>JANBXA010000391.1:7057500-7132500 GCA_030556225.1 Cricetiscus sungorus | reverse complement strand
TTAAGTTTTTAATTAAATAAAAAATAAATTAATTAAAAGAAAGAAATTACTCTTAACTTACTAAGCACCTAACAACCTGAGCTGGAGTCAGGACAGGCAGGCCAAAGCTTACCGGGCAGCCATCACCCAGCTCTGCTGGGGAAATGGTATCAAAGCAGCAACAAGGGTGATCGTCCAAAAGATGGGGGGGGGGGTGGCGGGGGAATGTGACGGGCTTAAGAGCTCACCTGGGAGAGGAGAGAGGAAGGCCCTCACATCACTGACTGGAAGCTTACATGTGGGACATGGCTGACAAGACTTCTAACCCTAGCCAGTCTCAGTGAAGGCCACGTAATGACATGGCTGGGAGCTGGGAAGTGTGGCAGAGAGAATGTCAGGGCTACTGAATGCCCTCCACCCCTTAGGGTTGTTCTGTTGATGGGACAAGGAAAAGGAGGCAGGGTCAAAGTCATGCCACTATGTAATACGGACAGGTCTGCATGGCGGCAGTACATAATATGTCTGGGAGACATTCACTTCACTTCTGAATTATCAAAACCTTCTCCAAAGGTAAAAGTTCCTTGTCTGTGGTACTTGTGCTATGATCCTATGACCCTGAACCCTAGTCTGTGTCTACCACTGGGCCAGTAGAGGGGCAGGACAGCCTCAGTACCAACAAGCACTTTACAGAATTATTTTGTCAGCTCAAAATTTATTAAATAATGAAATGTCTGCTTTCCAGTTTTATTCTTGTCTTTTGTTTGTTTGTTTTGTCTTGTTTTGTTTCTTTGAGACAGGCTCTCATTCTGCAGCCCTGGCTGGTCTGGAGCTCCATATATAGACCAGGCTGGCCCGACACTCACAGAGCCCTGCCTGCCTCTGTCTTCTCAGTGCTGGGGTTAAAGGCGTGCAGCACCATGTTCCTGGGCTCCAGTTTTATTCTTAACAGAGGGAACAATACTATGAGGTGGAATTTCATGCAGTAAGTCAGGAGTTTAGCTTATAAAAAGTTAGTGTTCTAAAAAACGAAAACAAAACCCTCAAAACAATTTTTGCACGCCAAAGTGTGGTACTGGGGCTTTGTCAACAAAGAACAAATGTCACAGTGACAATTACAAACCACACAGCACTCACTCAGGGGAGGAGAGGGGGAAATAGGGTTCTCTGTTACTGCTCCAAAAGCCAACATGTAACAATAGACAGTGCAGACAGAAAAATCTTACCATTGTTCACTACATAAAAATCATACAGGCACTGCAGGGTTGTGGCCCCCTGTTGGGAACTGGTCATAGCCAGGTATAACTGTCAATACTCCAAAGAGGAGGTGGATGCTACAGCCAGAGTGTGTTTTAGAGTGCTTAATAAAGAACCTGCCAGAGATAAATGCTCATCTTAGGATCGGCCGTGGGGAAACACTGTTAAAAAGACAGCATTAATGTGCTCACTAAACTCAAGAGAACCAGAGCCAGGGAGATCACAGCAGAGTGAGTCCTGTTGCTCTGGCTTCCCCTTGACCCATACCTTGAGGCTGTCTACTGTCCCTCTGCTGAGCCTTAGCTCTCCCTCTGGGCATAGATTAAAGTCACATCTTGCCAGAGATGAGAAGTATCTGACAAGAGTGGGGGTGCTGGCTACACGGTGGCATCACCAGCGGAGTCTGAGGACTGAGTGTGGTCCCCAGTACACCCACCACAAAAGTGCCTGGTGAGCATCCTCTCCGAAGTGGGACCCACGGTTCAGCAAGTCACTGGACAGAGTAGATGGAGGATCTATCAGCCGCTGTCCTCCTGTCCCCACTTGTTTCTCTTTTATTTCTTGTATGTATCTTGCTTCAGAGTCAAACCAGAGCTCTGGGGAGGAAGGCCTGGGGAGAAGGACTTCAGGTACCAGTACCCATATGTCCCATACCAGCCCAGCAAACCAAAAAAGGTGCCGAACACCTTCTGGGTCAAGTCATGGAAATAAACGGCTGTGCACAAAAACATCCAGACCCAGATGAAAGTCAGAAAACCCAGGGCAACAACCAGAGTGGTGATGGCAGTGTGGAGGTAGTGGCCTCGATCTGTCTTCACCTCATCCAGCACGGCCATCTCCTCCACAATCATGAGCGCACAGAAGGTCAGCAGGAAGGAGTGGCCTGAGATGTCAAAGCCGTGCCAGAAGCCCCCTTCCCGGTGGCACTGCTGCTTGCTCTGATGCTCCTGTCTGATACCCTCCAGGGCTGGGGACTGGTAGCAGCTGCCTGTGTAGTGTTCGATGTTGGAGAAGAGCGCTGTGCAGACATACCAGATGGCTGTGCCCACCAGCAGGGTGCTCAGCCGCCGCAGGACCAGGCCGGCCTTGCCCGTCAGGTGGTAGTTGGTGAGGGCAATGAAAGGCAGAAGGAGACAGACTGTCCAGGCCCAGGCCACTTTAACAAAGTACCTGATAGAGGAGGAAAGCGTAGGTGAAGAGGAGACATCAGACAGGAAATAGTGTCACCATGCTTCGGGTATGTAAGGTCCCAAAGGAAGTTAAATGAAATCGATCAGAGCTGTCCACCCAGACAGCTACCATATTTAAATCTTTAAAACACGATCACATGCATTTTAGTTCACCTGTAACTCTGTAAGGCAACATAGAGCCATATAGATGTGCCGTGCCGAAGTGGAGATGATAAGTGGTGGCCTGGGTCCAAATCCAGGGCCTGCGATTTCCTAGTTGTGCTATTTGCTCGGAAAAGCAATAACTGAGCATCTATCAAATGTCAGATGTGTTCACACACATTCACTTCCACAGAATAGTCACAATAGGCTGAGGAAGAGGTCACCCTGCCTGTGTAGCTGAGGGTGGTCTTGAACTACTGATCATTCTGTTTCCCCCTCCCTAGCAGTGCCATTACAGGCATGTGTCACCACACGCAATTTTATGTGGTATTGGAGATCAAACCTGGGGTACGTGCCAGGAAAGCACTCTGACAGTTCAGTTATACCCCAGTCCTCATTTGTCCCTCATTTTGGGGGCTCAGAAAACTGGATACTTTGCCAGGGCCACACACATAACAGCAAACACAGATTGAGCCACACTTTGCCTACAAGCCCTTCTCTACAAGGCTTCTAAGTCTTATAAGAAAGGGCTTTTCTTCAAGCTGCAGGACCAGGGTTCCAGCCCTGACTCTGACTCTCTTTGTTACTGTATCTTCAGGCCTCAGTTCCCTCAGCTGTTAAGCAGAGAGCACTCAAGCAGCTCTCCAAATCTCTCCCAGATGCAATGAGTCACTGCCAGTTCCCGCCCATTAATCATTGCCATGTCTTGAAACAAAAATTAGAATCCAAGGCTACCCCTAAAGAACAGACAAGTGTGTCAGCATGCTGGGCTCCTGGTTCATCAGGCCAGATAAAACATCAGTAGCCATGTCTGCCTGCCCTGAGCTCAGAAAGGTGGCCGACCTGGGGGTGAGCTGCAGAAACACACAAAGCTCCGAGGCAACTATCATCCTCACACTCTATTCTTAGTCCAGCCACCGAGTGGGTAAGGATGAAGGTGGGCCAAGGACAGACGCCTCTGCTAGGTTCCAATAGTTTCCCGGACACCACCAAAGAGCCTGTTGTGAGAGCCTTCACTGGTATTGATAACGAGAACCTCCCCAAAGCTAAGGTCTGCCAGAAACCTGACCCAGCTGCCAAAAAGGAAAACTGGGTTTTAGGTATGTGACAGGAGTTAGGCTGGAAACTCTAGTCTTAGGTTCACTGGAGGAGCATTTTCGGCTTCCAAGCTCCCCGTATTGCTGCAATGGTATTTTGTGCAATAAACTTTCGATATAAGTATTTTAAAAGACTAGGAAAGAAGTGGGCGGAGTTGGACAGATGTCCCATAGAGGTTCGCTGGGGTTGCCTTCCTGGGCAACTGCCATGCACTTTAGATAACTGAGAAAGTCCAAGGAGATCCAGGAGAAAGGTCACCGGCACGAAAGGCTTCACGCCACTACTAATGTGCGGCCAGGAGGGAAAAGCTCTCAGGGTGGTGGGTGGGCCTAGGGGTGGGCTTTAAGACAACGGTGGGATTTCCGTCACAGGGGTTAGGAGAAGGGTGCCTGACAAGCCCGCAGAAGGGAGGTGACATCTCCCCAAACAGGACAGGGGCCGGCGCGGGGTGGGGGACAGCAGCTCCAGCGCACCTGATACACACTGCCACTTACAACCCAGCCCGTCACCGACCAGCCCGTCACCTCCACCCTCCCATCGGAATCCTCAAACGTAAAGCGCGAGTGTCACTCGCTCTCCCAGGGTCCCCGCATCGCGACACGCGCGCGGACGCGACTGCCAAGGCAGGGATCCCTCCCGATGACTCGCCCACCCAGGCAGCGAACCCGCTTCTTGGGGCGCGGGGACCCGGAGTCTGGAGGACTCACACGTTGAGGACGTTGCGCTTGTTGCTGAGGTAGCACTCGGGCAGCGGTGACAGCTCCTTGAGGACCGAGCCCGCCAGCATGGCGGCCACCAGCGCCCAGGGCAGGTAGCGCCGCACCGCCGCCCTCACCAGCGTCCCACGGAGAAACCACGCGCAGCGCTCCAGGTGCTCCATGCCGGACCTTCTCGGCCACCGTCCGTCTCCCGGAACCCTCTCGGCCACCGTCTTGCCCTTCGCCCAGGATGGTGCCACCACTTGCCTCCGGGCGCATGCGTGCTTCCCGCAAGCTCCGCCCCTCTGAGGGCAGCGCGTGCTCCCTCTAGTGGCCATGAGTGGTCTCTGCAGAGTGCAGGCCTGTAACTACCTGCGCTGCTCTTCCCTCTCCAACCTGAGCGCCCCCAGGCGACATGCTGTGACTATTGCAGGTTGCACTTAGCCGGGGCAACCTTCATGTGAGAGTTTTTGCTAGAAGTTGGGGGAAAATAAATGTAGTTCAGTAGGATTAGATCAGCGGTCAGAGCATCACTTGGTTTCTCATAGATACCTCCATGGGATTCTTGCCTTTCTTATCTGCAAAATACAAACAAGGAATCCATCTTTCTTAAGAGCTAGTTTGTAGACTTGGGACTTCCTTACTGTGGTTCGGATATAGGGTTTTGTGATCGTATTTTTATAATTTTTTTCAGAAAGTAATCCCAAAAAGCAATTACTAACTTTAAATCTAGTTAACTTTTGTTTTGTAGACTCAGTGTTTCTTTGTGTAGTCCTGGCTGTCCTGGAGCTTGCTCTGTAGACCAGGATGGCCTTGAACTCAAGAGATCCACCTGCCTCTGTCTCCTGAATGCTGGGATTAAAGGTGTGTTGCGCCATGCCTGGCAGTACTTCGATTTATTTGTGTATTTGTTTGTTTATTGAGATAGGGTTTTACTTTGTAGTTCCTGAAATCCTCTTGCCTCAGCCTCTCAAATGAACTAAACTTAAATTTTAAGTTGATATATATATTTGTATTTAAAATGTGGATGACTTAGTTACTTTTCTATTGCTGTGAAGAGACACCATGATGGAAGCAACTCATGAAAGAAAGCATTTAACTGGGGCTTGCTTTCAGGTTCAGAGGCTAAGTCTGTTATCATCATGGTGGACAGCGTGGCAGCAGGCATGGTAGGCATGGTAGACATGGTGCTAGAGGAGTAGTTGAGAGCTACACCCTGATCTGATCCGCAGGCAGAGAGGGTCACTGAGCCTGGCGAGGGCTTTTGAAACCTCAAAGCCTACTCTTAGTGACACACTTCTTCCCAATCCTTGTATCAGAGACTTCCACTCCCTTGTGGCTGAGCATTCAAATATATGAGCCTGTGGGGGCAAATCCTTATCCAAACCACCCCAGGGGCTCACAGTTTCCGTGGGTGAGTCCATGGCCACCCACTCAGACATGGCAGATAGGCATGGTACTGACGTAGTATCTGAGAGCTTACACCTTGAGACACAACCTCCAGGCAAGGGAGGAGAGAAAAGAGAGAGAGAGAGCTAGCAAGAGAGAGCTGACTGCAGGGGTGGGCTTTAGAAACATCACACCTCCTGCACCACTTTCTAATCTTTCCTGAATAGCTCTACCAAGCATTTAAGTATGTGTGTCTGTGGGGCCGTCTTCACTCAAACCACCACAGTGATGCTGGGGAGATGGCTCAAGCACGTGTGATGGTTTGAATGCAATTAGCCCCTATAAGCGCAAAGAGAAGGGCACTATTAGGAGGTGTGGCTTTGTTTGAATAGCCATAGCTTTGTTAGAGGGCATGTGTCACTGTGGGGGTGGTTTTTGAGGTCTCATATGTGCTCAAGCCATGCCCAGTGTCACAGACCACTTCCTGTTGCCTGTGTAAGATGTAGAACCCTCAGCTACCTCTCCAGCGCCACGTCTGCCTGCACACTGCCATGTCAGACCATGATAAAAGCGGACTGAACCTCTGAAGTGTAAGCCACCCCAATGAAACGTTTTCCTTTATAAGAGTTGCTGTGGTCATGGTGTGTCTTCACAGTAATAGAAACCCTAACTAAGACAGCGGGTAATGACACTTACTCTCAAGACCAATAACCTGGGTTCAATGCTTAGGACCCCCATTGCGGAAGGCAAGAACCACATCCCATAAGTTGTTCACATACTCACACACTCACAAAACATAGAAATAAATAAATGAATGTAGTAATAAAACAACTGTGTTGTTGACTGAAAATCCTGGGGGCTGAGGCTTGGTGGAGTTCTCATGAGGTACTGGTGACGAAATCACTCGGTTTTGTCCCCACGGCGAAGCTCCTGGCCGGTGGAGCTGGGTATCCACATCAGGGATTCCCAACCTTAAGTCCTTCCTTAGCCATTATATCATATAAACTAACACTTAAAATCAAGATAAAAGCTCAAGCCCATCACCTTCTAATCATTTTACTACATTTTATTATTATTTATGTTCTTGTTTATCTATTTGGGGACAGGATTTCATTATGTGGCCCTGGCTAGCCTAGAACTCACATGTAGAGAAAGCTGGTTTCAAATGTGTGGCCATCTTCCTGTCTCTGCCTCCTTCTTATGTGCCGGGATTGCAGGCGTGTGCCATCACACTCTGCTCATCTGTGTTCTTGAGCCTGCTTGCGTCTGTTGTGCCTGCCTGCTATGCCTCTGTGCATAGCACTCCCCACCTCTGTGATGTCACACAAGAAGCCTGAATCAGCCACAATGGAGTATTTACACTAAAGAAATCGGCATGTGCCACAAAGCAGGGCTTTATTTTGTCATCAACTGTTTTCATTGGGACGTGACTCCATTTGTCAATGTGTAGTTGAAATGAAATCATAAGTGGGCTATGAAAACAAATGGTCAGCCAAAATCAATAAAATTGCAAGCATCAGTGAGCTATATTGACAATAAAGAATACAGTGGGAGTTGGAGCTGTAGCTCAGTAGGTAGAATGATTGACTAGCATGCGTAAAGTCTTGGGTTCGGGCCTAGCACTGCATAAGCTATGTGTGGTGGTGCAGGCCTGTAATCCCAGAGCACTAGAAGTAGAGGTTCTCCACATAGTGAGTTCAAGGCAAGCCTGAGATACATGAGACCACCCTTCTCAAAAAAAAAAAAAACCAAACAAAAAGAGTATTGTATATTTCACTATTTGGAAGTCACGGGTGCCAGTCTTTCTATTGAGAGATTTTTATTTTTTAGAAAGCTTATAATAAATCTATGTATGTATACACTTATAGAGCTCATTATAGTAAACATGTATTAGCAAAGCACTGTTTATGATATAGTATACACATAAGAAACACATGCCGCATAAAGGTGATTATATATGTTAATAGATGTATGATTTTAGATACAGCCTCATGACAGAACATGCTTCTACTACATGTGAGGCATTGTGATTTTTTTTTACTCAATTATATAACTCAATTCAATTTTTAAAACATACTGGTGTGCCTCACCTATAATCTCAGTACTTGGAAGGAGGCAGGGGGAACCTTGCAAGTTTAAAGGCAGCGTAGTCTAGATGAAGAATCCCAGGCCTATCTATATTTAATCACTAGTTTAAAAAAATGCTGGTCATGCTTGGCCCACTATTTATTTTATAATTCATGAAAACATTGAATTTTACAATTTAAGACATGGAAGAGCAATGCCCTTGCATTCCCCAGCTGAGGGGACAGAAGGCAATAAGCAGGCAGTGGGAAGAAGACCCAGTGAGTAAATTTTCTCCATTCACGCTGAAGGACTTGTGTTTAGACCACCAGCACCACATGCACAGCCAGCAGTGTGCCTTTGTAATTCCAGCTCCAGGGTGCAGAGATGGGAGGATCCCTGGGCTTCACTGGCAGCCAGTGGAGCAGAGTCAGTGAACTCCAGGAACAGCGAGAGACCCTGCCTCAAAAAGTAAAGTGGAGAGCAACTGAGGAAGGTACCCAACATTAACTCATTAATCTCTGGCCTCCATATGGACATACATGCACACATACATGAACACACACCCAGAGACAGACAGACAGACAGAGAGAGAGAGAGAGAGAGAGAGAGAGAGAGAGAGAGAGAGAGAGAGAGAGAGAGAGAACAGTTCTGCCTGAGACCGCATAGCACCACCCTACCATTGGTTTTCATCCTGTCTTTATACGAATATCTGTTAGAAGCATTGTCTCTGTACAAAGAGGTGGAAGGATGCCCCATCTTCACATACTGGAAGAATGAATGTTGTTGAATCGTGCACACGACTTAAAGCAACTACAGATGCAAAGCAGTCTCTTTGTTGTTGTTTGTTTTGAAACAGGGTTTCTCTGTAGCCTGTCCTGGAACTCACTCCATAGACCAGGCTGGCCTCAAACTCACAAAGATCTGCCTGTCTCTGCCTCCGGAATGTTGGGATTGAAGGTGTGTGTCACCACCGTCTGGCTGAGAGTAATCTCTATTAAAACTTTAAAGTCTATATAGAAGAAGAAAACATAATCCTAAAATTTCTTATGTATGTGTTATATTTGTATATGTGTAATATGTGTGTATATCTGTGTAACTGTTACATGCATGTCTGGTACCCCCAGTGGCAAGAAAAGGTCATTGTATCCCCTGAAACTGGAATTACCGAGAATTGTAAACCACCATGCGGATACTAGGGATCGAACCTATGTCCTCTGGAAGAACAATAACTACTCGTAACCACTGAGACACTACTCTAGCCTCTTAACTGTAAAATTGGAATAATAACAACAACAACAACAACAAAAATAGCTGAGGCACACAAGAGTCAAAACAAAAAAGTTGATTATGCCACCTGATTTTGAACTCTAATGCAAAGCCAATAGTAATTAAAATTACGTAGTACTCCATAAAAATATGCATATTGGCTTCCATAACAGAATAGACAGTTTAGAAATGAAGAGCTGGGATAAACCTTAGTTGTCAAAGTGCTTGCCTAGCACGCATGAAGCCCTGAGTTCTGTCTCCAGCACCATATGACCTAAGTGTAATACCATACACCTGCAGTCCTGGCTCGTGGGAGGCAGAAGCAGAAAGATCAGTTTTATTTTAATTCGTCTTAACAATAAAAATCAGGAGTCAGATATTGGGGTTAAAAACCTGAAGGGTCAGCCGGGAGTTGGTGGCACTCGGGAAGCAGAGGCAAGTGGATCTCTGTGAGTTCAAATCCAGCCTGGTCTACAGAGTGAATTCCAAGACAGGCTCCAAAGCCACAGAGAAACCCTGTCTTGAAAAATCAAAAAACAAACAAACAAAAGCAAACAAACCTGAAGTGTCAGAGAAGCAGAGGAATAGCCGGCAATTGCATTCTATCTGTATTGTTCCTCCATCCAAAAGGGCCAAAATCCTGTCTCGGCCCCGCCTTACCACTGCTGTCCTCTCTCTACAGTCCTCTAAACCTCTATGGTTAAGTAGTGGATAGCTCTGCCCTCTGACTCCATGCAAGCTTCATTTGTCAGAACACAAACAAAATAAAACACGTTCTCCCTTTCTTGTTTAAATAAAAAGGGAAGGCATTAACTAAAATAGAAAGACTATATACAATAAATACAATATATACAGGCAATAATTATAATTATATACAGGCAATAATTACATTAACAATGTTTAGCCCATTAGCATTTGACACATTCAGGAAAAAAAATACTCCACTATATACCCTGTCTTGGTGAGTTCAAAGTGTTGTACCTAATCACTTTCTATTCTAACTTGTATTACCAACCCAAAACTATTTTTTATGTCCCTCAATCTTATACACTTTACACCTTTTTGTGAGTTTGTTTTCTGAATTTGCTAATAAGGAAAACTGCAACTATTTAGTATTCAACTCCATCTGAGACCTAAGAAGGATATAACATTACCTGAGTAAATAGGAAGTGCAGAGCAAAAACCTTCCAAAATTAAGAAATGACAGAAACAGCTGGCTGCCTGGACAGTCTGTAGTGATATTTTGTTTGTGATCTAACAAATAAAGCTTACCTAAAGATCAGAGTGTAGCACTAAGCCACAGAGGCCAGGCAGTGGTGGCACACATCTTTAATCCCAGAACTCTGTGAGTTCAAGGCTACCTTGGACTACACAAGACTGAATCTGTCTAAAAGAGAAACAGAGCTCACACAAAGGAGATGCCACTATGTGGGATCACACGCCTTTAATCCTAGCATTAGGGAAGTAGAGACAGGAGGATATGGCTGGGCAGAGAGAGGGACATAGGTGACAGGAGACGGGAGCTCATGGCAGCCTGTGGCAGCAGTCCCAGGCAGGCAATGTGAGGACAGGCTGAGGACAGGCTCACCCCTTTGGTCTGAGCAGTGGTAGAGGTAAGAACTCTAAAGGCTGGCCACTCTGGTTCTCTGATCGCTGACACCAAGTTTTTATTATTAAGAACAAAGAGAATTTGTGTAACAAAAATAACCTCAAATGTGTGCCAATGTATAAATCCATACCAATATAAAATATTTAAAACTAGTAATTGCTTTTCGGATTTAAAAATAGATTCAATAGTGTGCTCTTTAACCCTATCATTTCTGTATCCCCCCCTCTTTCTTTTCAGAACTAGATCTCTGAATCTAATCTCATTTGTTCAGCTTTTTTGCTGACCATTACCAATAACAACATTTAACCAACCCCACTACACGATGACAAACATCTATAACCCATTGAATGACCAAAAAAATCATCCAACCCATCTCTTGGGAATGTGGGCCTCATGTTCTTAAAATTACTTTCTCTTGTCTGGGGGCAACAGTGTATTTAGGGGAGCCTAAAAACTTGGGATAACTGTCAAGTGCTGGGAGAGCTAGCTGTATCATTTGCTGTCCAGTCTCTGCATGATGGGTAAGTGCAGGGCTAGTCCTGGCTATGGTAGCCTGTAGGGCTGGATCGTCTCAGCTAAACACCCTGAAATTGTCTCAAGGAATCATTACTAACACAGTGAGCAAAAGGAAAACATTCCTTAAATAGATTCTTTATGAATAAAAAATAAATAACCCCAAACAACAGCTATGAAATGATTTCAGTTTTCATCTTGAGGAGTTCCCACCATTACAAATGGCTGTGAAAGCTTGCTTTGTGGTCTCTAGAGTCTGGAAGACGCTGCAATGAAATGATGGGTTTGTCAGTTTAGACCCTGGAGGAAAGAGTCAGGGAGGCCTCTTGGGGGAAGCTGAATTCTCCCCACACTGAAGTCTGATGGCTTGGCCAGAGGGATGGGTGGGAAGCAGTCATTCCTGGAAGACTGGGCAGCCTTGCCATTTGTTCGTTGGTTCCTAGGAAATAGGAATAGTTGGTTCACTCAGATTGGGAGAGAGACTCTCCCGGTAGAAGGTTCTCTCCATCTTCAGCTTCTGGCCAGCAAGATGGATGCTCATCCCCCAGCACCAATCCCTTCCATCTGAACTCTTTATGCAAAATCTCTCTCCTTAGTCATCTCTGGCTGCTGCTGGATCTGGTCCTCGGGAATAACCAGCCACTCCTGGAGCAGCTGAGTAAAGCTGGTGTCTACAGAGGCTGAATCTCCTGCCTTCCTAGCAGAAAAGGGTTGTACCTGCTGCCTGTGCCTCCAACACATGCAAACTTAGGCAAGGGAAAAGCAGGTCTGGTGCCATGTATAGGACCCATCTTTGCTCATCAGCAGCTGCAGGGGTCTTGCTTGGGACCCCCAGAGCCCCAAGCAGCTTTGTGAACGAACTCCTTCCCAACTCCCAGCTTCCTGCTATGGGCGTGCCTCCTACAGACATCAGACCATTATATCTCAGGCAGCAGACGTCC
Organism: Cricetiscus sungorus; assembly: GCA_030556225.1. Classification (NCBI taxonomy): domain Eukaryota; kingdom Metazoa; phylum Chordata; class Mammalia; order Rodentia; family Cricetidae; genus Cricetiscus; species Cricetiscus sungorus. The sequence continues at coordinate 7,120,355 of JANBXA010000391.1, read as the reverse complement.
ATGCCTAGGAAGAAGTAGCTGTTATTACCTGGAAGAGGTTGGTAAAACCAGACAGAGAGGCAAGGTCAGCTTCATGCCAGGATGATGGTTGTTTGTAGAGTAGAGGCGGGCAGGCATTGGGGTTGGAGCTGGGCTGAACAGTCAGACTTTCTCTATTTCTTCACCTGGGTTTGAAAAAAATATTTTTAAGCTTTACACTGACTCATCATGAATTCATATGCTTCATAAATTTCACAAATCTCCATTAAAACAAACACACAAGCAATCAATAGCAACCATAACAAAATAAGAAGCGCCAGGTAAAATAAAATACCTGGGTTCTAGGAATATGCCAGGCACTGGGTTTCTAGATTGTTCTTGTTCCCACAGGGATGCCCCTCCCCCAGGTAGGGACTGTTGCAATATTCCTTTCTACAAAAGAAAGCACCGTGGCACAGACTGGCTAAGACACATAGTTAAAGTCACACAGCTAGCAGAGCTAGGATTCAAAGTAAGATCTGAATGCCCCATGCGACAACATACTTAATTCCTCCTGCTTCCCGGCCTTCGGGGTCTTCAGGGAGGCTCTAACACAGCCTGCTTTGGGATAATCTCACACCCACTGCACGATGCAAAGTTTATCAAGTGACAGCTAACAGTGGATGAATGTCATGTGTTGTGTTGGTTAAAAACACAGATGTGAATTAAAGTCTAGTTGCCTGTTCGTGACCTGTCCTGCCTCTGACAAGTCGTTCATCTGTTTCCTTGCTGAAAAGCCAGAATCGTATCTTGTCTACTGGGATACCTGCTTAAGTATGTGAAATCTTAATTTGTTCGGGGTCAAGCAAGTAGTAAGGGGTACAATAAACAGTCGCCTCTGAAATAAATAAAGATGGTCTTTGGGAGATGTTTAGAGACACTGGTGAGACAGAGAGGGCAGTGTAACCACCGCCATTTAACAAATGGATAGTGACTCAGCTGTGCCCAGAGGGTCCCACGGTCCTTTTCCACCCCGCCCTGTCGAATTCTTAGGGTCCAGCTGGGCGGTGGCTGCGGGCCTTGCAGGAATGCGCGGCTGGGTGCTCAGACAGGGGGCGCTGACGCCTGGGCTTTTCCGCTCCAGCTGCGCGGGCAGGCGACACAGCAAATTCCGCGGCCACACCTGGCGGGTGCAGCTGCCCGGGACCAGGACAAGGATTCCCTAGTCCTGCAGCCGCCAGTCCCCGAGGGCATGGCCTTGATCCGGGACTACAGGACCTTAGCGCAGCAGCGGGACCATGGAGCATCCCTGAAGATCAGGACTGATGGCCACCTCACCCTATGCGACAACATTAGTTAATCTCAGGCACCTATGGCAGGCAGCTCGAGCACGCCAGCTCTGCTCTCCCGTTCCTCTCTCTGCCACCCCAAGAGGGCGAGCAGCTCTTTGGGTTGGCAAATAGCAGGCTGATGGCCACTGTCTGTCTGACTCTCAGCAGAGCTGCTCTTGATAGGGACATCTCCCAGCACTTCTCCACTGGTAGATAGAGCATTTGCCTAGCGTGCACGAAGCTCTGGGTCCAGTCTCCAGCAATACAAACAAAGAAACAAACAAAAAGCTACAAGACAGGAATTGGGGGTAGGTGACAGCACAATCAGTGTCTGCCTGCCCCTCAAGCATGAGGACCTGAGATAGAATTCCAAGCACCCAAGGAGAAAGCTGGCCATGGCTATGATTGCCTATAGTCCTATCCCTGGGGAAGCAGAGACAGGAGATCCTCTGGGACTTCCTGGCTACACAGTCTAGCTGAACGATGAGCTCCAGGTCCAGTGAGAGACATCATCTCAAAAGAAAAGGTGAAGCCAGGCAGGGTAGCTCAGGTCTTTAACCTCAGCACTGGGGAAACAGAGGCAGATGATCTCTGTGAGTTTGAGGCCAGCCTAGTCTACATGGTGAGTTTCAGGCCAAACAGAGCTACACAGGGAGACCCAGCCTCAAAAACAAACACACAAAAAGGATAGAGAGTAATCAGTAAAGAAACCCATTGTCAACTTCTGCCCTCCATTCATACACTACACACACACACACACACACACACACACACACACACTACAAAACGACAGTTCTCAAGACAAAGAATTAATAATCAAGGATATGGAGATGCTAATTACCCTTGTTTGATCACTGTATTTTATATACTTTTATCAAATCATCATTATTTTTCATAATAAATGATCACATCATACATACATGTGTCAGCACTCCAAACTTCTCATCTCTGTCACCATCAGTCAGCTGTGCTATCCTGAAGTCCCCATACGGGGACTTGTTTGAATGTTGCCATTTGTGGCTAATACTGGATGGACTCTGCCTACACTGCTAACAGTCTCATTCTCACTGGATTTCTACACTGTATAAAAAAGCACCTCTTTTAGCCAGGCAGTGGTGGCACATGCCTGTAAGCCCAGCACTTGGGAGGCAGAGGAGGTGGATCTTTGTGAGTTCCAGACCAGCCTGTTCTATAGAGCTAGTGCCAGGACAGGCTCCAAAGCTACACAGAGAACCCTTGTCTCCAAAAACAAAAACAAACAACAAACAAAAAGCACTTTTTTTCTTTTCCCAGTACTGAATCTAGGACCTCCCATATGCTAGACAAGGGCTCTACCACAAAGCTACATCCTCAGCCCTATTTTCATTAAAATATATATTTATATATAATATACATCATTAAATATATATATATACATATATTATTTTTACTTATATAGTGTGTGCATTGGAGAAGGTAGGTCAAAAGGCAACTTAGGTTTCTCCTTCTATCACGTTGATCCCATGGGGTCAGCGTATTAGGCTTGGTGGGGAGCACCTTTACCCATTTAGCCATCTTACAGACCCCTCTTTTCACTTTTCTGAGATAGGCTCTCACTAAGTTCAAGGCTAACTTTGAATATGCCATCTTCCACCCTTGCTCTCCAGAGTAGCTAGGGTTACAAGGCTTTCACCATCAGGCCCAGTTAGGAAGCACCTATGTCTTGTTCCCATTGTACAGATGAAAAGAGTTCCAGAGAGGGCCCAGGACTTGGTGTGGGTCCTATTTCAGAGCTCTAGACTCTGAAATTCTGGGCCTCACCCACTACACCATTCTGCTTCCCTGACCCACGGAAGAACCAGTGCTGTGTCGGGTGCAGAGAGAGCACACAGCAGTGTTTGGGGCCCAGAGGTATTTCATGTATAGTTATTTGCAAAGCTACCAGATATTCGGAGCTGTTGTGAGCCTCTCCAGCCCCCTCCCTAGGCCAGGGATGGTCACCAGCAGCCTCTCCATTCTGCTGTTCTGGGGACACAGGCCTGGCTACAGGTCAAATCTTGGTGTCCAGATGTACTTGCTATGTGCTTCAGGCAGTCGCTCGCCTTCCTCTTTGAAGCTATGTTCTCAACTGTTAAAAGAAGATTAAAATTCCTGTACATAGCTAAGGCAGTGACAGGTGGGAAATGTGGTTGGGAAACTACTGTCATTGTTATTGTTCAGCTTTCTAAATTATAAAATAACACAAACACAAAAAAGTGAAATATGGGCTGGGCATGCAGCTCATTGGCTATTGGCAGAGTGTTTGCATAGTGTGCAGAAATCCCTGGGTCCCACCCTCAGCACACACCGGGAGTGGTGGCCCATGACTAGAAGCATAAGCAGAAGAATCTCAAGGTCAGGGATGGACAGATGGTGGTTAAGAGCACTGCCTGCTCTTCCAACGGACCCGGGTTCAATTCCTAGTGCCCACACGGCAGCTCACACCTGCCTGTAAGACAATGGGTTTCTTTACTGATTACTCTCTATCCTTTTTGTGTGTTTGTTTTTGAGGCTGACACCCTCACAGACATACATGCATGCAAAACAGTAAAGAACATCAAAAAAAAAGTTCACAATCATCCTTGAGTTCGTGGGCATCCTAAGCTCCTTGAGACCGTCTCAAAAACAAACAAACAAACAAACAAACAAACATAAAAGGCAACTGTGGGACTAGAAAAATGTTCCCGTGTTCCAAGCACATGCCATTACCCCTGATAACCTGAGTTTGATCCCTGGGGCCCACACGGTGAAAAGAGGAAACGCACAAGTTGTCTTCTGATTGGACACACACATGACATACACAAATTTATATATAATTTAGTCCAGTCGTGAAGCATGTAGCCTAAGGCATAGTGCAGGGTGAGCCACTTTGTAACCACGGATCCAGTCAAGACCTAGCGGCCCCTTCACTGTCCCACCCTAGTACTTCTAGACTATTTTCTAGTACTGGCGTTATTATTTGGTGTGTTTTCTTTATAATTTTGTTACTTTGGGGCATATTCCTAGTCAGTAGTACGTTTTTTGTTGTTGTTATTTCTTAAAATAGGGTCTCATGAAGCCCAGGCTGGCCTCAGAGTTTACTATGTCATTGATGCTGGCCTTGACTTCTCTGCTTCTACCTCAAGAATACCGAGATTACAGGTGTGCACATGCCTGGAATGTAGTGTATCATCCATGTGAAAACCATATAGCATTATGACCCTAATTAAATTCAGTAAGTTACAAAGTAAAACACAAAAACCAAAGCACATAGAAGTGGCAGGGAAAGGCTGGAGACATAGGCTCAGTGATGTCTGCTCTTCCAGGGGATCTCAGTCAGGGTCTCTGTTGCTGTGATGAAACACCATGCCCAAAAGCAACTTGGGAAGGAAAAGATTTATTTGTTCTACTCTTCTGCAACACTGTTTATCATTGAAGGAAGTCAGGCTAGGAACTCACAAAGGGCAGAAAGCTGGAGGCAGGAATTGATGCAGAGGCCGTGGAGGGTGCTGCTTACTGGCTTTGCTCCTCGTGGCTTGCTCAGCCTGCTTACTTACAGAACTCAGAACCACCAGTGATGGCATCACCCACCGTAGGCTGGACCCTCCCACATCAATCATTAATTAAGAAAATGCCTACAGTCCACCTTATGGAAACATTTTTCTAACTGAAGTCCTCTCCTGTCTGATGATTCTAGCTTGTGTCAAGCTGACACAAAACTAACCAGAACACAGAATAGCTGGGATCGATTCTCTACGCCCACCCAGGGGCCCACAACCATCCATAACTCCAATCCCAGGCAGTTTCTCACACCCTCTTCTGGTCCACATGGAACACACATACACATAGACAAAATTACCCATACACATAAAAATAAACAAATAAGCAAGTAAGGAAATAATTACACAAAAAGAGGAGGGGAACTTGTTGAGAGAGGGGAGTGGGTGGGGATGAGAGGGGGAATGGGAGTGAATTGGCCAGAATGTATAATGTGTGTGTATGAAGTTGTCAAAAATAACAAATAAATACAAAATAAAGCGCTGGGGGCTAGGGAGATGGTCCAGCACTTAAGAGCATTTGCTGTTCTCAAAAAAGATCCAGGGGTTGGGGAGATGGCTCAATGGTTAAGAGCACTGGCTATTCTTCCAGATGACCTGGGTTCAATTCCCAGCACCCACATGGCAGCTCACAACTGTCTGTAACTCCAGTTTCAGGGGTCTGACACCTTCACACCAATGCACATGAAATAAAGTTAAATAAATTTAAAAAAAGAAGACAGAAAGACCCAGCTCCCACATGGAGACTCACAACCATCTGTACCCAGTGATCCTTCTCCCTTCCCTCAGAAGGCACCAGGCACACACATGGTACACTTGCATACATACAGGCAAACTTCTCATACACATAAACATTTTTAAGTTTGCGATTCTGTTTGTTTGCAAATAAAAATTGAAAAGAAAAGAAAACTACGAGGAGGCTGAAACAGGAGGATTGCTACAACTTCAAGGCCAGTCTGAACTAGATAGCAAAACCCTGTTTCAAAACAAATTAAAAATAAAACAAGAAGCCAGGTGTTGGTGGTGCACACCTTTAATTCCAGCACTCTGGAGGCAGAGGCAGGCGGATCTCTGTGAGTTCGAGACCAGCCCGGTCTACAGAGCTAGTTCCAGGACAATCTCCAAAGCCACAGAGAAACCCTGTCTCAAAAAACCAGAATAAACCGTAGGTTTTTCTGTTCCCACTGGCTGCCCTCCTACAGCTTGGATTTGGAGTGACAGATCTGGGCTACAGTCCCGAGCCTGCCAGCTGCTGGGTATTGTCCTTGGGCAAGCTGTTTACCTTTGAACTTCTCTCAACTGACAAGTGGCTCAAATGATCGCTAAGGGCCTGCCCACTTCCCGCCTCCTCCGTCCAGCAGCAGTCTCCTGGTCCACGATCTTGGTTCAGATATGACTTTGTGCGCAGGAGTGGGCACGAGAATCGGTTTCCCCTGGGACTGACTGTGGGAACTCGGGCAAACTGCCTCTCTCAACTTCCGCAGTGTCAGCTGGAGAACAGGGGTTCTGACATCGTGAAGGTGGGATGAGGCTTAAGGAGACTCATGTATGAAGCATTTAGAGCCTGTCATCTCCCGTGTGCTCCACAAATGTTGCCCGACGATATTATTAGCTGTTGTCACTGGAATGGGCAGTTTGTGCTATGACAACTATTTTGTTGAGTGTCTTAAGGGACACAGACAGGGAAGGGGCCAGCAAGATGGGTAAAGGTACTTGTGGCCAAATCTGACAACTTGAGTTTGATCTCTGCAATCCACATGGTAGAAAGAGAGAGCTGACTGCTACAGATTGTCCTCTGACCATCACAGGTGTGTCGGGATAAATGAGGGCTTTATTTTATTTTCCACAGAACTATGTAGCCCTAGCTGGCCTGAAATTCACTATGTAGACCAGGCTCTCGAATTCACAGCCGCCTTCTCACTCCTGGCTGTTAGAATTAAAGGTGTGTGCCACATTGCCTGGCCTCAGCTCCAAGTTTTTATTGTTTTTAACTCTCTCTCTCTCTGAGTGTGTGTGTGTGTGTGTGTGTGTGTGTGTGTGTGTGTGTGTGTGTGTGTGTAGGTGCCTGCAGAGGCGTGCTGAGAACCAAACTCGGGTCCTCTAAAAGAGCAGAGCACACCCTTAACATTAAGCCCTCTCTCCAGCCCTGTGGTTCCACTTTACAGATGAAGAAACCAAGGTACGTAATGACTGAGTAGCTTGCCTCTTAGCCAATGATCCTTGGGGCTGGCCCAGCAACCCAGACTGTCTGGCTTTAACCAATCTATACAGCCTCAATGCCACTCTCTGGGAGAAACATCCCCTTTTTGCCTTTGTGAGATGGCAAGAAGGAGGCAGTAGCTGAACCCAGCAGGAGTAGCAGCTATTGAGAGACATTAGCCAAGAGCTCCTAATATGGGCCATTCCTATTTGTTACCGGCCCCACCCCGGCTATTTTATCAGCTGAGAACCCTCACGGAAAGGGGCTGCCTGGTCCACAGGGGAGCAGAGAGCATTTCCATCTGTACAATAGATGCTTCTGCCTGCCTCAAACATGCCCCCGTGAACTGGGACAGTTGATGTTAAGCTCTGAAGTAAGGCTTGGGCACGTCACATGGGAGTGGTTCAGGTCAGGCAGCCAGAGGAGTTTAGACTGGACAGTCCTCAGTCCCCAAGAGCTAGTACTGTTTGTGTCTGTTTTTCTGGCCCTATGGTGGGAAGGCCCTGCTGAGGTCAGGGACCTCAGTCTCCCACAGCCTCCTTTACTTTCCAGTGGTCATTTGGCCACACTAGGGATGCTGTGGCCAGGGACATTGCTGCAGCGGGAGTGTGCTTTGGCGGCCGTGTTGTCTGGGCCGTGGAGGAACAGTCTGGGTGGCAGCCTGGATCTAGGGTTTCAAGTGTCTGGAGGAAGGCCTGGCTTGAGTGGCCCAGCCCACCTTCAGCTCTGGATCTCAAGCTGAGCAGGGACTAGGCCTTGTCACTTCCAGACTGGCTTCGGCCTGGGGCTTTCTTTAAAAAAAACAAAACCCTTATTTTTTTTAGATTTATTTTTATCCTTTTATGCATATGTATGCTTTACCTGCATGTATGTCTGTGAACCACACGAGTGCCTGGCGCCCTAGGAGGCCATGAGCCTCCATGTGGGTGCTGGGAATCAAACCCAGGTCCTTTGCAATAACAAGTGCTCTTAATCACTGGGCCAACTCTCCAGTTCCAGCCTGGGGGTTTTCATCCTTGTTTCTTTTACACATTTCCTGTAAGTGTGACTCTCCTAGTATTAAAAGAATGTTTGTTATTTGTGCAGAACACGAGCAACGGAGAAAGATGAATGCCAAACCTACAGTTTCAGCAGCTCAGAGACCAGCTGGGATCTAATCACACCCGTGCATGTATGTATAGACACCTGTGTGCTCATGAATGCACCTGGATGTACATGATACAACACAGACGCCCGCATGCCTGTGTGCATGTAAACTGGACTGGCACACACATAACACTTAAGTGAAAACAGTCAAATAAGAGCACATGGGTGTTCATGAACACGAATGCACACACCCGCAGAAAACATGCCATGTGGCAGCTGCGGTTGTAATTTCACAAACATTGACTGGTTTGCTCTCCCAGGAGATGAGGCGGGTGACGAGGCCGGTGTCTTTATTTCTCCCATTTGTACCTGTGAGGATAAAACAGTTTGCCAATCAATGGCTCATAGATGCTTCGCCGTGGCTGGAATAAAGGGCTTGAAAACCGTTACTGAACACACACACCATGCTGTCTGAGTGGCACAAGCCTTCTCCAGGGTCCACCCCATGCCTATGTCTTTTGTTTGGCCACAGAGCAGAGCATTAGTTGCTGTTACTAACAGGGCCCCGGGGAACAAGCAGACTTGGATTTGAACCCAGGCTCTACTGACTGTGGCTTTCTCCCTTCACCTCTGTAGGGCCCAGAGCCTTCCTCTTCAGAGAGGGACAGGGAGGGGCCACAGCACCTGCCTCTGAGTGTGTATAAAGCTCTCATCCTAGGGCATGGCACACAATAGATGCTCATACCTGGATCACTATCATATCTGCCCACTCTGAGGATGCAAGGCTTCTGAGGGAGAACTCTTTCCTGCTGCCTTAGTCTACAGGGGTCTGGTAGGTAGAAGCCTCCACTGGGTCTGGGATCTCCCTGGTACAGAGACATGTCCTCCCAGGATGCCTACCCCTTGCTATACCTCCACTCAGCTGGCAACTTAACCACAGCCCCTGAGCACTCCAGATGGCAAAGGGACCAGGAGGGGAGGACTGGAGAGGAAAAGCCCACAGAGGAGGCGGGCGGAGCCTCACTCTCTGGATGTGCTGGCTAGACAAGGAGGGGGCCGCTGGCTGGGATGTCAGATGCCATTATTGCTCCCAGCTCCCTGGGGACTGTTAACATCGCCGCAGCACTTCCAGGATATCTGCAGAGGTCCCTGCCTTCTCCGCCACCCCCTGAGGCTACCTGCTCTGGGTATGTGCCTGGTCTCCGCTAGCCTCTCCTGGCCTCAGTTCTCCTCTCCCTTCCTGCCCTCTCTTGTCTTCTCCCCTCTTTTCTTTCCTATTCTATTTTCCTTTGCCTCTATTTCTCCCACGTTCTTTCTTTCATTCCATCATTCTAGCCCCCACCACACACACCCATTTCCTTTCTCTGGTCTTTTTTCTCTGACCGCCAATGTCCCTTCTGCCTCTGCCATCCTCTGCCGTCTGTCCTTCCCATGTCACCCCCTCCATCCCGAGGCTGCTGCACTGAAAGGGGGGCCTGTTCTGCTTCTGTGGGCATCCACTGAGTCCAACATTAGGGGACTGGTAAAGAGGGCGTTTGGCCAGAGGAGATGGCCGTCTGTCTCCTGGGCAAATGTGACAGAGCCCTGGCTTTGAAGTGGTGGCACCTTCCCACTCCAGAGCCCAGTCTGGATTAGCCACTGTCTGGGCGTTTCATCCCCTCACATAACCAGCTGAGTCCACTGGGGAGGAAGGAGGAAGTATTGAGCATCTGGACCAGAGCTGGGTCAGAGAATCTCTGCCAAGTTCCCAGGGAATATTCTCTGGATTGGCAGCACCCCCGAGGAGAGCTCTCAGGGTTTGGCATTCTCATACCACCTCTTCTAGGCAGCAGCTCTACTGTGCACCAGACAGGTACACGATCCCAGACAGCTATGCCTCTTCTGGCCAGCATCATGGGCCTGGCAGGCCTTCTCTTCTGGACAGGCCACACAGTGGGGGCGTTAAGGGTGCCCAACACCACACAGGCCCTGGGCCGACCCAAGAACATAGCTGTGTGGCCCCTGTCTGGCTTGGGGGTGCCCCGGTACCGCCGGAAGCGCCATATCTCTGCCCGGGACATGAGTGCCTTGCTGGATTATCACAACCACATCCGGGCCAGCGTACACCCACCTGCTGCCAACATGGAGTATATGGTGAGTCCCAAGCCTTCCCGGTGCATCTTCCAACCAACACCAAATTGCTCGCTGTGGCTTCGAGTGGTTTGGCTGGCTTTGAAGAGCGGAACCATCTGCACACCTAGCCCAAGACACGGCGAAAATGAGTAATTCATTTTACAGATGCAGAAAGTAAGGTCGTGGCATATATCCTCAGTGAGTGGGGGTGGGTGGTGTGGGGAGAGAATTCTATCTATAGAACACCTTTGCACCCTGACAGGGCCTTCACACAGCCCTCTCCCTTCAGGACAGTATTTTATCGGTTTTCCAAGGAATTAAGAATTAGGGGACAGTTTCCCCTGAGGTCCCCTAGCCCAGACTGCAAGCCTGCTCTGCCTCCTGCTAAAAAACGGGAGTTTTCACCAGCAATCTATGCCGCCAACCAAGAATTTTACCTCTGTACAGGGGACCTGCAGGGGGGTGGAGACTAAGCTTCCCAGGCTAATGTCTGTCAGCTTCCTTGATACACCCAGACCATCCATCCCCAGCCCCAGCAGAGGACAGGCAGGCACCAGGGTATCTTAGGCTGAGGAATGCCAGGAGTTGAATCTCAGTGCAGGTCTTCTTCAGAATCAGTCCTAGTGCCTCTCAGCTCAGTGTCACAGAAGCCAGGACGAAATACCCTCCTATCACAGCTCCTCCCTGGGACCATTGTCCCCAAAGCCCACAGAGATAGGCTGCTAGCCCACAGAGGCATCTTTAGGAAGAGATAGCTGGCAGACCTCCTCCTGCCTGACAAGTGGAAATGCGGCCCCTCTCAGAGTTCTCTATGCTCTATCTCCTGCTTAGAGCCAGACGCAGCGCTAAGCCTTTTCTGTGTACTGTGGAAGACAAGGCTGACTCCCTCAAGAGCCTACTTTTGTGTGTGAGGGACAAGGGGGCTTGAGGGCCACCGACAAGATACAGAGCCCAGTATCACATCTTAAGAGGCAATTGTGAAGGGACCAGAACAAGAGCTGGGTGGCAAGCAGCTGGGGGCTGGGGGTGGGTGGGCTGTCATTTATTTGTTTACTGACTCATTTAGTAACGCTGAAACTGCCACACAGAAGGCTCTAGTTTCCAAACAAATGACACATTAATTGGGCACCGGCGGTATGGGTGGCACTAATCCCAACAGGTGTTTACTTACTGCACACGGCCTAGAACACAGGAAGCAAGCCTGGTGCTCTCTCCAGGGATGCTGGGGAGGGTCACCCTGCTTTTACTTTGTTCCTTCTCTTCTCTCTTTGCTCTGCTTCCCCTAAAAAAGCAGGAAGCTACAATGCTGGTGGGGGGATGCAGAAAGCAGAGGGGGAGAGGGGGGACCGGGAGGCAGGACTTCTTAGCATCTCCATTTCTTGTTCTCTTGGTGGCTTTGTCCCCAGAACACGGTGAGTCTAAGCAGCCCTCATTGAAGCCTTTCTCTTCCAAACCCGGAGAAGGTCTGGGTCACTCCCCACATTCCCACATGCCCTGGGGTTGTCATGAGTCATGCTTGTTTGACAGCTCATTTCCTTGCTAGACGGAGTCCTTGGTGCCAAGGAATATTGTTCAATATTTGCTGAGTGAACTCATACTAACACAAAGAATTCCAGGGAGTCAGAGCTGGAAGGAACTTGCATTTGGGGGTTTTGTCTGTTATAATTTTACGTATTTATTTTTATGTGTAGGAGTGCTTGGCTTGCATGTATGCTGGAGCACCACATGTATGCTGGAGCATCACATGTGTGCCTGGTGCCCAGGGAGGCCAGAAGGGGGCATTGGATCCCCTGGAACTGAAGTTACAGGTGGCTCTGAACCTCCATGTGGTTGTTGGGAACTGAACCTGGGTCCTCTGGAAGAGCAGCCGGTGGAAAATGTTATTAGCTGTATTGGAGTCTCAGCTTGGAGGAGGCTTCATCCAGGCTCCAGGAGGAGGGGGGCTCTTCTCTCTTCCTAGGTCCCCATAACTGTCTCTGCCTTGCAATCCTGCTTTAGCCTAATGTAGCCCAGGCTTCTCTTAAACAGAAGAGGGAATCAGATTCTCTAGAACTGGGATTATAGGCAGCTGTGCACTGGGTTTGCTGGGAACCAAACCCAGGCCCCCTTTAAGCAGGAAGTGCTCTTGCTCTGAGTCATCTCTCCAGCCCTGGGAAGAGATAACACTGCCCTGCATCCCAGCTATATACTGTGACGAATTTCTACCTGGAAATTTATATAACTGTGAAGAAGGATAAGGAAGGGGTTTAATGGGCACTGCTGTGGAATAATCACTAAGGTCACCTGTCTTGTCAAATGAAGAATTTGACAAGAGTGTACACAGCCATTTGTGTATCTATGTAATTGGGGAGTATTTCTGGTTGGAGACTGTTGGAAACGGATAGCTCTAGGAGTGATGAAAGATGTAAAATATTCCACTTTGCCCTTTTTTGTATCTTTTTTTTCCTAGCAGTTATCTGTCTGCCGTGTAGCCTTGGCTGGCCTGGTACTTGCTATGTAGACCAAACTGGCTGAATGCCAGAGTTAAAGGTGTGCACTTCCATGTCCTGCTTTTATTGTTCTTAACCTAAATTTTGTGTGTGTGTTCATGCTGTTTGTTTGTTTTTGTTTTTGTTTTTGTTTTGAGACAGGGTTTCTCTGTGTAGCTTTGGAGCCTGTCCTAGAACACGCTCTGTAGACCAGGCTGACCTCGAGCTCAGCCTCCCGAGTGCTGGGACTAAAGATATGCACTACCACTCAGCTTGTTTTCATGCTTTTAAAAAGGTCTTGAATTCAGTTTTTAAATGAAAATACTGTGAACATAAAACCCGGTGATTCTTCCTCACTCTGGGTTCAGTCACAGGGAGGAACAGCTCATAACTATCTCAAATGCCCTGGAGCTCCCAGCAGGGGGGGGGTTAAGTTTGAGGTCGAGTGAGGAAGAAAGAACACAGGATGCAGAGCCAGAGACTTGAACATAGACCCTGGCTCACTGTGGACTTGTGCTTGACCTTGGGTCAAAGCCTTTGAGCCTCTGTTCTCTCATCTCTGTGTGGGTGTGTTGACCTCAGCAGACCGAGAAAGCACGATGCCAGGTAAACAGGCATATCTGCACCCCACTATGGTCATGGTGGTTATTTACCCTGGGCAAGTTCATGCTCTTTCTTTCGTCAGGTTTGGGATGAACAGCTGGCCAGGTCTGCTGAAGCCTGGGCCACCCAGTGCATCTGGGCCCATGGACCCTCACAGCTGATGAAATACGTGGGCCAGAACCTGTCTATCCATTCTGGCCGGTGAGTGAATCCCTGCCCTTTCTTAATTCAGTCATTCTACAAACACACCAAGCGCTCACTCTGGCCCAGGCGTATGAGCAGTGGTGGTTACCCTGACGAGCCAGGCAGATAAGCTCTGCACATACAGAACTTCATTCTGTTTAGGAGATGCAGGCAATATGGGGTAGACAAATTAGAGTTCGTGCTACTGCGGAGAGTGAGGATGGGTTTGAAGACTCACACGCATAAGAAGACGATGAGAGCTGTGGGGAGTGGCCGCTAGGACAGAGGATAGGAGGTGAGTACATTGGGCCCAGGAATGACAATGACACTGAATTGCCAGCCTGGCTTTTGTCACCATTCCAGCTTCTGAGTCAGAATGAGGGTGCCTGAGTTCTGATATGTGCGACCTGAGGAAGTTTTGCCTATATTCCAAAACTTGGGGTCTCTATTGACCTAGATTAACTAGCTCTAGACTTGTGGGTTTCATTAGCCAGTAACAAGGGCTGAGGAGATGCTACACTGGTAAAGTATGTGTCTGGCAAGCACAAAGACCTATGTTCAATCCCCAGAGCCCACATGAGAGAGAGAGAGAGAGAGAGAGAGAGAGAGAGAGAGAGAGAGAGAGAGAGAGAGAGAGAGAGAGAGAGAGAGAGAGAGAGAGAGAGCGCACCCGGGAACATGCCTATAACCCCAGCACTGGGGAAATAGAAGCAGGAGGGCCCCTGGGAATCACCGGCCTGAAGATGAACTTAGTCTTTGAATTTTAGGCCAGTGAGAGACCCTGTCTCAAAAAACAAGGTAGATGGCATCTAAGAAATAATACCTGGGTTGACTTCTGGCCTCCACTTATGTACACATGTGGCACATGACCACGTGTGCATGCACGTGTGCACACAGACATACACAGAAACATTTAGGAGATTGTCATACATGACAGCATTATTCAACCAATTCAGGACAGTAGGAAAACATGACCCTCCCCATTCTACCAGTTTGCCATGAGCTCAGCAGGGATCAAGGTTAAGTCCTAACAACTGAGTTCCTGGGACCATTGTGCCCTCTGCACCTTGGCATGTCACCAACTGGTTGGAGCCAGTGCCAAGCCTTTGGAATTATGAATGGTCTCTCTGAGCCCTGCAGAGCTGATCTAGTAGACCAGGTCCTTCCCCAGGCTCACACACCCTCTCTCCTACCATGAAATTCTTCCTGTCTCACTCTCCATTGCCTGATGGCCAGCCCTTCTGAAGCTCACAGGGAAGGGTGATGCCAGTGTGGGTGCTCCCAAGTCACCCCCTTACTGCTCTTCTGACTTTAGCCTGTGGGTAAGACACAACGCCAATGGACAGTCGGGAAAGGACAGCTGACAGATAATTCCCTAGAGGAAAATGCAGCTGGGGGCTGGGGAGATGGCTCAATGATTAAGTGCACTGGCTTAAGTGCACGGGTTCTGCCAGGGGGCCCGGGTTCAATTCCTAGCACCTGCATGGCAGCTCACAATGGTCTGGAACCCCAGTTCCAGAGGATTCAATACCCTCACACAGACATACATGCTGGCAAAACACCAACACACATAAAAAAACATACATAAATTATTTAAAAAAGAAAAAAATCGGCTTATTTAGAGAAAGGGCCTTGAGACTATGATCAAGCATCAAGAGGAAAGGGAACATTAGACACAAAATGGTGCAGTGTGGGAGAGATCACGGGAGCCTTACAGGAAATGAGAGGGGCCTCCTTAAAACCAGAAGAGGCCCTTCATTAAGAATGAGAATATGATGGGTGGAAGGGGTGGCTCAGTGGTTAAGAGGGAGTATGGGTCTTATAAAGAACACAGATTGACAGCTCACAGTTGCCTGTAACTCCAGCTCTGAGGGATACAATACTCTCTTATGATATGCTTGGTCACTGCACTCATGTACACAGACACCACATATACATGCATACATGCACACACACACACCACACATACCACACACACATACACACACATATACATGCATACGTGCACACACACACACAACACACACTACACACACATACATATACACATACCACATATACACACACATACACACGTATGCATGCACACATGCATACACACCACACACATACCTACACATACATGCACACACCACACACATGCTCACACACACAATTTAAAATAAAAATAAAATCCTAGACATTTTATGTGTATATGTATATGCGGTGTGTGTTCTGATGGCCTGAATTTAGAAGCCCTGGAAGAGCAGCACATACTTACACTCTCCACCTCTGAGCCACCTCTCCAGCTCCAATATTTCATCTCTGTTAAAACTGAGACTAAGAGAGATAGGGAGAGCCAGCTGGAGTGGCAGTACCTTTAATCCCAGCACTCTGGAGGCAGGAGGATCTCTGTGAATTCAAGGCCAGCCGGAGCTACCTCGTCAGATGCTGTCTCAAAAGAGAGAGCCTCCATGAGAAGGATGGAGAAGGGAGGCCGAGAACCTCTTCAGAGAGAAAAACCCCAGAGCAATTCTAAGACCAAAAGGCACATCAGCTGTTTGTAGGCTTGAGGGGACTGGCCGGAAGTTTCACATCATGTGATTTAGCTGAGCACAGCCTCCAGTCCCAGCACAAGACTGCTGCTAGACTCTGTCCCAGTGAGAGCTGCTTGGGAGGTGGCCTGTGTCCTCAGCCTGTGGACACTGGCAGATGTATCTGATGGAGAAAGTCCTCAGACCCCACCCAGTTCTTCAGTCTGCAGAGAGCTTCCTGGGATGGCCCCATGGCCCAGCATGCCTCTCTTTCCCTAAAAAATACAAGCTGTGCCTGAAATGCCACCACAACCCAGCTCTCCACACAGCTTTATTGAGCACTTACTATGTGATCCGTAGCTAACCCCAACTGCTCGTCAGACCATAACCTATGAGGGAAGTATGGCCTGTCTACATTCTGTCATTTTGCAGATGGGGAGTGTGAGGGAGATTGACGCTCACAAAAACTTGGTGACAGAGTGACTCTGCCACCCTCCCTTCACCCTCTTCCGTGTGCTTGGCCTCCCCAGGTACCGTTCTGTGGTAGATCTCGTGAAGTCGTGGTCTGAGGAAAAACGTCATTACTCATTTCCAACTCCAAAGGATTGTGCCCCACACTGTCCTTGGCTCTGCAGCGGTCCTGTGTGCTCCCACTATACCCAGGTATCCTTCTGTGAGCCAAGCCCGTGGGCTTCTTCTTGTCTCTCCTTTTGTAGATGAGGTCATTGAATAGCCAGGCTCGTCTCCCACTCTCCATCCTCCTGTCTCAGCCTTCTGAGTACTGGGACTACAGCTTGCCCACCTCTCCCAGGCTGTGCTTTCCTTCATGGGAGGTGCACAACATTCCTCGAAAGTTGTGCAGATAATGAATTGAGATGAATTATATGGAAATATAGGCCTGAACTTTAGAGAAATCCTTCTGCCTCACCTTCTGAGATTACAGGCATCATACTCTGACATTGTTTTGTTTTGAATATTTTGGGTATTTTCTGTCTCCCAAAAGTCCTACTATCTGTTGTATTCTACCACTGAGCTACACCCCAACCCATTCTAACGATCTTAAAAAATAAAATACAATAAAAATAGCCAGATGTGGTGGCCCACACCTTTAGGCTCAGCACTTGGGAAGCAGAGGCAAGTGAATCTCTGTGAATTGGAGGTCAGCCCGGTCTACATATCAAGCTCTAGGCCACCCATGGATATATGGTAAGGCTCTATAAATAATAAAGAAATAAACCAACAAAATTGTAGGAGGTTATTACCTCCATCATCCTCATGAAGCACAAAGCACAGAGAGGAGTAGAGACCTGGTCAAAATCTCACAGCTAGTGCTGTTGAGAGGCTGACCCAAGCGTGTTTGATTCAAGTTTGTGCTTAACCTCCAACACCACAATGACTTTCAAAGGTTGTCACCAAGAGAAAAATCTTAAAAAGAACATATCACACATGATATGGATAAATGTGTAACGTTCTTTGGCATGCTGGGTGTTGCACCAGGGCCGTAGGCCCACTAGGCAAATGTTCTACTATGGAGCTACACCCTGCTTCTTTTATCAACTTTTGTGCAATTGTTTCATTGTGTAACAATATCAAACACAAGTCGGGTGGTGATGGCAAACACCTTTAATCCCAGCTGCCCAGAGGCTGAGACAGGCAGGTTCCGGTGAGTTCAAGGCCAGCCTTGGTCTACAGAACAATATGAAAAACATTCCTTACTGATGGTTCCAGTAAAATGTCATTTTTAAGAAACTTTCTATTACAGAATGAATGTCCCAAGCTATTCCCCAATCCCTCAGGATAGGCAGACATGGCCTGTTCTCCTGTCCTCCAGCCCCCGGGCCCAAACTGGAATGGGGTCCAGTAACCATGCTGCTCAGGGCTGTTGGGCTCCTCCGAGCCTCAGCCTACCTCTCTGTACTTCCACAGATGGTGTGGGCTTCCTCCAGTCGGCTGGGCTGCGCTCTTCACACTTGTAGCAGCATCAATGTGTGGGGCAGCACCTGGCAGCAGGCCGTGTACCTGGTCTGCAACTATGCCATCAAGTAAGTACCATACCAGGCTTCCTACTACTCAGTGCTATACTGGCCTTGCCAATTTAAGTCAATTGGCAAGTCCTTTGTTAGTTTTGTGGCACCGGGACTGGGTCTTGCACAAGCTAAGCAAGTATTCTACCATTTAGCCACAATTATAGCCTCAGCCAATAATTCTTCTGTACCCAAGGGGAGAGAGAGGAGAGGGAAGGGGAGGCAGGGAGGGAGGGAGGGAGGGAGGGAGGGAGGGAGGGAGGGAGGGAGGGAGGCAGGCAGGCAGGCAGGCAGGATAGGTGAGACTGGGGGTTCTGCGGCCTGATTTGGTCCATCTGCCCACAGAGTGGCTATCCTAATATGTCACCATGAAGCTAGCCTTTCACGCCAATGCCAGCATCGCTGAGCACGTGGGTGCAGTGCTAACTCTCTGAGTTCCCCCTAAGAAGCAGACAGCTAAGATCACCTGCCCCCTGTGGGAGGGAGCATCGCATAGAAGAGTAAAGAGGAACATGCTTGGCTCTTTCTCCCAAACTCACCTCTGTAGGCAGGAGATCAGGAGCCATCTTTACACAGATCTCTTGGAAACACAGGGAAATGGCAATAAAAGTTCCCATCTAATATCAGTATGCAGACTTAGGAACATCACAGATCTGCAGCTCAAAATGAGAAAAAAAAAAGTTTTCTTTTTTTGAGACAGGTCTCACTCTGTAACCTAGACTGGCCTAGAACTCACTGTTTCATCAAGAGTGGCCTCAGACCTGCAGGGAACAGACTCTGCCTCAGTTTCCCCAGAGCTGGGATGAGGACATGGCAACCCAGTTTAGTCATTATCTTTTTTTTTTTTTTTTTAAGCAGAACTTAATGTCAAGTGGTTAAACAAACAAAAACAACTTTTTTTGATTTTATCATTCAGGCCTGGCCACCCCAACCCTCCTCATGCTGGAGTGTCTTTTTGTTTTGCTTTGCTTTGCTTTGCTTTGCTTTTGTAAAGATAGACTGTCTTATAGGCCAGGCTGGCTTCAAATTCTCAACGAAGATGACTCAATTTTGGTCCCCCTGTTTTGACTTTCTGATCATTGGGGTTCCCCCATGGCTGGCTCCCAAGAGGACCTTTAAAAAGTACAATTTATAGTACCTGGCACTAACCCTGGTGTCCATGGACATTCTGAAGAGCTCAATGGGTGAATGAATAAATTAATGAAAGTTGGTGTGAAATCATATAAGTGCATACATTCCTGAGCCCGTGTGAGGCCTGGTGGTGCACCATGTAATCTCAACACAGCTAAGCGGGACACGGGAGGGTCAGCAGTTAATGGTCACCTAGGTCACCTAGTGAGGTCCAGCCTGGGCTACAAAATGCCTGGTCTCAGAAGCAAAAACAAAACAAGCAACCCTTAAAACCAACCCAATTACTTTTAGAGGTTGGAGGGGGGATTCCACGTCTAGCTATAAAGAGTATTCACTTACTTAGAGTGTAAAAGATAAATCTCAAGAGTTGTAGATAACTGACAGGCAGAGGAAAGAGAAGATACTGGGATAGCCTGGAGCAAGAGGCTGCAGGAGATGAGGTTTTCAGAGAAAACAAGTTGAGAGGCACAGACAGATGAGGGGAAGTGAGATGTGGGTTAACCAAGCTCACCGCTAGGGCACTCTGGAGATTTTCAGTTTTGTTTTGTTTCATTGCTGTTGCTTTGTGTTTTAAAACAGGATCTCTTTATGTGGACAGGGCTGCCTAGAAACTTACCACATAGCCCAAGCTAGCCTCAAGCTCATAAATCCCCAGCCTCAGCCTCCCAAATAATAGGATTACGGATGAGTAC
This sequence comes from Cricetiscus sungorus, assembly GCA_030556225.1. Classification (NCBI taxonomy): domain Eukaryota; kingdom Metazoa; phylum Chordata; class Mammalia; order Rodentia; family Cricetidae; genus Cricetiscus; species Cricetiscus sungorus. The sequence continues at coordinate 7,100,500 of JANBXA010000391.1, read as the reverse complement.
CACCTGTCTCCTAGCTAGGGAACTCTGGAATGAAGACCCACAGCTGGTGACTCTTCTGTAAGATAGGACCTGAGAACTAGGGCCCATGGCCAAACCTTGCTTGTGGCCCATTTTAAATAAAGTTTTATTGAAACACAGGGCAACAATTCCTTTATCTCTTCTCTACAGCTGCTTTCATGTCTCAGAGACACAATAAATAATAAACACTTAAAATTTTAATAAAATGTAACATACAAGATACCATTGAATCTTCTTTTAAGTGAAGAATTCAGTGATAATTATTATCATAACTGTGCAACCATTGCCATTTCATTTATTTATATTACAGCCATATATTGTTTATGGGTATTGTGTTCACATACCACCATGCACATGTAGAAGTCAGAGGAAAACTTCCTGGAGTTGATTCTCTCCTTCTACCATGTGGGTCCTGGGGATTGAACTCGGGTCACCTGGCTTGGCAGCAAGTGCCTTGACCTGCTGAGCCATCTTACTGGCTGTTTTTCTTTTGAGACTAGGTCTCTTGTAGCCCAGGCTGGCTTTTAACTCATTAATTAGCTAATGTTGATCTTGAACTAATCCTCCTGCCCCTACCTCCAAGTGCTGGAATTACAAATGTGCATCTCCACACCTGTTGAATGTGGTACTGGGAACTGAACTCAGGGCCTTGTTCATGCTAGGCAATCTCTCTACCAACTGAGCCATTCACCCATCCCTTCTAAACCTTACCCTTTTTCATCAGTCCAGAGAAATATCTATAACCATTAGGCAATTACTCCCTATTCCCTTCCATAAGCAGTGGTGGTCTTTTGAGAAGATAATTCTATAGCAGGGTACCTAGATTAAGGGCGAAGCCTTGAAGACATGGAGGGTAGTGACCATAATAAGGCTCTAGGAGTGGGCCATTCATGCCTGGTTATCCTCATCAGCTAATTACTCAAGCTCTCATTTGTACAACATATATATATATATCTCACATGGGGTTCCCCTCCATAGGTCATTTCATTTCATATCATTTTCATGGACACTGTTTCATTCATTTTATTCAGAGGATAAAGAAATGAAGTGGCTTGGTCTGTCACTAGGATGAGAGCTCAAGACAAGAACCCAAATCTGCCCCTCCAGGGAGGCTGGGGGAAGGAGAGAAAAGCAAACCTTACAGGATGTCAGTATTATCCAAGCACAATGATGCTGGGCACATATGCTGTTTTCTGCATCCCTGTGGAAGACAGAGCTGCTGGGTTTATAGAGGAAGGAACCAGGAGCTATGCTCAAGGTCACATAGGCAGTGAACCCCAGGGCTGAAACTTGTAAATCTGTGAAGGCTGTTTCACCTAAACTCTCCTGTTCCCTAACTCTGCTTCCTCTGGGCCTGTTCTCTCGTAGGGGCAACTGGATTGGGGAGGCGCCCTACAAGACTGGGAAGCCGTGTTCTGCTTGTCCTCCCAGTTACCAAGGCAACTGCAACAGCAACATGTGCTTTTCTGGGCCCAACTCCAACAGGCTCCCATGGATCTGAACTAGCCCAATGTTCTGGTGCCCCTGGCTAGGCCTGACCCTGGAAAGATTCCTCCCCAAAGTTGAGAGGGAGACCCTACTGTTGGGCAACCCTACAGTTCTTTATAAATTCCTCTTCTGAAATGCCCAGTACATGTCAAAGTTGCCTCCCCTCCCTTCCTTAGTAACATCTTTCTTCTCTGTATCTGGGGAGACATGCCTTTTTTTTTTTTTTCTTGTTGGTTGTGTTTTTCAAGACAGGGTTTCTCTGTGTCTGTGTCATTCTGGCTGTTCTGAAACTCACTCTCCAGGCCAGGCTGGCCTTAAACTCAGAGATCTGCCTGCCTCTGCCTCCCAACTGCTGGGATTTGACTTGCACCACTTTGCCCAGCAAGACCTGCAGTTTTCATTTGCCTAATTCTCTGGAGCGAGAGCTGCTGGAAACAGAATAGGAAGCTTCGTTTGTGACTCTGAGGCTACTAACCCAAGTCTGTCCACCTAGTGAAAGGCATTTGTCAAACAGTCTCAACCTGGGGCTGTGGCTCATGTTAAAAGTGTTTGTCCCAGCACTGCCCAACACCCATGAGCCCAGTGTTTCAGGAATTCGAGTCAAGAGGATTAGAAGCTGAAGGCCATCCTCAGCTACAGAGCAGGTTGGAGAGTAACAAATCAACAATGACAACAACAACAAAACAGCTTTAACCTCAGTCTCGCCTCCAGCCATCTAATTCCAGCCTTCCTGGCCAGCCTTCCAGGACTGGTGATCCTCCAAGGTTGGGCAAATTTCAGGTCCTAACAATGTTTGCTTGTTTGTGTATATTGTATCCCCAGCCTTGGTACATTTTCTAGAACAACCACAGGGTCCAGCCATGTCTCAGAAGAGGCACGGAGGCTTGAATTCACCTTCCTGGAATCTCTCAATGACACAACACAACTCCAAGTTGGCCAAGGAGCTCTTTCTGCCTCTGGCATTTTCCCCTGCAGCATTCCACCTGCCCAGCTCTCTCTTCCTTCTGCTCATCACTGAACTCTACCAGCCCTGCTCTCTCCCCTCTGCTCATCACTGCACAGCGTATTTTCCCGTCTAAGGCTCTACAGACTGGTTCCCCCCTTTTTCTCCCTTACAATCTCATTTTCATTCCAATAAACCATTTCCCCTCTCCCCACCCAATCTCACCTACAGATCATAAAACACAAAAGTCCTTTTGTCTCTAGAGATAGTAAAATTTCCTCCTTCAGACCTTGCCCTTGTGCTGGGGCCCACTCCCTGTGGTCTAGAGAAGGCCCCATTCAAAGAAAGAGCTCAGACAGAAACCCCACCCCCTCACCAGAGCCTCTGTGGGATCCTGGGACAACTGAGTCTTCTTCTGTCTGGCCATTTCCACCCAGGCCTTGACTTGTCACTCCACTACCAATACAGTCCTTTGATGGCGGGCTGGGGCTCTTACTGGATTCCCTTTACCTTCCAGGGAGGCAAAAAACCAAGAGAACAAAATTGGGTTGGGTGAGAAATGGTTGAGGGCAGTGGGCTCTGCTGGAAGCAGGCAGGGGATGCACACGCTACAGCGGCACTGGCACACATATTATCACTCGGCCCTGCAGAGGAGAAAGTGTATTTCTAAATGTTGGAGTGAGTGAAAGAAAGGCAAGGATACAACTGCAAGCTTATGCTTCCAGAAAAAGCCACCCTAACTAGAAATGGCTGTATTACAATGTCTTTCCCTGGTCTAGAAACCTAGGTCAGCGAGCAGAGTGCTCGCCTAGAATGCAGGAACCCTGAGGGTCCGTCCCTAGTATCAGCTATAACCCCATACCCATAATCCTAGCCCTCAGGAGATGTACATGGGAGGACCAGTTCAGGGCTCCCTTGGCTGCAGAGAAGTTTCAACATTTCCTATATATCCCTTTTACACATGTGAATTCATGCCCCCATTACCCATGTCAAAGGGAGTTTTTGTTAAATTAATTTATTTTACGTATATAAGTGTTTTGACTGTGCACATGTACATAGATGTGTGCATAACTTGTGAGCCTGGCATCTACAGAGACCAAAAGAGAATGTCAGGAACCAAACCCAGGTTCTCTGCTACAAAAGCAACAAGTGCCTGACTTGAAAAGACACCGTGAGTGTGTGTGTGTGTGTGTGTGTGTGTGTGTGTGTGTGTGTGTGTGTGATGACCCATGTTAGGGAAGTAGGCAGGAGACAAACATGAAAAGCAGTTTTTGGGCTCCATCAGAGAGTGAAAAGGCACATTAAGATCCCATCCCTGGGGCCATGTAATCTCAGCACTCGGGGAGACAGAAGCAGGCAGAGCTCTGCAAGTTCAAAGCTATTGTAGGCTACATAGCAAATCCCAGGCCTACCAAGACTCTATTGAGAGAACCTGTCTCGAGCCACACTGATGAAGACCTGATTTGTTCAGGGCCACACTGAATGCTGGGAAAGAGCAAACGGCTATCTCGGTGTAGAGGTAAAAGATTAGGATGATTTGAACCCAGATGCTGGCACTGGAAAGGAAAGTGAGTGAGCTTCCGAGGTGGGAGCCAAGGGCTTTGGACACAGGTGCCCACAATGGAGGGCACTGAGACGTCAGGTGCAGGCTTTTCTAATGGGATTCTGCAGGGCCAACCCTGGCTTCTGCTTTCCCTGAGGAAGGCCCAGTCTCATGCTGTTGATGAGGAGAGTGGGAAAAGTTCAAGGGAAGTCTGGAAAGAAAAGCAGCGAATAAGAGAGAAGGGAGACCTAGGGGAGGATTTGGGACAGAGCACAGAGGTGCACTGAAGTTGGCGGCTGCCGTGGTCCTATCTGACCCTCCCAGGGGCTTCTGTTTTGTTCCAGCATGAATGATTGGCTGGACATAGACAGGGAGAAAGCAAAATACTCAAGTCCTTCCTGGCTTCGAGTTTCCCCAGGAAAGGGACTGGGGGAGAAGCGGAGAGCCTAAGGTGACAGTCTTGGAGATTTAACCTGGATACAAAGTAAAATGAAGGCAGGAAGGTGCCTGTACAGGGGGAGAACTCTGGGGGCTGAGAACCAGAAACAGCCAGTGCCCGTCACTAACAACAGGGTCTCCTGGAAAGCGGCTGGGAAAGTGTCCTGCAAGGAGAAGTTGAGCTTAAATAGTTTACCAGCTAGCTGTTTTGGGGGTAGGGTAACCCACTACAGAGAAATTACTGTAAGGAGACAGAAGAATTCAGAAAAAAAATCACCAAGAAAATGGCAGAGCTGGGATTGCTCATTCCCCTGAGTTTCAAATTTGTCATTTGAACAATGTTTTCATGATCTAGACCAGAGAGTGCCGAGGCAGGCTGGGAGCTCCAACACTGGGCCAAAGCAAATGGGGTGTTGGCAAATAATAATAACAATAATAATGATAACAAAATGAAGAACCAGGTCGTAGGTTGTCATTGTTTGAGAGAAGATCTCAGACCAGACAGCAGGCTTCAACAACGGGTCGCTTGTGGCATGGAGAGGGAGGCAGGCAGAGGGCTGTACCATCAGCTGGCCCATCCCAAATAGTATCCACCTTTGACTATGATGTGATTAAGATTCATCCCCTCCCTTACTCCAGTTCCAAGCAGAGAGGGTGACGTCTGCTTGGCTCATTTCTATGGAGTTTAACACAGAACACCATACATAGTAGGTTCTCAGCTGACCTGTGAGATGAGTGGTGGACCAGGACTGTGACCCCCGATCTCCTCTGCACCCAGGGTGAGACGCTAGGGAAGCAACTTCTCCCCATGCCTCGTGATCCTTTATTTATTTACTTTTAGATTTAATTTATGTGTTTGCGTGTTTTACCTGCATGTATGTCTGTATACCATATACGTGCCGGTACCTGTAGAGGCCAGAAGAAGACATCGGGCTTCTGGAACTGGAGTTATAGATGGCTGTGAGCAGCCATGTGAGTGCTGGGAATCAAACCCAAGGTCCTCAGGAAGAGTAGCTAGTGACCTGATCCACTGAGTTATCACTCCAGCCCCCTCAAACTCCTTTACCTCAAGGTTTAATTAATCCTAGCCATGCCTATGTTCAACTCCCAGCATCCAGTCTGATATGCAATAAACTTAATTCTCCACCCTCTTTTCCTCCTCTACCCCTCCCTCAACTTCCCCACTTTTCATGTTCTCACCGCACCCATAGTTTGGAGCTATAAAACTCCACCCACCACGGACTCTCAACTCCCCAGGGCCTGCTCAACCCCTTCTCCCAAGTTATAGGGCTGATGTTTCCAACATCTGGCTTCAGATTCTCCTAACCCAGAGTCCAGGACTGGGGCCTGAGTGGACCTCAGGTCTAGCCAGGTTGCCGTTGCCATGACAAAAGCGAAAATCCGCAGCCACAGGTTCCCTAAGTGACTGGTTACTCTTTAACATATCCACCCACCTTGGGTGATTAGAAGAATCAATAAGATAACCGGGCGGTGGCAGCTGGCTGTGCTCACTGCCTTCCTGGTGGACCGGCTCCGGGTGGCTCCTTTGCCGCTGTGTGTGGGCCCCAGCTCCTCCATGCCCCCCAGTGTCCAGCTGGGTACACTTGGTCATGGTCAGTGTCAACGCGCCCCTCGGGGCTCCAGTGGCGAGTCCCTATGGTAAGTAAGGCCGACATCTGGGCCCGGGGGATAAATGGGGGATGGATGGACAGAGTAGGACCATGGTCAGGCTATGGAGGCTACAGGACAACCCTATGTTTCTGATGGGTTCTAAGACTCTGCAAGGGTTCTTGTAGAATGACTGGGATCTCAGGAGACACAGGGCCTTCCTCACTAAGGTCCCGGACAAGGGCATGGCTGTGTGGGAAACGCAAGGAGGAGCCGCAGGAGTCTGCGGCTAGGGCTTGGTTCTTTTTGAAGAAGGCTTTTCTGAGAGTCAACACCCAGGGAAACTTTTCATAATTCTCTAGAAAGCCGGGGTCCCCAGACTTACACTTTGGTGGTATATGAAATCCCCTGAAAGTGGTGCTGAGCCTGGCCATGTGGCCAGTTGGGGTGGGACCTTCAGGAGATGAACCTCAGGGGATAGATAATCTTTTGGTTTCTCCATCCTCCCTGGGGATGAAGTTGAAATCATAACCCTGCAGAGGCCAAGAAAATTGAGTGTGATCTTGCATTGGGTCTGTGAAGCCGGGGAAATGGGCTACTCACTGACTGCAAGAGCTTCGGGTGACCAGCATATGGGGACCGTGTGAATCTATAATGGAATGTTGTCCCATTATTGAAGAAAAATGCAGATGTGTGTGCAGACAGAAAGTCTCTGTTGCAGCAAAAACCTGTGGATATTTCAGATAACAAAACGGATGTAGTCCTATATATGTACACACGGGTTTATATTTGCATAGAAAATTCCACGGGAGGACACAAAGAGACTGGTGACAGTTTTGTTTCTGAGAAAGATCGGAGAGAATGTTTTCCTCTGGAGGAACATCTAGATTTAAAAAGTAATAACAACAGTGTATTTATGGAGCTAAACATATGCAGGACTTGGCCTCTGGGATGCTGTGCATCTTGGCCCTGACTCTAGTTGTGGGACAATCATCTGAGTCACTTAATGTTTCTGAGCCTCCGTTGTTTTCTTTGACGTGGAGATAAAGTTGGAGCCATAGAATCATAGGGTCACACAGAGGCAGTATGCAAAGCTCATGACATCACTCAGACTGTGGGGACTCAGTAAATATTAACAACCTTCTTTTCTAAATATACACTTGTTTGTTATTTGTGTTAGTGCATGCTTGCATCATAATATGCTCATGGAGAGCAGCACACAACCCTCAGGAGTTGGTCCTCTCCTTCCATCATGTGGGCCCCAGGGATCGAACTCAGGTCATCAGCCTTGTCAGCAAGTACTTTACCCACTGACCTGTGTCATCAGGCTCTTGATACAATTCTTAGTGACTTGTCAGGGGCTGTCACTTCTGACTTGTCTGGGCCTTCTCTGCTTTAACTTACTACTGAGCAGGAGAATGTGACACTGTGCAAACAGCAGAAGCTTAAGAATAAATTGGCCTGGGACCCATCCCACAAACAATCAGTATGACCTTGGAAGAGTCACTTCCCTTTCGGAACCTACTTCCGTTTTGCAAATGGAGCTAATTTCACTGGGTTGGAGGTTACAGGGGCATAGTTAAAGAGCTAGATATACTTTAATTCATAGTTGTAGGACTTAGTTGAACCCATGACCAGAGGAATCGCCTCTGGAAAGGAGCAACACTTGGCTTTGCAAACTATAACCTTTCCATTAGCACAGGCTAAAGGTGAAGAAGAGGCCTCACAGAGTCCTCCTAAAGGGTAATGCAGTAAGAACGCCACTCAACAGCATCTCTGTGTCTCCTAAGTCTATACTTCAGATGTTCATATGTCCTCTCTTTTCATATTCTTTGCAGTGCTTACCAAGAGCTGGTATCCAATATAGAGTTGCTGACATAGATGGGTGGTTGGATAGATGGGTGATTGAATGAATGAGTATATGTATAGATGGATGTTTGGATGAATGGATAGCTAAATGTATGGATGAATGGAAGGATGGATGGAAAATGATGGTTAGAGGAATGATGGATGAATGATGTATAGATGAATGGTTAAGTGGATAGATGGATGATTGAGTGAATGGCTATATGCAGATGGTTAGATGAATAAATGGATATATGGATAAATAGATGCTTAATTGATGGGTGGTTGAATGGATGTGTAGATGCTTGAATGGCTAGGCAAATGGGTGGCTGAATGGCTATATGGACAATTGGATGGATGGTTGAATTGATAGATGAATGAAAAGATGGATGGTTAGATGGTTGATGGATAGTTGGATAGATTCATTGTTGGGTATATGGCTATATGGACAATTGGATGGATGGTTGGATTGATGGATGAATGAATGGATGGATGGTTGGATAGTTGATGGATAGTTGTATAGATTCATTGTTGGGTAAATGACTATTTGGACAGCTCAGCGGATAGGTAATTAAATAAATGGATGCATGAAAAAAATGAATAATTGATGGACAGATGGTTGGATGAATGGAAGATGGATGGATGGTTGAATGGCTGAATGAATGGTTTGATGTCTGGATGAGGGTGGTTGACTATATGGACAGATGCATGGATGTATGTTTATAGACAGTTAAATTTATGGATGTATAGATGAATGGATGGTTGGATATATGGATGATTGGATGTACATATGTATGTACGGGTAGATGGATAGTTAAATGAGTGTATGCATGTGTGTGTATATATATGGGTGAATATTCTGTATCTATTGTACCATTTAGTGGTCACAACAGTTATGTGAAATAAACAATATTGTTATCTCTGAGGAAAAAGAATGATAAACTAGGATTCAGGATTTTAAAATATATATCTGACTTGAGATATGATACAGTCAGCTGTTGCCAATCCTCTTGGCCACACCACAGATGTGATTGGTCAGGGGAAGGGGAGCTCCAATGGCCAGAGTCACAGAATTCATCTCCCGTAACTATAAAACAAACAGCAAAAATCCACCATTGTCCCAGGATAGTGGACCATTTGTAGTAGTTGGTGGAGTTTAACCCCCCCATTTTATCATGAAATTAGTCCAGGTTAGCATCCAAGTTCTTCCTTCTTTCTTCATGCTGTATGGTTAGCTTTCTTGAACTTGGAAGGGTTCTCATTCTGACAAAAGAAAGAAAGGAAAAGAAAGGAACAAAACCATCTCCTGGGAACAACAGTGGCCATTCTTGAGCTTAGCTCAGCAGTGGCCGGTTGTTGGGTGAAGGCTGGGAACAGCAGACCAGCGAAGGAGCACATGAGTGCTAAGATGCAGGGAAACCCTCAGTATGTCATTGTTGTTCCCTGGTTCAGAGCAGTAGTAGGTCAGCCTCTTTGCAGGGTGACAGCAGATGGATTTGGACGTCTAAATGTCCGGTCCACCCACAGCACGTTTGATTTTACCTCACTCTAGAGACTGTCTCTCTTTGGTCAGAGTGTTGATGTGAACTGGGACATCTGTCCCCGACTAGACTATAAACTTGATGAGGCCGGGGACATCAGTTGTTTGGCTTTGGCTCGTAAAGTCTTACATGATGACTGACACACAGAAGCATTTTTTTTTTTTTTTGATGGATCCATCAGGAAGGTTTTAACAAACAGCTCCAGAGCAGTGACCCTCAGTGTCAGCCATCTCTGGGCACTTCTCGTCCTTTCTGTCACCCTCACTGTGTTGGCTTTTGTAGCTGGTGTGCTCTCCCGGCATCAAGCATCATGCGTATGTATGTCTGAGACTGAAGGAGACTAGAAGAGTTTCCCTCAGAACATTTGAGGTACCCCCTTCCTGCTTTTTTTCCCCACTAATATTTTCAATTAAAAAAAAAAATCAAGTTTCCCCATAAATCTCTCAGCAAATTTTGTAGATTAAGAAAAGCTCTAAATCAAGAAATGGGAACGTCAAAGCTGGTTTAACTCAGCCATGCTCCTCTCTTGGGCCCAGCACACTACTGTTCCATGTTGTTCTGTTATGGCTGGTCACTGGATCTCAGCACTACCAGCTGGATAACTGTCGTAGAGAGTCATCCTGTATGTTGTAGGATGCTAGGCATCATCCCTGAACTCTTCTGTACTCACCAGAAGCCAATAATGTCCCTCCCCATCAGCTATGGCCTCTTAAAACGCCTCTAGATTCTAAACACATGTCCCTAAAGACAAGCATCACATCCATGTATCACATGGGATCAGGGACAGTTACTGCACCGTGTCTGCCGCAGTGGGGTATACCAGGACTCAAGGTTTGGGGTTTGCTTTAGGTGTCAGCATATAGCTCCTAGCTGACTTTGAAGCTATCCTGGGCAACTGTTAGGATAAGAGGCCGTGGTGTGCACATTGTGTGCTAATCTGACCCCTGGCTTTGTTTATTTTCTATCTTTGTTTCCCTTGATTACTATTTTGTCACCTTAGAAATACATCATTTCTGTTATTACTCTGACCTCTTTGAGGGCCAGGTCTGAATTGTCTGATTCTTTTTTCTTGTATTTGTATGATTTATACAACAGGTTTTTATAGGGCAAGGGTCTACATAGTCTGAGAGCCTAAGTGGATGGATGGATGGATGGATGGATGGATGGATGGATGGATGGATGGATGGATGGGCTGAGGTGGCTGGAATAGCAACACCTGCCAGTGCTTAGGATAGGACAGTTAAGGAGAGAGGAGACACTTAGCCACTAACAACAGGCCTCCATTAGGTAATATATCTGTTTCTAAATGTCAAATGAGCCCCCAATTTTTCATGCTATTTTTGATCAAGAGCAGCGGCTTTGGGTCAGAGGCCATTGTCAGAGGCACTCTGGACAAGTAGCTCTTACTTAAAGCTGCACAAAGGTGGGCTCTTTGCTTACTCCCTCCGACTGACACTTCCAGGAATCTTGTGGTGCATCTTGCCAGGTTCTCACCAGTCCTAGTTGGCCCGGACTTGATATGTAGACAGGCTGGTCTCCAACTCACAGAGATCCACTTGCCTCTGCCTCTGGAATACTGGGGTCAAAGGTGTGCACTCATTTTAGGATTTTACTTTGTAGCCTGGGCTAGCCAGGAATTCACTCTCTAGCCCAGGATGGCTTTGATCTTGCGGCTGTCCTCCTTCTGCCTTTTGGATCCTGAGATAAGATAGTAGGTCTGTGTCACCATGTCCAGCTTCATTCTCTTTATCCATCAAGTAAACCTTGGGTTGTTTGTAAGGATTCCATGAGCTAATGAAGGAAGAAAGGTGCAAACAATAGCATGTTTTTTCCTTTGAGGGTGATGGACCCAAAGTTGCATAGAATCCCAGATGTTAGCCAATAATGGGGTCATGTTCAGTATCTACGGATGCTCTAAGCCTTCATTTACGAAGTATAGTCTTTCCCACTGCTCTCCCAACCCCTCCACACATCTTTCTAACCTACCTCAACATGGAAGCCTCTATGATTCAGGTTCATAAGCCTGGCCGCACATGGTTTGTGTGTGTGTGTGTGTGTGTGTGTGTGTGTGTGTGTGTGTGTGTGTGTGGCTTGGTGTGTATGTGTTGGGGGGTCCTGGTGTACCACAGATATTTGTAGGGCTCTTGGATGTCAGTCCTCTCCTTCCACCTTGTTTGAGGCAGGGTCTTTGTGATTTACCACTGCATACACCAGGCTAGCTGACCTCTAGGGAGGCTCCTGTCTCTGCCTCCCATTTCCCCTGTGAGCATGCTGGAATTACATTTGCATGCTGCTGCATATGGCCTTACACGGGTTCTGGGGACCCAAACTCCAAACTTCACAACTGTACATCATGGACTTTTTCCACTGAGTCATCTCCCCAGCCCAGAGAAGCCTTCTTAAACTCTACATCCAGAGAATGAGGGTCTCCTGGAGTGAGTCCCAAGCATCTGTCATTTTTATTGAGGTCTGTGTGTGACTTTGGCTGGGATTTGGAAGCTATCACCTCACTTCCTCCCATGTAGCAAAGAGAGGACTGCGTCCCCAGAATGCAAACTGAAGCCCACTGCACCATACTTCACTTTGCTCTTGTCCAACTGTCTACTGGTGCAGGGGTGTGCCAGACACTGCTAGGCACTGGGAGCACAGAGGAGACCAAATGTGGTTTCAGAGCTTGGCTCCATTTGCTGGGATGGTGGATGAGCCACCAGGGACCACAAAGACAGCAGCCTGCTATGGGCAGGCTCTTAGAGGGTTCTTAGAGGAAAGGATCAGGGACCTCTTGTCTCTGGGAGAGCAGACTGATATCCTTAGCTGGACCACAGAGGCTTAGCAGGAGTCATTCAGGAGAGGGGAGGAGGGGAGAGGGTTCCAGCTGAGCAGAAGGAACAGTCCAGAGCCTGGCTACACACTGTGCTGACTTTATTGGCTCTTGGCAGCAATCGATGCTACCCTTTATGAACAGTGTCTTGGTCCTGCACTGGCTGTGCTGTGGCTGGCTGATCTAGTCCCTTAAAGCGATCCGGGATACTAAGTGCAGAAGCTGAGCCTTCTATTCATAAGGCCCTGGTTGAGAATAGGCCTCTAGCCAGGAGAGAAATGTTGTCCTCAGAGGCCCCTTCCCTGTTAAACACAGGATGCTGAACACATTTTGACCCCTCTGACCTTCCAAACAAGGTGTTGAGGTGGGAGGCGTTTATTTGTTTGTTTTTTAGACAGGCCTCACCTTGTCGCCTGACCTCAAACTCTTGTCACTCCTCCCCTTTCAGCCTCCCAAGCTCTAGAACTATAGGCATGTACCACCAAACCCAGCTTTTGTTTTTTAAAGATTCATTTGTATGTGTGAATATGTGTAGGTGTTTATGTGAGTAAATGCCATGTATGTGCAGGTATCCTAAGAGGCCAGAAGGGTGTATCAGATCCCCTGGAGCTAGAGTTAACAGGCGTCTGTAAGCTCTGGTTCTGGAAACTATCTGGGTTCAGCCTGAAGTCTAGCTGTGTGACTTGGGGTACAATCCTTAGTCTTCTGTGGGTTGTGTTTGTTCCTTGATGCCTAGAAGCATGGCTGACATTTCTTTCACAAGGCTGTGCTGAGGGTGAAATACAATTCACCTAGTGGATTTTTTAAATTAATAGTTAATTGTATGGTGCTTTATGCATGCTAGACCAGTGTTCTAGTGGTGCTGAAATCGAAAACTTTATGCATGCTAGACCAGTGTTCCAGCACTGAGTATCACCCCCCAGCCTGTGATGTCCCTGGGAAGGGGCTACCTGTGAACCCAGCGGAAAGGGTCATGTGCATCTTAACCAATGATGTTATTTCCTGTAGCTATAGAGGGTGATGTTATTTCCTGTAGCTATAGAGGGTACATCGTTCATGTGCAAGGAACTGGGGGCCTACTGTGTGCTAAGCCTCTTTTTAGCTGTGATGGAGCAAACAAATGAGGGAGGGCAAGGCGACAGGTACACACAGTATATGCAGTATGCACATATATACAGTGTGCACAGTATATATAGTATCTATACCACATTGCGTAGTATATACTGTATATGCAATATATACAGTATGTACAGTATATACAGTATTACAGTATACACATATATACAGTGCATCCTATATGCGTAGTATATATAGTATGCACATATACACAGTATATACAGAATACATGATATAGAAAGTATATATACCACATAGCACAGTTTGTACTAGATATACAATTTATACATTATGTGCATATGTACAGTATGCACAGTATATACAGTATACATAGTTCAATGTGCTCTCGATAGAGGCTGGTGATCAAAAGGTTTTAAAGCCACAATGTTTGAAAGGTTCATGACCACACTTCCAAGCAGCATCGTGTCCCATGGGGAACAGGGTTCGCTGTATCAAGACATGGACAAACACTTCTACATCTTTCTGAATTTGTTTTGCATTGAATTAGGAAGACTTAAAATGACATGTAAAGACATTAATAGAAAAGCTCTCAAAAAAAACAAAAAAGTCCATATTCTTTTTAAAAACTTAATATGTGCCTTCAAAGAAAGAGAAATAGCAAGTAAGTGTTTGCATGTAAAGAAAGTATAGCCAATCGGTCCCCGAGTGAAGAGCTGTGGGGAGGAGGATGCTGGGCACTGGTGGCTGACTCTGGGGTCAGGAGGCTGTGTCAGGCCCTACTCACTCAATTCTAGCTGCTTATATACTTCATGACTCCTACGGGACTCCCTACCGTCCAAAGCATTTCCTAAAACTCAACTCTTTCGTTCCTCTTAACAGCCCAGTGAGGTAGGTGCATAATGATATTATGTCTCAGGCAAGACAGCAAGGCTCAGAGAGGCTAAATAACTCATCCCAAATCGCACAGTCCCTGAGTGATGGGACTTGAACTCCAACCAGTTTGTATAAAGGAGAGCAGAGCTAGCTGATATAACAAAGGAGCCCAGAGAACTGTGCACCTCCTTTGCACAGTTATCCAGGGGACTCCGCTTTCTTACCTCTTGAAAGATGCCTCTGTTTTTTTACCCCACTGCAACAGGTAAAATTGTCTTTATCGCCCTTGCTTGGCTCCTGGTTCTGAGAAAGGGGTGAACAACGAATGTTCTGTTCCCTGTTCTGGTAGCCCTGCTGACAGAGGGAACTCTGGGACTCTCAAGAGTTCTTCTGAGAATTGCAGATGTGTTCTGTGTGGAAAACATCTGTGTTGTATATGTTGATGGAGAGAATGCACAGAAGGCCTTGGCTGCAGTTGACAATAGCTGTGGATCACAGCAGCCCCAGCAATGAGCTCCTTCGGTTGAAGGCAGTGAATTTGCAGCTGCATGTGGGTAGCTCACATCTGTAATCCTAACTCCTGGGATGGGGAGGCAGGAAGCTCATGAATGAGTGGTTAGCTTGGGTGACAACCAAGCCCCCACACAAATAAAAGATCACCACGAGGGGGCGCAACAGGGAAGGAGGGGCGCAAGTCCCTTGCTCTGAGGGCACGTGCAGTGTGGTAAAGACAAGGGACAGACAGCTCACGGAGTAGGCAATGTCACAGCCTTGGGGATAATGGCATTGATGCGGACAGACAGATGTGAGGTGGTCTTAGATTTGGGTGGTCAAGGAAGACCTCTGAATGGAGGTCATGTGAGATCCCATCCAAATTAGGAGAAGAAATCGGCTCTGGGAAGGACTGGAGAAAGGACCCTTCGGCAGAGGAAGTAGCATGTGCAAAGAGCCAGAGAAAGGGATGAGTCGAGTGCTCGCGGCGAGGATTATGTTGGGGTGAAGGCTAGGTGTTGATAAGAAGGCCAGGGTGGCTGAACAGAGGTTAGCTATCGCTCAAGGCAAAGAAAGCCGCTCATTGAACAAGCTTAGTTCTTGAGCAGTCCTTCCTGCCACAACAAAGAGCTGTGATTTATTATCCACGTAGCATCAAGTTCTTCGCCTATGGATCTCAACCCCTTTGGGGTTGAACGACCCTTTCACAGGGGCCATCTCATACTATCCAAAAACACAGATTCATAGCACTATCAAAATTACAGTTTGTAAAGTAGAAACAAAAATAATCTTACGGTTGGGGGTCAGCACAACATGAGGAACTGTTGTATTAAAGGGTGGCAGCTTTGGGAAGGCTGAGAACCACTGCCCAGAGGAGTCAGCAGGGACCTGAACGCAACAGTGATGCCCTAAACCTCTCTGACACTGCCCTTTACCCCCATGGCCTTCCAACATCTGTCCCAAATCCTTTTTGCCTTTTCCTCTAACTCTTTAATTTTGTTGTTTTAAAATTTATTTAGAAACATGGTCTCAAGGAGCCCAGGCTAGCCTTCAATTTGCTATGGTGGCTAGAGCTGGTTTTAAACTCTGATCCTCCAACTTCCTTCCAGTTTCTAAGCGTGGGATTCTAGGCATGTACAACCAAGCCTAGCTTTACTTATTTACCTCCAAGACAGTCTTGCTGTATAGCCCAGGGTGGCTTCCTTGAAATTCAGACCTCCACCCTCAGCTAGAATTACAGGTGTGCTCCACCCATCTGGCCTGGGCTTTTTGTTTTGGATGTCAGTGAAGTGCGAAACTGCTTGGCACACAGTAGGTGCCCTGTAGATATTTGCAGACACAGATGGGGACAGTAAGGTCGAGCAACTGGCCGGGTTCATGGTGTGGGAAGGAAGCCACAGCCCCTGCCTGGGCCCTGCCCTAGGTAAACATGCCTCCCTCTTCCCAGACAGCCGCTGTTTGAAGTGTCTGTTGTTGGATTGGCCAAGGCTGGCCACTGCAGTGCCAAGGCCCCAGGATTCCCCATGATGGGCAGCAGAGGCAGCCACACTTCCGGAAGGGCCTGGGAGGACCCCTCAGAGTTCTTTGAACAGACCTGAGAAAGGCTGGGAAGGCAGAGGAGGCCTGCGTGGGCAGAGCCCGTGGAACTAGAGCTGGCACTGGTGACCCCTGCAGGCCATAGCTGTGGGCACAAGAGGAACCAGGAAATGGTCCCAGGCTTGGGCCTCAGGCATCTGTCTTGTCTGAAGTTCAGCTTCCTCAGATGTACATTGAAGGGTCCTGTTCCCATTTGTTTATCTGACACAGGGCCGCACTCCTTAGCTCAGGCTGGTTTGGAAGTCTGTATGTAGTCCAGGGTGGCCTGTAACTCATGGCAATTCTCCTGTCTGAGCCTCCCAACTGCTGCAATATGGATGTCCATATGAGACAGTGTCTGATGTAGCCCAGGCTGCCCCTGAACATGTTACATAGACAAGAATGACCTTGTACTTCTTACTGCCGTGTGTTGGGCAGGCAGTGTGTAGTGTAGAGTCCCCAGTGAGTTTGTCCCCTCCCACAGAGCTCCTGTCAAGTCAGCACAGCGCTTTCTGCCCCTGGCTTTTCCTGGAAGTGCTGTCTCTTAGATGTGTCTCCACACCTACAACCTAGCTTTAAAAACTAGGTTTCTAGATATTTCACTTTGGTTTTCTTGTTTGTTTTGTTTTTTGCTGGTGTGTGTGTGTGTGTGTGTGTGTGTGTGTGTGTGCGAGAGAGAGAGAGAGAGAGAGAGAGAGAGAGAGAGAGAGAGAGAGAGAGAGAGAGAGGGGAGAGAGAGAGAGAGAGAGAGAGAGAGAGAGAGAGAGAGAGAGAGAGAGGGGGGAGGGGTCCCATATAATTCTGGGTAGCTTTGAACTCACTGTGTAGCCAAGGATGACCTTGAACCTCTGATCTCTGTCTCCACCTTCAGGTGCTAGCACCCTGTGCTCAATACAGGTGAATGCTGTTAGCAATGATCTTTCCAGGCTCTCGGCCTCTTATCCCAAGAACTGAAAATCAAGGATCACACAGATGTGCAGAAGCAGCAAGATTTAACTTCATTTGAAACACAGAGATAGTGCAGGTTACCCAGGGAGACACTGTCATGATTGACAGCAGGCCATATGAATGAAAACACTCAAGAGCCATGAGTATTGTCCCAGGCTTCCTTTATGGGGTTCAAGAGGAGGAGGAGCTGGTTACCAACGGGTGGTTCTCTGTTTTGATTCATGAATTGGACTACTCAGTCATTCTGTTTTGCATGTCCCTTCCCACATTGCACCTGTTTTAATCATATGCTCGCCCAATTATGCAAAGACACAAGATGGTAAGTAGGGGGTTCTCCGGATATTACTAGAAGACAGTGTTTTGTCTTTTGGTCATGTACCCAAAGCCACTTTAGGCCAGATTGGTTCTTCTATCTTTCACACCCAGGTGTTCTGGAAATACACTGTGCAGAAACTAAATCTGAATGTTATCAGGGGTGGAGCACATACACAGAGATAGGAGTACAAGTAGCCTGATGCGGTGGGGAGGCCTTGAATGTTCCAAGCTTGCTAGATGCATTACTTAGAGGGGAATGTGTACAGGTCAAATAACTAGACTACCAAGTGTATTGTTACAAGAAGGGGTAGGCACAGCTCCAAACCAAATGGGGGCCCAAGCCGAACTGTTTTCCTTTGCTTACCTGCCTCACTGATTTATGCAATGCTGAGCATGGAACCCATGGCATCATATGTGCTAGGCAAATCCTCCACCAGCTGAGCTACATTCCCGGCCCTATTTTCTAGACATTTTAAATGACAGGGCTTGTGATGTCACACTCCTGTGACACCAGAGGTTTGGAGATCCAGACAGGAGTACCAAGAATGCAAGGCCATCCTTGGGTATGTAATGAGTCTGAGGCCGGCCTGGGCTACATGAGACCCTGTTTCAGACATTATATTGCTGAATTATATGTTGCAGATGCACAGGAAGACAGTAGATCAGTCATCCCCCAAGCCTCTCTCTTTTCTTAAGCAGAACATCTTTCAAATATGGAGAAAGGCCCAGAAGGTAATGTTTTGTGAACAAGGATGGATTCATCTTTCACTCTTAGCAAATCCTACCACATGGTCATATGCTCTTTGAGTTTGGTTATGTCTGTGTTATTATTTTATTGACTTATTATTAGTGGTGTGTGTGTGTATAGGCACACAGGTACCACAATACATGTGTGCATGTCCTAGGATAACCCTCAGGAGTTGATTCTCTCCTTCCTCTACGATGGGCTACCCGTTTGGGGGCATGTGTACTGTTTTCAGTTGTTGGGTTATCTCACTGGGTCTGTTTGTGTTATTTATAATCTAGTCCCATGAATCTGATGCTCTATTCTGACTTCTGTGGGCATCAGACATACACATGGTACATAAACATAAATGTGGGTAAAAGATTCATACACATGAAATAATGAACATTTATAGGGGCTGGAGAGATGGCTCAGCAGTTAGGAGCACTTGTTGCTCCTGCAGAGGACCAGGGCTCAGGCCTCAGGGCCTCTTCTAACCTTGAACACCAGTCACACATGAGATGTACACACATGTGCACAGAAAACACACACATGCAATAAAACTTAAAAGCCTAAAATAAAGCATTTATTTATTTATTTATTTATTTATTTATTTAGTTAGTTAGTTAGTTAGTTAGTTAGTTAGTTAGTTAGTTAGTTAGATAGTGTGTCTGGAGTGAGGGAGGTGCATACATGCAAAGGTACATGTGACACCCAGAGGACAACTTGTGGGAATTGGTCCTCTCCTTCCACCATGTGTGTTGTTCTTTTTTGCTGCAGCTACTATGGCCTAAGAAACACAAACACGAGATTCAGCACCCACGCGGAGTTTATTGAGAGAGGGGAGAGGAAAAGAGGGAGGTAGCTGGTGGCCAACCAAAAGCGGGGAGAGAGAGAGAAAGACAGAAGGGGCAAGAAGCAAGAGAGAGAGGCAAGAGAGAGGGAGGCTCAAGAGAGGTGCACTTGGCGCACTTGCTTTAAAAGGGGAGCTTGTGCATGCGTAACTGGGTCTCTGTGCGGCCAGGTAGCTTGAGCAGCTAGGTAAGGCCTGCCGTAGTGATTACATGGCCATAGGCGTCCCGCCCAGAGGCGGGGTCCACAGACTGCTGAGCCCCAACAATGTGGATACCGAGGATTGGACCCAGGTCATCAGGCTTGGCAACAAAGCACTTTCACACACACACACACACACACACACACACACACACACACACACACACACAGCTATCTTGCCACCTTGTTGTCATTATTGATGTTCTGTTTTGTCTGTCTGTCTCTGTGAGACAGGTCTCCCTAGATAACCCAGGTGGGCCTTGAACTTGCATCTCCTCCCAAGTGCTGGAGTGTAGACACGAGCCACCACGTCCAAGTTGAGAACTGATGTTCATTTGGGCCACAGTTCTGAAGTGAGAAGTGTGTGGTATAAGCACCTCCTGAGGGCTTTCCTGGTGTCTCATTGTCGTGACATCATCAAATGCTAACTCTCAAAGGTCCTTCCTCCAAAATATCATTAGCATAGGCATTTAGAGACTAGATTTTCAATACCTGGGCACCTGGGGACACTTACATACTCCTGCATATGTAATTATACTTTTGCTATGTGAATGAACAGTGGTCTAACCTTAGCCATTAGAGCAGGTTATCCCTTGTTGCCTGGTTTGCAATTACATAATTATTTCTTTCATTTTCAAATATATGCAGACCTGTCTGTCTTAGTTAGGCTCCTATTTCTGTAATAGAACACTGTTAATCAAGGCACCTTGGGGAGGGAAGGATTTATTTCATCTTATAATTCACAGATCACTGAGGGAAGTCAGGGCAAGGACTAAAGGCAAGGACCTGGAGGCCACACCCTTTTATCTAGAATGTTATCAGAAAGTACCACAGATGTATAGAATGGGCCTTACTACATCACTTAAAACAATAGGACAACTCAAGTGAGGTTCCCTTCTCAAACTGACATTGAAAACTTCCATCACACAAAGTTCAAAGTCATCCTCAGCTACATAGCCAGTCTGAAGACAGCCTGGGCTTTAGGAGACCATTTAAGAAATTAATCAATGGAATATGCTTCTGAAGCACACCTTTAGTCCCAGCAATCAGGAGGCAAAGGCAGGTGGCAGGTGTGAGTTTGAGGCCAGCCTAGTCTACAAAGTGAGTTTCTGAGTTCCAGGACAGCCTGAGCTGTTACACAGAGAAACTCTATCTAGAAAAAAAACAAACCAAAACAAACACACATACGCATAGCATACAGGAAGCACTAGATTTGATCCCCTGTACCATGTAAGAATCCACTCATAGGGGCTGGAGAGATGGCTCTTTGGTTAAGAGCACTTGCCACTCTTCCAGAGCACCTGAATTCAATTCCCAGAACCCACATGGCAGCTAGCTAACTACTGTCTGCAACTCCAAGACCTGACACCCTCACACAGCCACACATGCAGGCAAAATGCCAATGCACACAAAATAATAATAATAATAATAATAATAATAATAATAATAATAATAATAAATACTCCACTTGTAAACTCGGGAGATGGAGGCAGGAAGATGAGGAGTTTGAGGTTATCCTTGCCTACACAGTGTGTTGGAGGCCAGCTTGAGAACATGAGAGATACCCAGTCTCAAAAGACAAACAGGAGGAGGAACTTATGAGATCTTACTTCTCTGTAATGACATGTTTGAAGTTAAATTGGTTGGTGGAGGATAGAGAGACATTTTCTTTAGGGGTGTACCCTAATGAGGTGTCCATGTCTCTGGAAATAGCCCTAATGACTTCATTGGGTGACACCACACACACACACACACACACACACACACACACACACACACACACACACACACACACGAAAACAGTATGAAGGTGGAAATGGGGGCTAGTTAAGAAGAGGGAAAGAAATAGTGGGAAGAGGAAGGGGGCAGGAAGTACAATGGAGGGAGAATGAACATGACCAAATTATAACTGGATGTGTTTGAGAAACACCATACTGCTTTCCACAGGGGCTATGCTGTTTTATATTCTCAACAGTAGAGCACAGGGGTTTCCATGTCTCTACATCCATACAAACTCTCTCTAGCCCAGGCTGGCCTGGAACTCACCATGTAGACCAGGCTGGCCTCAAACTCACAGAGATCCCTCTGCTTCTGCCCCCTTATGGCTGGGATTAAAGGTATGCGCCATCTGTGCCCTGCTTGGGTTGGGTTTGGGGCCGAGTATTGCTATGTAGCCCAGGCTGGTATTGAACTTGAAATCCTCCTGTCTCTCTGCCCATGAGTTCTGGGATTGTAGGCATACACCACTACACCTGGCTTCCCTACAGCTGGTGGTTTCGTTAGTTTTGTTTTTCCACAATCCCCAGTGATGCTAGTCTTTCCATGGTTGCATTGGTCATTTGATCGTTTCTTTGAAGTGTCTGTTCAAGTTTCAGGTGATGTTGTCTGTTTCCTGACATTAGGATGTCTGTATTCTTACCAGCGGTTAGATGATTTACAGGGATTTTCCTCCCAGTGGACTGCCTCTCCGCTCTGTTGATAGTGTCCTTTTGATGTGGGCTCTTTGAGAGCAACAGAAATTTCTTGGCTCTTGGTAAGCTTAGCCCAGGGACCTAGAGCGCTGGATGATCTCAGTCATCAAAGCTGTCCTGGGCCAGTGGCTTCTGGGCTCATTGTCTCAGAAGAGTAAGAAACGCAGACTGGGAGAGTGTAGATGGAACAGACGTTTATTAAAAACATGAAAAGAACTCAGAGGCAAGAATGCCCTCCTGCCACCCCACCCCGTGGTCTTTTGGGGGTCTTATGGTGGGAACTGAATGCAGACCGAGGTAATTTTTATTGGGACAGGTCACTTCTAGTATATCAGGGGCTGAGCCCATGAGGAGCCCACATGTCCTACACAGCTCTCTGAAGCCAGCTAGAGAACCCCCTATGTTCCAGAAGGACCTTGAGCTCCTGATCCTCCTGCCTCCGCCTTCCAAGTGCTGGCACCACCGTGTCCAGCTTGTCCACCTCATTCTTTCCCATGTGGGGACCCCACATGGCTGCGCTGCTCTTGAGGTTGGTTGTATTTCATTTGAGATATTTGGCCCCTAGAGAGACTGCTTTGTCCAGTTTCTGGAATCCACAACCCATCTTCCTGACATCATCGTTACTGGGCTTACGTCTGAGAACCCCCCCCCCCCCCCCCGTGATAAGAAGCTAACATCTGGATCCATCAGCACGGCCCCTGCTAGGACATTGCATAGAAAGGTCTTTATTCTGGACCCAAGTTTCTCTCCATCTATTGATTCTGGCTTACTCTCTGGGGTGGTAAGAACCACAGAAATCTTATCTACCAAGTATTGTTTTGCAGTGCTGGGATGAGAGTCGGGGATTTGCATATACTGGGAAGGAAGTCTAATGGGCTACCACCTCGTGCCCATTTCTGCATGCTGGCCACCTGCATGCCAGGTGTATAAGGCTTATCACCGTCAGTCCGCAAAGCCCTCTATAAAGAGGCTCTCTCGTGAGTCCTATCTTACCGGTGAAAACAAATAAGCCCTGAAGAGCTTGTAGCAGTTCAAAGGCCGAAGTCCCCACCCTAAACTGAGCAGCCTCTCTGCTGCCCCATAGTGCCCGGCCCACTCCTCTCCACCCCTTCAGTCATTCTCCCAAGAGGTACAGCTTTTGCAGACTATCCTGTCCTAAGTGTTCCTCTGAAAACTCAATCCCAATGCCAGTGTCCACACACGGTCATTTCAGGACAGTATGCAGGGGGCACTGGCTCCTCCAACCTGAGCCTGCATTCTCGTGAGTGACCCATGACATTCTAGAGTTGGAGTAGCTATTTCCAAATAAAACGAAGGGCTCCGTCATGTCGCCTGCCACTAAGTGAGCCTCCTCAACCCACAGCATCCCTGCGATTTATTTTTAACCTACGGAGAGGTTTGGTTTGTTTGTTTTTCCATAGGTTTCACACTCTGATTCAAAGATGTTTGGATCGTTATGTTTTGTTTCTCTGTTTTAAGACAAAACAGGTAGCTCATGCCAGCCTCCCTCTGCAGCTCAGGCTGGCTTTGAACTTCTGATTCTCTTGCCTCAGCTTCATTGGTGCTGGAATCACAGGTGTGTGTCACTGTGGCCAGATGGAATTTGGATCTTTATACTGTCGTTGTTTTGCAGCCAACATCTTTGTTGCACTCACAGTGTGCCAGACACAGTTCTAGCCCTTTATCTACATGAAAGGCAATAGTCCCCACCATATCCCAGGAGCCTACACATCACCAGCAATATTTGCAAGTAAGAAAATAGACACAGGTTCAGCGCAGTGGCAGAGTGTAGTGTGCATTAAAGGCCAGGAAGTCAAGGCCCAGAATTTGTTTACTCAGCCTTGGCATGGTGCCGGTGCCACACTTCCTAACTATCTCCACTTTATTTTGCAGAGTTTTTATTTTACAGGGTGATAGAGAACACTCCTTTTTTTTTTTTTTTTTTTTTTTAAACAAACAGGGGACAGACCAGGACACAGGGCATTTAAAGACAAATAATTTTGAGTCAGACATAACAAAATGGTGTATTTCGTTCTGACTATTGCTTCTCGTTAGGGAATGATATTTCACTTGATGGGACTAACATTTCCTTTGAAGATAAATTTAGCAGCTGGAGATATAGCCCAACCAGTGGGGTAGTTTCCTAGCTGTTTTAGCACCCTGTCTTTATCACTGCATAAAAACTGGCCTGGTGTCACATTCCTGTAGTTCCAGCCAGGAGGATCGGAAGTTCACGATCATTCTCAGCTACATAGCAAATTTGAAATGACTTTGAGCTACATGACACCCTAACTCAAAAAGTTTTTTAAAAAGGGGTGGGGGCTATTAAATAAATCAAAGTAAAAAGGAGAAGGTGCAAGAAAATTTGTATGTAGGTAGCATTAGAGATGGTTTTCAGATATGATAGAACCAATACTGGTCTTGGGGGAAACGTGTGATGCTTTTAGGAAGTTTGTCCCAACTGATTTAGTATGGCTAGTCTGTGACAAAACGCCCAAACCTGGCTCCGCTTAGCTGGTTTCTAGCTCTCGTACAGTGCATGTCCCTCCTTGATCAGCAGGGGGCGCTCCTCACCACGGTGACGCAATACCCAACTTTATTTCTGAAAAAGAAGCACCTAGTCTCAAAGCTTCGGACTGCGGCTGGCACAGATTGCTTTCCCTCACATTTCGCTGGCCCAGACAAGTATCGTAGTCATAGAACAGAAATACGAAGCTACCACCTGCTGTAAAGAGAGTAGAGCAATGTAAACAGCCCGTGTACACTCGGAACAGACTAGTGCAACACCATTCGATTTGCCTGTCCTTACCCACCAATGTCCTCCACATGACCTTAGGGCCCCTGTTCCTAGGGACCAGAGAAGGGGAGCCTGGCAGCCCTCTATAAACAGATACGCCATGCCTGTTGGTGAGGGTTCCGTCTCTTCATAACTGGCCAGTCTTAAGTTTCTGAAGGGAGTTGGGCTGGGGCGAGTCGTTGGCTCTGTTTTGATTTGAAAGGACAGAAGAGCAAGCAGATAGCTAATTGAGTAGGTAGCTGGAAATGAGAGAAGGGAAGGAGAGAGCCGCAGCTGAGAGACTCGTGGAGCACGAGGCTTCGATCCTCAGGGGACCGCTGGAGGAGAGTCCCTCCCCTCTAAAACTTTTAAAAACTGTTTTTATTTGCACACTAAGAAAATAGTTTGTTAGTTTATTTGCATGTGCATGCATGTGCACGGGCACGGCTTCGGTGTGTATGTGGAGGTCAGGGAACAGTTCAGGAGACTGTTTCTCTCCTACCGTGTGGGTACCAGGGATGGAGCTGAGGTCATCAGGCATCTTTACCCGCTGGGCATCTGCTGCATCCCGCCTTTTCACTTCAGGTATTTGTGTGTGTGAATGTGTAGGTAAATGGCCAAGTGTGGCATGTGGAGCTCAGGATAACCAGTGAGAGTTGGTTCTGTCTTCCTGCCACGTGAGTCCTGGCAGTCATCTTTATTCCCCGAGTCACCTCATTGGTTCATTGAAGAACACCTTTCCTTCTCCTTTTTCTTTTTCTTTTTTCTTTTTTTTCTTTTTTTCTTTTTTTCCTTTTTTAAACATGGTCTCATATAGTACAAGGCTACCCTCAAACTCACGATGTAGCCAAGGACTGCCTTGACCTCCACCCCCAATTTCCAAGTGCTGGAATTTTAAAGCATTTGCCGCCATGCCCAACTTATGATTCTCAGACTGTTTATTTCCCTTTAGAAAAATTCTACTGCAGGCATGTCTACTACGTACCAGGCACCTGATGACATTCTCTGCCTTAAGCGTGAGTGTATGTATGCATATATGTATGTATGTATTGGGGAAGGGTGTTCTACAGTGTTCACATGGAGGTCAGAAGGGAGGAGTTCATTCTCTTTTCCATCATGTGGGTCTTGGGAACTGAAGTCAGGTCACCAGGCTGAGCGGCAAACACCTTTACCTGATGAGCTCACTCTGGGCATTCTCAAAGGCCTCTTTGGCGAACTGTATTACATCCATCAGCTGCCTTTTCTTTGTCTCATTTGAGCCTTCCAAGGTTTGGGGTGTACTATGAGGAATACAGTCAGTGGACATCTCCCCAATGGGAGCTGGAGAAATGTATAGAGATCATCAACAAGTAACTAAATGCACTGGCCATTTCAAGTTGGCTGCTAGGAAGACATAACAGAGACAGAGAGTAAAGGAACAGAAGTCACACAAAGTGTGGGAAGACGAGAGCCCAGGGATGACAATAGTCAACAGAAAGGGGATGTGCAAAGGCCCTGAGACAGGAAGAAAAACGTGTTGAAATGAGATGAGGTTGGAGATGTGAGGACACAGCAGTAAAATCCGTGCAACAGGAGCTTTATGAGCTTTATAAATGCCCAGGACACTGTAAAAGTTTAAAGAGGGGAGAGATCTGAGGCAAGGTATGTTTGTGCATGATCACCCTCAGGTTTCAGGTGTAGAGGCGATGGCACAGGAACCATCTTGGGGAAGGAAGAGTTGTATAAAGATTTCTGCTGGCTTGTGCCAAAGTTGACTGTAGTGGAGGGGGGAAAAAAAGAAAGAATGGAAAGAAAAAGGAAAATTCTAACTACTGTGGAGGTAATATGGACTGTTTTTGATGATTCTGGAAGGACAGGAAGACACAAAGACAGGAACTAATGTGGGGATGGGGGTAGGCATGGCATGTTGTGATAATGATGATGATGATGTTAAGAACCTAGAAATGGAGAAAGCCATCCCACGAAGCTTCCAGTGTGTTTAATATGATCCTAGCTAACAATTTTCACTTGTATCCTCCTGTTAACTTTTATTTATTTTTATTTTATTATTAGCATGCACACATGTAGTGTATGTGTAAGTTTGTGTGAGTTTAAGTGTATACCATGTGTGCGCAGGAGCCATGGAAGCCAGTAGGTACTGGATCCCATGGAAACGGAGGTATAGAAGGTTGTGAACTGCCACATGGGTGCTAGGAACCCAACTAGGGTCCTCTGCAAAGACAGTCAGCAGTGGTAAGCGCTAAGCCATCTCTCCAGCCTCTGTGTTAACTTTCATGATGGGGGAGCGGCACTTAATGTTATGAATACGTTATAAATGAGAATGAATGCAAATGAAGGCTTCCATTTGAAGCCAGCACAAAGCCTGGGGACTTCCTCAAAGGTGCCCATTATGACTGGTGCAGTCTGAGCGCCAGTTCCCATATTGGCCACTAGGAGGAGCCGTAGAAGGCCAAATCGCGGTACCGGACTAAGTCAGGAAGATTTGCAGAGGGAACTCTGCAGCGCCCTGCTGCAAACGTGGGGCAGAATGGGCCAGAAGAGGGTGTCGGAACGCTGAGCTCTGTTAGGTGGCCACGCTTCTCTGCGCAGCTCCTTTGGCCCTTTTCCTCTGGCTCTCAGCCTCGCCAAGGACATTGGCTGACCCAGGGGGGTGGGACCGTGGGTTTGCAGAGGATTGCGAAAGCCGAGATCCAAGGTGCAAAACTGCAGACTGGCAAGTGACTCAGCAGCCAGTAGCCCCCTGCCTGTCCTTCCTAAGCAGTAGTTCTCAGCCTTTTTAACGCTGCGACCCTTCAATAGAGTTCTTCGGGTTGTGGTGACCCCATCCCCAACCATAAAATTATTTTCCGTGCTACTTCATAACTGTAATTTTGCTACGGTTATAATCGTAATGTAAATATGTTTTTCCATGGTCTTAGGCGACCCATTGAAAGGGTTGTTCAGACCCAGAGGGGTCTCCACCCAAAGGCTGAAAGTAGTTGCTCTTGAGTAACAGCCGGGATCACTGCTTTAAAGTTTTCCCTCACTTCTCACTGAGGTGTAAGATTGTCTCCAGGCAGGAGAGGGCTACTAGCTCAGCTCCCCATATCCAGAGTCCCGGGTCACCTGACCATCAGGTGCTGTCATCTCTCTCAGCTTCCTTGTTCTCGGCACACTATTTAAAATTCATTTTCTTTTTTATTTTCTTCCTTTACTGCCTGTTCCCACCCTACCTTGCCACCAAAATGCAAGCAGGCCAGTCGGAGAATGGGGTTGCCCGACACAGCCCAGGGTTCTCAGTTCTGTTTGGACTTGAGATATCCCACACCCTTCCTTAAACTTTCAATTATATATATATTTTTTTTTTATTTGTTGTGTGTGCGAGCATGGGTAGATAGATGGTCACAGCCCCTGCTCCTGGAGAGGTCACAGACAACCTACAGGGATGGTTTCTTACCTTCTAACAGTCAGGCTTGGGAGAACGCGCCTTTACCCGCTGAGCCATCTCACAGGCTCTACCCCTTGCTTTTTGGGGGGATTTTTGTTTTGTTTTGCTTTTTTGTTTGTTTGTTTGTTTTTTGTTTGTTTTTAAGTATAAGTAGGTCTAATTCATTGTTTAAGACATATTTACGCTACAAAGTATATGTTGTTTATATGAAGTTACAATTTCACTGGCTATTTTTATTTTCATTGCTAATTGCAATCCTGTAAGGGAAGACTCTTGTCTGCTTGTCTTCCTTGCTCACTCTCCAGCCTCCACAAACAGTGTTGCTGAAGCTGAATGCTGGTATGGATGGGTGGATTCCTTCAATCTTCCCTAATTTATTTGGCCAACCCATTTATCTTAAGCACCACTGGATCCCTGAGAAACGATGGTAAGCAGGCCGTCCAAAGGCGGAGGCGATAACCATCTGATTGGACTATGGTAAATACAATGTAAAACTGTGAATGGGGGCTGTGAAGGGGCAGAGGAGGGGTCCCCAAGCCCATCCAGGTCATCAGGACTTTTCTGGAGAAAGGTGACCAAGACGAGACATAGAGAGTGGAAAAGTGAAGACAGGTGGGACCCCCACTCCTGTCACAGAGCAGGGCAGGGCCCTGGGGTTCAGCAGGTGGCATTCATAGTCACTGGGTGTCACTACTCACCCACGGACTCCCAAGTGATGCAAGGACGCCTTTACTGCACTCATCTTACAGACGGGGAAACTGAGGCCTGGAAGGTGAAGTGCCTGGCCCCCAGGATGGGCTGGGAAGGGGAAGGGGAGCTTCAAGCTCAAGTCTAACAGACTCAGAAGGGGGCCTGTACTCTGCTAGAAAAGCTACTGCAGTGAGGGCCAGCGCCCCCAAAGAGGACAAGGAACCTGGGACTCAGAGGAGGACAGGACTCTCTACAACTGTGCAGTTTAGCAGGAGGACATGAAGAGACAGTAGGAGGTCTTAGCAGGTACTCCATGGCAGCCTCTGTGTGTGCCTCTCCCGTCTATCTAGGTTGGGACCTGAGGGCCCTTGTTGCGGCCTGTGGCTGATTACTCCCATGGGCCCTGGAAAGGTCTTCAGTCTCCATGGTGACCACCTCCCACCATCCCTGAAATCTCATTGTGACCAGTATTAAGGGATTAACTAGCCAGCAGTCCTCCCAGGGTCTTGGGTGCCAGGGTGGCAGCAGGAAGTGGTTCAAGGATGAGGAAGTTGCCCACCGTTCGTGACCCCATAGGACCAGGAGGAGGATGTCAGATGGGGGCCAGGACGTCCCCCAGGACCCACCAGGTATGTTCCTGAGTTCACATCTGTCTAGAAGGAAGCCCAGGGTGGTGGGAGAGAGATGAGGGACTCAGGGAAAGTCCACAACTCGGAGTATGTGGGAAACTTTAGCCCCCGCCCAGGAAGGCCAAGAGTCCTGCTAGGTAAAGGACATTTGATCAAAATAGGGTCCAGATCCCCTCACCAAGAGACTCTTTGTGGGTACTCCGAGGCCGATCAGCCATTTAATCCTCATTTTGCAGTTGGGGAAACTGAGGCAGAGAGAGAGGAAAGTGGATTGCTTAAAGTCAGTAAACTGAAGTGGGTGAAGAATTCAGAGGGAACCTCAGGGTAACCTAAACAGAACCCCGATGAAAAGAAACAAAACAAAACCCACTGTTCCATTGTCCTCTCTGTCCCAGGAGCCTGAAGCAGCCTGTGTCACCCGCCCTGCTTTCTTCCTTTCTCATCGCTTTCCCCTCCTGGCATCCCTAACCATATACCCACTAACCCCAAGGCTGGCAGAGAGGTCTAGACAGGTTCCACAGTGCTAGAGGGCTTGGCCACCAAGCCCTGACTATCCCACCTAGGGGACAGGGATGACTCTGGGTCGCCATTTTGATGACTTGTTCACCCTTTAGCATCTCTGGGGATGTCTGATCCAAAGCAATGGATGTCCTGGCAATCCAGCAACCAGGGAGGAAATTTAAACCCCAGGGACTTAGTTGGCAGAGTGCTTGTCTAGCATGCATGGAGCTCTGGGTTCCATCGCCAGCACCGCATGCATGCGATGGTGCACATGTGTAATCGGGAGGTCTAGGCGGGAGGATGAGACGTTCAAGGCCGTTCTCCACTAGATATTGAGTAGTCTAGGCTTCTTGTTCGAAACCCTGTTGAAAAATAAAAATCTGAAACTTAGCTCTGTGGGAAACTGAGTGCTCTTGGCTGAGCTCCAACTTGGTCAAGACTTGCCCTAAATGGTGTCAGGTAAACTCCAGACCACCACAGGAAATGACAAGAGCAAAGGGCAAAACAGTGCTGGAGGCTGGGTGACAACACTGAGTATGTGCAAGGCTCCAGGAAGACAAGAAAGGTAAGAAACAGCCATGGATGGCACAGAGGCTGGGAGAGACACTGCATAGAGTCAAGGCTTCTCAACAGGTGCCTATTTGTATCTTGGTTTTGAGCCATAGCAATGTACCAAGAATTAAAGACTAAAAACGTTAACAAACAAGGTAAAACAATAAATAATAATGGTAACTACATGTACCTCCATAAGGGCAGGTGTGCAGCCAAGACTGCGATGCACCACCTAGGAATTAGCTCCATGTCATCTCAACCCTGGCCTGGAAGCCGATACAATGTTGCCAATAATAACAGCAAGAACCATTGGTACCTGGAATTGTAGACAGCCATTGGAGCTGTCTATACATTGGAGACAGGACCAGGTGTGGTGTAAACATCACCCATGAGTCAGTGTTCTGACTTGGTGAGGAAGTTATCCAGGGTCCACCTAACAGATAGGGAAACTGAGCCTCGCCATAGGTTTGACTCATACATTGTCAAGCCTGGACCCGCATTAAGGCACTTCCAGCTCTCTCTGGCCCCACAGAATTTCTAAATTATGGCCATCCACCAGAATTCTCTGGGAATTTCTGACACCTAGCACCATGCATCTGACTCCAAGATTTTTGTTTTGAGATAGAGTGTGACTGCATAGCTCAGGCTAGCCCTCCACACTGTAGCTCAGGTTGGCCTGGAATTCCTGGTGCTCTTGCTGTGATTGTATGTGTGTGCTACGATGTTGCCTGCCTGGCTGTCCAATCCCAAGATTTGTCTGTTGGTTTATGATAGGGCTTGGGATCATTGTTTTATTCATCTTTTATTCTCTGTGTGGTGCTGGGAGTGGACCTATGACATGCTAGAGAAGCATGCCACCTCTGAGCACAAGCCCTTTAAGATCCAGGTTGTAAAAACCTTTTATAATCTCAGGTGAGCCCAGTGGTGGTGTCTCACACCTTTGATACCAGTTCTTGGGAGGCAGAGGCAAGCACGTCTCTGTGAGTTCGAGGCCAGCCTGATCTACAAAGTGAGTTCCAGGACAGCCAGAGCTTTTACACAGACAAACCCTGTCTTAAATACAAAACAATCTCAGATGGTTCCATTTCATTATCCAGACTGAAATTCTGCTTGGTTTTCCAAAATGAGAAAGCAAGACCGAAGAGGGAAATGACCCTTCCCAGGACCACACACATGGCTAAAAACAAAGCTGGGACAAGGCATTCATTCAGGGGCTTTCATGGAACCTTTGTCAAATAAGGAATGGAATCCCCTCCTGATAGATCAGGCCCTGGGGGCTTTGGAACAAGGGCTGGGTTTCCACCCCTATCCCATCCCCCACCTCAGCCCTCTTGACTGGAACATTCTGTGCAATGAGCAGCCTGTGCGGCACACAGTGATCCTGGCCTGTCTCAGAACTCCCAAATACTTACTTTACCCTGATGACCTCAGACAAATCCCTTGAGCCCCTCCACACGGGAGTCAGGGGTGGGTGATTAAGGGTGACTTCTGAAAGACAGACTCATCCCTCACCCCCAAGTCCAAAACTTGGACTCTCAGGGGCTCCCCATCACCCCTGAGGCCCCACAAAGGTCAAGGTCACCTCACAGAACACAAACAGGGCAGTGACACCCTCAGCCCAGATGTCATAAGCCACCTGGCAGTAGGCAAACAGCCCACAGGAAGCACCGCCCACGGGACCCAATCCTGGCCTCTTTCCTGACCGTTCCCCAGATCAACCACCACGTACCCAAACCTCCTAAACCTTACCCAATGGCATCTCCCACCATACACTGCTTTCTGCCCAAGCTGCTTCCATGTCCTTTTCCTGCCAGCCTTCCCTGAGTACTTACTGCATCCGGGAAAGTCTCGGAAGGATGGGGTAGTCTCGGGATTAGGAATACGGGGTTGGAATATAGGAGTCCACTTGGATTTGAGTCCTACATTTTATTTCCTATCAGCTGTGTGAACGCAGGTACACGACTCAACTTCTCCGGGACAGCGGTCCTACAAACTGCTGACAAAAACATGCCGGCATGGAGCAGTGTGAGGATTCATGAACACCCCCCCCCCTCAAGCCGTGACACAAATGTCCACATATTGGCTCTGTGGACCGGGCACTGTTTCCTCCTTGTGGGAAAATGAGAACTTTGGTGTTTTCTCAATTCACAGAGGAAGAAATTGAAGAGGAAGGGTCTAGACAGTCAGGGGAGGGCTCTGGGTTCGGTGTCTTTTCTCTAGGGGTCTGATGATTCCAGGGTCAAGACATAGCCAAAGCTAGGAGGTGCCTCTACTTCACCCATCTGCTGCTGGGACTACTCACAGACCTGCAGGACACAGATGACAAGCCCTGACTTGAGCCTCCAGTGGCTCTCAGACACCTGTCAGCAGAGGGAAAGCCCCCTTGGCCTTGATGTCCTTCAACACGTCCTTCAGGTCCTAGACCCAGGCTACTAGAGCAACCTGCTCTTGGAAAGGATATACCCCCTCTTTTTCTCCATCTCCCCCCATCTGCTGAGTCTGGGACAGTGCTTTCTTGGCTTGAAAACGAACTATTAAGATCTCATCTAAGGCCGGGTGGTGGTGGCCAGCCTTTAATTCCATCCAGCACTTGGGAGGCAGAGGCAGGTAGAACTATTGGGTTCAAGGCCAGCCTGCTCTACAAAGTGAGTTCCAGGACAACCAGCCAGAGCTACATGGAGAAACCCTGTCAAAAAAAAAAAAAAAAAAAAAAAAAAGAGGATCTTATCTAAGAAGGCATCACTGACCCCTTCTGTGGGCTCCCGGGAGCCCCGGAACCCAGCTTGAAAAGCCTCCCTTTGCATCTCCCCTAAGATTCCCTGGACAAGACGTTAGAACCCAAACCTGCTGTTTCACATCCCCCTTTGGGATGCTTCCCACTGCCTTTATCTCCCTGTGGTAACAGAGTAAATATGTTCAGGCCCGGGAGCAGGGGCACATGCAGGCTGTTGACTCTTGAGCAAAGCCTCCCCTCCGGAGGGCGCAGCGGAGGCTGTCGGAGGCGTGTGGAGAGGCCAATGGCCTCTTGCATAACCTAGGAGGACTCCTGCCCACCCCGGGCCTTTTCAGGGTTAGGCAAACCGCAAACTCATGCCCAGTTAATTTTTTAAAGCAAGACCAACAGGCTCAGCAATGATTAGCAGACAGGTAGGTTCATCTTAATCACACTGAGGACAGAGAGGGAGGAAGAGGCCACTGGAGGCCTGGGGATGGGGCCCAGTTATCAGTTAACCACACAAATGTTTCCTTCTAAAACCACTGGCCTTCAGCCCCCAGCTCCCTTGTCTTCCTCTCTGAGATACTTGGTCACTGAGTGAGCCAGCGGTCATCAGTCATTGAGTAGAAGTAACATGCAGTCACCCACGGTCTGTGGGATGGGAAAGCAATGGGATTCCCTTTATTAAGACAGAATTCACCTGTCACCACTAATTAGCCTAAAGCAAGTCCCTTCTCTCTGGGCCTGGTGAGAGGCCCCAGGTCTTTGGCTCAATTCCCAGCTTGCAGCAAGTACCCTTCACTTGAGGGTTTCAGGGTATCCATCTGACTTATGGGTGGCTTACAAGATGGCTTTTCCAGTCTGAAGTTCCAGGAGGTTTCGATGGAACTGAGCCATGGTAGATAGGGCCCAGGAGCTCAAAATGGAGCAGAAAGGTCCCCCAAGAGGACACCTACCTGGTATCAGTTGTTGGCACCAACAAGCATCAGATTCCAGCTTCAGACAGAGGTAGTCCTCTCAGATAGGAACAGGGGTCCCTGGGTAGTGAGCTGGGGGCTTCAGGGTGGCCTGGCAGGTCCCAGCTGTCTAGGACTCCTATCCTCGGGTCTTGGGAGCTGCCAAAGGGAACGGCAAAGCCAGGCCAGTCTCAGGCCAGGTGGTTGCCTGGACTGGAGTTTGGTCAGCAGTTGGGGACCTATATTGTGAGATAGTTAGGACTTTGTCCACAAACTGGAGTTTGAAATTTCAAAGGGGCAAACCTGAAGGCCCTACCTACCCCTGAGTAGAGACGGCTCTTGGCTTCTGGCCTCCACGACTTTTGTTCTTTGTCTTGATAAAGGGCTTGTTCCCCCCCCCCACCCCCGCGCTGCGCCCCGGGTGCCAGGTGGGGGAGGAAGGAGAGGAGATAGAGGTGAGGTGAGCTCCTAGAGGAGAAGCCAAGGCGCCAGGCGGCCCCAGGTGGCCCCAGGCGGCCCCAGGTAGCTGCATGTCCGTAGTATGCCTCTAGACCTGCATGTGGCCAGAGACAGGGCTGTGGCCACCCAGGTTCAGGACAACACCCATGCTGTACTGTGATAGGAAAACCAGCTGGAGCCAGACCCAACTTCCAGGATACTGTAGTTACTCCAGGGACCCTGGGGATGGGGCACCACAGAGGGAGAGGCCCCTGAGCCCCATAGTCAGCCTTGGTCCAAATGGCAAACTCTTTGGCTACATGATTCATGGCCTGTGGGCAAATGCCTTGTTGAGTCTCCTTTGGTCTTCTAATGTGAAGACACCCTGGGCTCAGGAAACATGAGAAGAGTTGGCGGTTCTTGAGGCCAAGAACATGCTTTGCACAGCCATCTGCTGTTATTGCAGTTTGCTCTATGGGCTGAGGATGCTGCTCAGTCAGAGGGCTTAGCTAGCATGAGTGAAGTGCCAGGGTCAGTCTGAAGCACTGTGTGAACCAGCCGCGGGGCCACATACCTGCAATCCCAGCGCTCAGAAGACAGAAGCAGGAGGATCCGAATTCAAAGGCATCCAGGACAACCTGTCTCAAATAAAAAAAAAAAAAGAGTGAGGGAGAAGGATATGATCCATTGTGGCAGGCCCCCTGGCCTCTGATATCAGAGATGTGATCCTCCAGCCCATATCTTAGATAGCAGCCACCTCTCTGGACTAGCCTCTTCCCTGATCACACCCTGTCTCTGTCTACAAGGCGAAGGGGTTGGGCCTGCAGGCAAGCTTAAAATCCATCTCTTGCAGAGGCTGCTACTCCTTGAGCTGAGGCCTGACAGCTCAACAAGAAAGGACAGAGATAATGAACGAGTCCCACACTGATGGTATCCAGGCTGGAAAATTCCCCACCTAGGAGCTCCCCAGAGTAGGGGTTCTGAGATCCAAAGATTATGTGGCCAGCGGGACCAGCAGTCCCCAGCCGCTGATGACAATCAGTTGTATATTGTATACCTACCTGGGCATCCATGAGGGAGGCCCCAATACCCACCTCAGGTATCCAAAGCCATGGGTACTCAGCACTCAATATCAATGCCTCCTGCATTTGCATATGACCTATACACAGCCCACTGTTACTTTTAGTCATCTTCAGACTATATATGCCACCTTGGGAGTGCTACGTAACTAGTTTTTAATTGTTAGGTTGAATTAATTAAGGAATAATGACAAGAAAAAAAGAATGGTCAGGCATGTGGTGCTTGCCTGTGTTCCAACTCCCAGGAGGTAGAGGCAGGGGAATTACTTGCCCCCAGGACCTCAAGGCCAGGTTGGGTAACACAGTAAACCCCATATTGAATAAATAAATATCCCCCATTTGTACATGTTGACATAGGTATACAGAAATAGTAGTAGTAATGATAATAGTAATTTTGGTATTATGTGTGTCCATATGTTTGTGGTTTATTTAGCTTTGTGCACGTGTCTGTGTGGGATATGTGTATATGTGTGTATGTCTGTACGTGTGGAGCTGACATCAGCTCCTTCTATCACTTCCCGCTTGGTTTTTAGACCAGGTGTCTCGCTGAGCCTGGGGCTCACTGATTGGTTAGGCTGACGGACAGTGAGCCTTGGGAACCTCCTGTGTCTGCCTCCTATTCCTGAGATCAGAAACGTGCCGCACCATGCCCAGTTTTTCATGTGGGTGCCGGGGATCTGAGCTCAGGTTCTTACGCTTGTACACCGAGCACTTTACCCACTGGGCCATCTCCCCAGGAGCCTTTTATTGTTTTTAAAAAAAAAATTATTTATATTTGTGGGTAGAGAGAGAGACAGAGAGGTGGGGTGGGGTGGGCATGATCTTGTGGAGGTCAGAACACTTTGCTTTGGGATTTGGTTCTCCTGTGGATTCCAGGAATTGAACTCAGGCCCGCAATTTTGAGAGGCAAGCTCCTGCTAAGCCACCTCTCCAGTCCTGTTGCTGTTGTTGAGGCAAAGTCTCATATATTCCAGGCTGGTCTTAACTCATCTTCTTTGCCTCTACCTCCCAAGTGCTGGGATTTCATACGTGTCTACTGTGCCTAGCTTAGACATATTTTTCTACTATTTTCCATCCAAAGTGTCAGTCTTTGAATATACATCCTGTGGGCCAGGAGGGCTGACTTCTGCCGTGGTCACTTACTCCCACAGTCCTCCGACTGTGGGAAGGATCCATTCCACTTTCTAGATGCCGAAAACAACGCTGACAAAAGTAGAATCTGAGCTGACAAATCTTGACCCACCTATGATGGACTCCATGATCTATACAGACAATGAGCAAGGACAGCTAAGTGACAGCATGATCTTGCTTAATCATCAGCAAACAACAACAACAGCAAGCCCCACAGGTTAGGCCCATTTTACAGAGACACTTGATTCAAAAGATCTTGTCCCGACTCCAGGACTGTTAGATCACAGAGGGTGCATGTCTAGGTGTAAGAGGGCTTCTGGGAGGGTATTGCCCAGAATAAGCTGAAGGTGGAAGGAATTATAAATGAGACAGCTATGCAATTTATGATTGATGGATGGGTAGGTTACTATGGGTGAGTTGTGACAGGGAGGGACATGGGTGTGGAATGTGCAACACGCCATGTATGCCATGGTTTGTGTACCTTCTCATGCAAGCTCTCTTGTCCTTTTGGTAGATCTCTGTCTATACGTGATGTGTCCTGGCCGACCCTAGTTGACCATAGGCTGTATTTAATGGAATCTACCTACATTTTCATCTATAAAAAGATGCATTGTTAGTTTGTGAGCTAATAAAGCTCTGACTTGCTAAGGATCACATTCCACTGTGGGATTGTGTCTCTTCTGGGCAACAAGTTTCAAGTAGGACAGGTGTGTTAAATGCTGTGGGGTAGCATGGCCTGTCACATGTCTTCCCTTTCCTCCCAGCCCAACCCCGCTCCCAGGATCAGATGTTGCCAAGTGGAACTGGAAAGGACCTGAAAATGTCTTAAGTCAATGTTAGACCGTTTGGGGATCTCATGGTGTAAGCTGCAGGTTCTAATCTTTCCTTTCCCTTCAACTAAGAAGTGGAGGGTGAGACTAGGATCTCCCCCACTATAATGAAAGGGAGAGTTGCCCCAGAGAAGAGATGTGAACTAAAAAGCTACTTGAACAGTGACAAAAATAGTTTTTACTTGTTGTTAATCACGTGCGGGTGTAATGATAGGAACAGGGCATGCCAGGGAGCAAATGCAGGCGCCACTCTTGTAAGGCAGTGCTTTACCTGTGGAGCCTTCTTGAGGGCTGCCAGGGATAGTTTCTAACCTAGGACATTTGCCCCAGTTCTAATCACTCCCTTCCCCGCCACTGCCTCCCACACTCTCTTCCCCCATCTTGTCTCTAGGGACAGGACGGAAGGAAACATATAAAGCTAAGCGGTACAGAAAGAAGGCTTCTAATGGATGCATCA
This sequence comes from Cricetiscus sungorus, assembly GCA_030556225.1. Lineage (NCBI taxonomy): Eukaryota > Metazoa > Chordata > Mammalia > Rodentia > Cricetidae > Cricetiscus > Cricetiscus sungorus. The sequence continues at coordinate 7,062,545 of JANBXA010000391.1, read as the reverse complement.
ATATAGTGTGAACGCACGTCCACTTGCCCACTCTTTAACTCACTCATTCATTCACTCACTCACCCATTTACCCTTTTACATACTCATAACTTCACTCATTTATTCAACTCCATGCCTTAATTCACTGGCATTTTCTGCTTCCTTCACTTATTCCTAAAGAGGCTCTGTCTCTCATTCTTGCTCTGAGTTATTACCATGCCCTCTGAATTGCTCTTCCAACGCGCTGAGCAAGACAGGCTCTGAAGCTTCCAAAGCTGCTGCCCTCACACTCAGCCTTCAGTGACCCTCTCTCCCCAGCTAGTGTGGGAGCTTTCAAAGCATCAGCAGAGATGGTGGTGAGTTCAAGGCTAGCCTGGCCTACAGAGCAAGTTTCAGGACAGCCGGAGAACGAACAAAAACAAGAAAGTGTCAGAGGCAGAACACAGAGGGGTATCTCATAATTGTTCAGACCCCAAACAAAAGTATAAGGGACAGGTGCACAGGGCTCCTAGATCTCATAAAGGACGTAGCCCATGAAATAAAAAAAGGTTTTAAAGGCTGAAAAAGGGGCGGTTATAGAGGATGTAGGACTGAGAGATGGCTCAGCAATTAAGAGCACTGGTTACTCTTCTAGAGGGCTGGAGTTTAATTCTCAAACCCACATGGTAGCTCACAACTGTTTGTGACTCCAATTCCAGGGGGTCCAACATCCTCTTCTGGCCTCACAGGCACAAGGCATGCATGTGGTGCACAGATATACATGCGGGCAAAATATTCACACAGATAATTATTTTTTAGTCTGAAAAAAATGTCTCAAAGGCTAAAACGAGTGTTGAGCCGTGCAGAGACATTTTGAACACAGAGCTCCCATGTGACTGTACAGAGTATATCCATGAAGCCCACCCCAACAGGAAGAACTGGACAGAAAGAAACAGGGAGGCAGAAAGGGGACACAGAAGGAGAAGGGGAATTAGTTGGCCATGGTGGCACATCTCGTTCATTCTGGCTCTTGGGAGGTGAGGCGGGAGTGTCAAGAATTTGATCACTGTCTTGGCTACATAGCAGAACAAAAATGATGGGCTGGAGGTGAGACATTGGCCAGTGTAGCTTTTTTTTTTTTTTTTTTTTTTTTTTGAGACAGGGTTTCTCTGTGTCGTTTTTGGAGCTTGTCCTGGAACTCGGTCTGTAGACCAGACTGGCCTGCAACTCACAGAAATCTGCCTGCCTCTGCCTCTGGAGTGCTGGTCAGGGTACCTTAACAGTTATTTTTATATCTCGTGTATTGCCCAACCTACCCTTTCAGACTGTAGATTTGATAGAGAGGCTTGGGAGGAGAATCATTTACCAGAGTCACAGTTAGCAGGTGGTGGGTGCCTGAGCATAAGCCCAGGTCTGAGGGCCTGCAGATCTTGATTGTGTCTGTCTTGGGAGGGGTGGGGACCATCCCTGGCGTCTGGGCCAGCTGGAGCAGCCAGGAGCTATCAGGGGCCAGGTGAGAATCAAGAATGCAACCGGAAGAGTCTTCTTCGGCAAGGACACAAAGACCCCAGTGTGGGCCTGTGGTTCAGATTCCCAGCTCGAGGGCCTTGGGATGGCTTAATCTCTTGCTCAGCACCGAGGATGAAAGTCAGTGGTTCGGGAAGTGGTTGGCTTAGGGCTTGTTGGAGGTGGACTTGTCAGTGTCTAAGTATGTCATCTGGGATCTTCAACTTGGAGCGACACTGGCTTGGGGGCTGCTGAGGTAAGGGTCCAACAAATGCCAGGCCTGTTAAATGTCTGCTTTGGAAGATTGGTAACTGAATATTAATGAATTGGGGCCCAACAGTTGTAATTAGCACCCCAGGTGTCAGTCAGAAACCAACAAACAGCCAAATCCCTGCGGCTCCACCCAGCCTACCCAGCAACGGGGGTGATTAACCATTAACCCCCACCCCTCCCCATAGAACCTCCGCCCTCTGCAGAGGCTAGGCCAGGACGCCAGGCTGAGTCTCCCAGAGGACAGTTTGAAACAGAGGAAGACAGAGAAGGGACTTGGGAGGAGGCAGGGAGAGGGCGGGGACGGGGGGCCTGGGGCTCAGCCCAGGGGCTTGGGTGGCATCCTGGGCAGGGCAGGACAGGGGGCTGAGCTGTGGGTAGGGGAGAATGCGACTCTCTAAAACCCTCGTCGACATGGATATGGCTGACTACAGTGCCGCCCTGGACCCAGCCTACACCACCCTGGAGTTTGAAAATGTGCAGGTGTTGACCATGGGCAATGGTAGGTGGGGGCAGTTGGGCCCAGGTATGGAGTGGATCTTTGGCACTGGACTTTGGGATGGGAGGAGAAATATAGAAAATTGTAGATTGGTCCTATAGGCTTGTACAGGTGTTGCCAGGGGAAGCCAGTGGGCCCACGTACTGTGGCCAGAGGCATTCTGGGTGAGGGAGGCCTACAGAGGTGGATTCCCAACGGAAACAGTAGTTCCCAGATCTTCCCTACTTAGGCCCTGGGATCTCACACTGCCTTTCTTACCACGTTACAACAACGGGCCGTGATGGTGAGCTTCCTCTGGGTGGCTGCAGAAATCCCACCCAACGTGGCCCTGTCTTCGGGGCATCTGTCCTTTTCCTAGAGATGGTGACAGAAGGCATGGCTGCATTTCAGAGAAACTGGAGTCCAGGGGGTCCGCAGGCAGGGGCTTCCTAGCTAAAGAGCCAGCACAGCGGTGTGGTATACATGCATGATCCTAGGTGTCTGTGTAAGTGTGTGGGTGTTATGGCAAATGCAAGAATACAGCTTTTACGTTTGTGTCCTGGTTTCGTCCCTATGTGTTTGATGAATGGTCTGTGCATTTGTTTTTCTTGCTTGAGTATATGTGTGTATGCATAATGTCTGTGACTGTGGGTCATGGGCCTATAACATGTTTGTGAATGTGGATTTGTGGACGTACCCTGTGCTTCCTGCTCGGTGGCCCTGGATGGCATTTTCCATATGTGTATATGCATATATCTCTCAGATGTACACAGCTGTGTAGTTCCATTGCACAGGGTTTTGTTTGTTTCATTTTATTTTGAGACAGGGTCTGGCTGTTCTGAAACTCACAACATAGACCAAACTGGCCTCAAAATCACAGAGATCCCACTGCCACTGCCTCCTGAATACTGGGATTAAAAGGGTGCACCACCACAGCTGAGTTGGCTGTCTTTTTGTTTTGTTTTGTTGTTTTTATGCAAAGTATATGTTCCTGAGCTGGTCTGAAACTGAGAACACATTCCCAGGCTGGCCTGGAACTTGGGATCCTCTGTGCTGGCCTCCCAAAACACCAGGGTTGTGCTGTGAGGGTCTTAATTCTTGCTGTATACCAGACATTGAAACATTGTATACCAGTAGCGTGCTTGTCCCTGCTTGTCCCTGAGCGAATTCTGTTGTCGGTGTGTGTCATCCTAGTTAAAACGTCTGCTGCATTGTCACTGAGGATATGTCTGTAGGGGGTAATGCTTTTCCTTTGCCAGGGTTGAGAAGGTAGGCTTCCTGGGAGATAGGACACTCCTGAGAGGGAGGGGACCAGGCTCCCGACTAGCCTTGGAGAGATGGCACTTGGCTGAGGCTGGCCTGACACCACCTTCCATCCGTAACTCTGACTGTACAGCAGATGCCAGGCTACAAGGTCTGGGAAGCTGTGCTCTCAATCTAGCTAGAAAGTGGAGGCAGCATTTGGGCTCTGTCCATGGTCAGTCAGCCCCCCAGTGGCCTGCCCCTAATATCTCTTGCTGAGTACGGTGTGTCCTTGGGCACATTACCCCCTCCTTTGTCTCTTGTGTAGTGTAAAAATGGGTTTCTTTACTCCAGCCCTATTAGCCAAAAGCTTTCAGAGGACGTGCTCAGAAAAGCACACCGGAGGTGGTGAACAAGTTCTTTCTGCCCTGAGACATGTCATGTGACCCCCACAGGGACAGCACATGCTGTCACACTCCTGGCCACCACACAGCCCCTTCACTACCTAGGCGTCCTGTGCTCCTGCACCTGCAGCCAAGCCCTTGCGTGTCGAGAGGACACATCAGTCACCCCCAGCTCTGGAAAAGCCCTTCCTCCCCAGCCTCAGTCTCTATCTGTAAAATGGAGATGGGTAGTAAGTACATAGTCCATGGTTTACAAGAGCTTTTCTTGGTGTGTGATCCTGGCTCTGACATGGGTGGGCTCTAGGACTCCTAATATGATGGGAGGGTCTGTGTGCCCTGTGGGAGTTGGGGCTATAGGCGGTTGTCCTCCAAAGTGATTGGGGTCCATCTGGAGCTCATGGCTGGATGGTTCTTAGGGTATCTGCTTCCACATCGCGTCCCCATTTCAGAAACAGCAGCAGAAGGGTCCTCACAGATACTCAGGCATGAGCAGCATGGCCAAGCACAGCACACCACCCCATAAGCCCAGCCCCTTCTGCCTGGCAGCAGTGTAATGCCACTTAGCAAGTCCCTTTTCTCTCCAAGCCTTTTCTCTCCAAGCAGGGAAATGGAAGAGGCCCTGCTGACCTCAGGGGACATGATCCGGCTAACTATGTCCAGCCCAGGCTGCCCAGCAAGAGGACACCTTGCCAGCCTCTGCCCGGAGTTGCGGCCTCAGCTCTCCCCGGGGGTTGAGGGAGGAGAGACTGAGGGAGAAAGGGCACTAATGAAGCTTAACAATTACCCCTGCCTTGGGAATAATTCACAGCTGGAGGGGGCTCCACTGTGAACATTCAGGAGTCCTAGGAAGGGTTCAGCCAGGAGACAGCAGAAATGAGAAACAGCCGTGAGACACCTGCTGAGAGAGTTCTCTTCTGCAGGGACGCAATTAGTTCACAGGCACAGGTCTAGAACCTACTGTATGCCAAGCACTTCTGGCAGACTTAAGGAACCTATCAACAGCTCGGGAGGTGGCTGTGCTCTATCTCACAAGCAGGGGAGACAACGGCAAGAAATAACCCAGTGCTACAAGACCAATGGGGATTTGAACCTATGCTGCAAGGGTTCAGAGAGCATACCACAGTCCTCTCCCATTTGCAATAGGACATTCCTCTAGGAATCCAAGGTCACATGCAGAATCTGTATGG
>JANBXA010000391.1:6822500-7052500 GCA_030556225.1 Cricetiscus sungorus | reverse complement strand
AGAAAGATCCCGAAGCCACTGACCAGGTGACTAGGGACACAGTTTCACTTAATTTCCTGTCACCAGCTCCTGCATATGGACTTAGAGACATCCTAAAATTCTCAAGGGCCAGAAAGTGAGCTCCAAACACGGTTTCCAGGACAGCTAGGGCTAGTAAAGGAATATCAACCCAATTCCAAGGTGGGGAAACTGAGGCAAGAGAGTTGATATGAAGGGTTGGGGTGGGGAGAAATTAATGACTCAATGTTTTGAGAATAAAGCGTCAAGCTCTCTGGACTGAAATTTGGAAAGATCCACTTAGGATCTGTTCTTAGTGACTGAAATCTGGCATAGCAGGAAAGAGTTCTGGTCTCACAGGCCCAGGGGTCCATCCTGGGCAGAGGATATGTCACAAGAGCCTTCCCTGGAGGGCAAAGACTAGGGGTAGGGGAGCCTGGGGGTGTTAGTGAACAAGCAAACAGCTGGTGGAAAATTCTGTCCTGTGACGAAAGTCAGGGAGAGGGACACCTGCCCAGTCTTGGCTCTCGGGCCCAGGACAAAAGGGCCAGGCACCTGGCATCAGAAAGCTAGGCCAGAGAGAGACCAAGAAGTGCAGGAGGACCATGGCCCATCCTGTAGGACCTTCCTCACAAGCCCAGCTCAGCCTCCAGAGCCCAACCATGATTCTCTAGGAAGTCCCTCTCGTGTCTCTCCACTTCTGTCCTGCCGGTTAATATTCAATGGAAGTTACATTAGGTCCCCGACCCTGCTAATACTGCGCAAACATTAGGAAAACATCATTCTGTGACTGAAATCGCTCCGGTGCTGATAAGGCCACGCTAACCTTGAGGAGCTCTCTCCACAGCTGCTGACAGCAGACTTTCATTCCGCCCGCCTCCCCGCAGAGCCCAGTGGGGGCAGGCGACAGGGCGGGCTGGGTTGCCAGGGAGGGGTGCAGCAGGCTGGTACAACCAATGCAGTCGGGGAGGCAGGGGTACTTCTAAGCCTCAGGGTTTCTGTCCTACGCTGCCTGGCTTTTCTGTCTCTGCATTTTTGTGACAAGGTCTCACTTTTTTTTCTTTCCTTTTCTTTTTTTAGATTTATTATTATAATTATTATTTGTGTGTGTGTGTGTGTGTGTGTGTGTGTGTGTGTGTGTGTGTGTGTGTTATGGGTGTGTGCGCACAGGAGTGAGTAGGTACATGCACTTGAAGGCACACTGAGAAGGCAGAAGAGGGCGTTAGATCCCCTGAAGCTGGGGTTACAGGTGCTCGTGAGCTAGATGATGTGGGTGCTGGGAACCAAACTCCTCTGTAAGAGTGGCACATTCTGTCATCAACTAAGCCATCTTTCCAGGCCCCAACATTTATAATCCCAGCTGGCATATCCTCCTGCCTCAGCCTCCCAAATACTGCGATTACAGGCACTATTCCCAGCTCTAGATTTCAATATTCCGAAACCAAGAGGAAATTGAAGAGTGGGATGTCAGTGTTCCTAGAAGACATATGCTGTCTTATCCGGTGACATCTTCACTCCACACATATACACTGCATGCCTGCTATGCGTCAGGGTATTCTTTATGGGCTGGTGCCAGTAAGCAGGAGGGAAGAAGGTCTGGCTTTTAGGAGCTTTGGAGCTAGATAATAAAGAATTCAGCAAATAATGTTACAACAGATAGATACCTTGGGGACATTTAAAGCAGAAGAGGGCAGAGCCTAGGACACAACACTGTGCCAGATGAGGTTGAAAAAGCACCTGAGGTGACTTCTTTCTCTTTCTTTCTTTCCTTCCTCCTCCCTTCCTTCCTTCCTTTCTTTTTTGTTTTTGTTTCTTTGTGTTTTTTGAGACAGGATTGCTCTGTGTACCCCTGGCTGTCCTAGAATTCTCTGTGTAGACCAGGCTAACCTCAAACTCATAGAGATCTCCCTGCCTTTTCTGGATTAAAGGTGTGCACCACTACTGTCTGGTTACACTTTTTTTTTTTAAGATGTACTTTATTTTTAATTGTGTGTCTATGTACATATACTTGAGTAGAGATTTCTGCAGAATATTTGTGAGCCACCCAATATGGATTCTGGGAACCAAACTCAGGTCCTGGAGCAGTATATGCTCATAACTACTGAGTCATTCTCCGACCATTGAAGGCGATGGAAAAGGGAGTGTGAGGCATCAGGAATGGCTGGACAAAGGCCCTGAGCATACACGTGGCCTGCATGGATATCTAGATAGAGGGAAAAGCAGGGACAGATTGAGTGAGAGGGAAGTTGTAATAAGGAGATGGCATGGGGGGGGCGGGGAGCCGTCCAAAGGAACTTGATGAGGTAGTGGAAAATTCATTCTGAGCAGAATGTGACCTGTGACCTGGGTGTGTTTAGAGCGACCCCTGAGAGCAACTCAACCTCAAAGGTAAAGCCAGGAGCTTCCAGTCTCAGGACCTCTAGGGCCTGGTCTAGCTCATGGGAAAGTGGTGGGGCCTGTGGGAGCAGAACAGGGTCTTCTGTGTGATGGTCATCACAGCAGATCCCCGTGAGACAGTTTGTGTGTTGGGGGGGGGGCTGTGTTCAGATGGAAGACAGGCAGGAAGCAGGCTGAGGGGTAGGAGCTTCAGAGAGATGGACAGACAGAGGTCTCTGGGAAGGTGTCTCAGCCATCACAGAGCGAGAACCCTCTGCAGCCTCACGCTCCCTCCTCTCCCTCCCAGGCCCCTTAGAATCCAGGGGACAGGAGGGACGGTGAAAGGACCTCTGATACTTTCAGCCTGTACTGACTTGGCTGGGGGTAGGTGGTGGCTGGAGGTCTTCCTGGTATAAGAAGGAAAGAGACTGCCTTCCCCTCATTCTCCCAGGTTAGTCTACAGAGCAGGTTCCTCCCAGCAGTCTACTAAGGCAGCTGGGCCTCCAGGTCCCAACCCAGGACTTCTGCCTGGCGCTCAGGAATCTCAGGGCCATCCCTGTGTCATGAGGAGAAAAGAGTTGCTCATTTGGAAGGGAAGGGACCAAGTGGCTTGCAAGCAGAGAACACGGATCTGGGATGGTGGCAGAGGCTCACTGTACTACTCAGACTGTGGTCTGTCTTCCACTGAGTTGTCACTAACCTGCCCCTGGTGGTGGCCTGTCATTCCTTCAGCCTTCTTATTGTATATAGGGCAGGGGTAAGTTTTGGTGAGTGACAAACTTTGCAAACCAAATTAGGAAATCCCACATATGGCAGGCAAAATGACTCAGTGGGACATCTGCCACCAAGCCTGACAACAACTTGAATTTGATCATTCCTGGGACCCACATGGTGGAAAGAACCAATGCCTGCAATTTGTCCTCAAACTTCCACAATATGTCATAGCACATATATGCTCAAACACTGGTGTCACACACACACACACACACACACACACACATACACACACACACACACACACACACACACGGTAAATGTCTACCCGAAGCACTCTGGTGGCCCCAGTCCAGGTTGAACCCCCTCCTCCCACAGCTCCCAACTCCGTAATGGTTGTGGAACATTCTCGCTCCTCTCGGTGCTCCTCCTTACCTCTCTCTGCCTCCTCATAGCCGTCCAAAATGAACGGGACCGGATCAGCACGCGGAGGTCAAGCTACGAAGATAGCAGCCTGCCGTCCATTAATGCGCTCCTGCAGGCGGAAGTTCTGTCTCAGCAGGTACCAGGGACCCCCTCACCTACCTGGGCTCCCTTTCAGGGGAACCTCCCTTCTAGCAGCCTCCTCCTGCCAACCCCTGGAGCCCTACATGGAAAGGGCCACACATACTGCAGAAGGAAAACCGAACCCAATGCCACAAGCTGGTTTTGTGACAAATAGAACTCGAACTTAGGACTGGCATCCAGAGGGCACTGTCTAGTTCATCTCAGTGGCCATGTTCACAGGCCGTACACACTGCTCTCCTTGAGGGCTCCAGAGCAGTCCTACCAAATGGAAGTAATCATTGCAACAAGGTAGCAAATGGGTTCAGCCAACCTCTGGCTGCATGGCCTCAGGCAAGTCCCAGTGTCTCTCTGGACCATGGTGACTTCATATATGAGATGAGGGCCATGTCCTGTTCCTCTTTTACACCCAAGGGTTCCTGAGACTCGGAGGAACCGTTAGAAGAGATGGGAGCGGGGTAGGCAGTGGGTGGCAGTCCAAACAGAGTGCTCCCTGCTTGTGAGTCCTCCCTGTCCCTTTGCTCGGAGCTTCCTACCGACATGGAAACACACAGTCCAGCTGCCATCAGACAGGGGACTTCCTAGGGAATGGGCTCTGTGCAAGGGACAGGAAGTTCAGGGGAAACATGCCACCCCCAGCATTTTCTTGTCTTCCACAGATCACCTCTCCCGTCTCTGGAATCAATGGCGACATTCGGGCCAAGAAGATCGCCAACATTACGGACGTGTGTGAGTCCATGAAGGAACAGCTGCTGGTTCTGGTCGAGTGGGCCAAGTACATCCCAGCCTTCTGTGAGCTCCTTCTGGATGACCAGGTAAGGGCCATGTGCTGGGTGCAGAGGTGGGCACTGGACCATCAGGGTCCAGTCAACCTACCAAAGACACAGCCTTGGGCTGATTTGATTTGATTCAATGAAACATATAGCACTCATGTGCCCCCAGAACTGTTTAAGTCACTCTACAAATATTAACTCAGTCCCCCTAAGGGCTATGAAGTAGCAATGTTTCCCATCTTCCAGGTGAGGAAACTGGGGCACAGAGAGGTTAAGTAAATTACTCAAGGTCACACAGTCAGTAACCAACATAGCTGGGATTAGAACCAGCCAGGGACGATCCAAAGTCCAGACTCTTAACCAGCACATCATTCAGCATTCCTGGAGATGTTGACAGGGATCTGAAACCGGGGATCAGGAGATTTGGCCTAAGCTCTAGGAGATTTTGGGCGAATTACTTTGTTCCAAGGCCCAGTGTTCTTATCTACCAAGTGGAAGTTATCTCTCTGGAGTGTTGTCAGAACTGGGGCCGTCCTTGTTTGAAAAGTCCAGGATGGTGCAACAGCATTCCAGCTGGACTCTGCTGCCCGCCCAGGTGTTGTGTCTTCTTTTCCCCAAGATGATTTGTCAGCACTTTATAATCCCAGCTCCTGAAATGGGTCCAGGTCGGGGAAGTGCAGGGGTAGGAGAGCTGTGTGCATCTTTGGATAGATAAGTTTCTGAAATGCTCCATCCAACAGCTCCCAATACACACACCCCTGCCTCCGAGGACATCTTCCCTGCCTTGATAAGGGGGAGGGATCAGCTGCCTTCCCAACAACGAAAGCCCAGCTCTTTGCCCATGAGTTTGATACTGTAGCATATTGTGTCTTGTTATTATTTATTTGGGGGATTGTTTTTTGTTGTGATTGTTGTTTGGGATTTTTGTTGTTGTTTTCAAGACAGGGTTCTCTGTATTGTTTTGGAGCCTATCCTGGAACTTGCTCTGTAAACCAGGCTGGCCTCAAACTCACAGATATCCACCTGCCTCTGCCTCCCCAGCGCTGGGACTAAAGGCACAGGGTTTCTCTGTGTAGCCCAGGCTGGCCTGGAGCTCACTCTGTAGAGCAGACTGTCCTTAAACTCCCAGAGATCTGCCTGTCTCTGCCTCCCACGTGCTGGGATTAAAGGTGTGGGCCTCCACGCCCGGCTGCACAGCCTCGGGGCTTCATAGAAGCCATGCAGCCCCGCAGTTCGTCTCTGCCTCTTTAAACACCTATAAAAACAGCATGGGGGACTCTAGGTCAGCACTGGCTTGTCTGCTCCTGGGCCTTCCCCTGAGTCTGGACCCCAGATACACATCTCTCCTTTGGAGAGATGACAGTCAGGGATCATGTCCAAGCTGTCCCTGCCTTCTCCCACTCCTCCTCATGCTTCAGCCCCTGTCCCTCTGCTGGAGAGCCTGAATTAATGTTTAATCCCCCCTGTTCCTTCCCAGGAACTTAGCAGGACAACAAGATACCCCCAAGCTGAGCAATTGTTAACCTCCATTTCCCACCCAAACCTCCCTGGCTGGGACTCAGAGCATTCTCTGAGAGCAGTGATGGGTGGCCAGTAACACAGGCCAATCATTAATGCCCCCTTGCCTGCCCACACCCACAGCTGTCATGTCTGAGGGTTGGATCTGGGAACCTAGTCATGGTACATAAGGAGACCACATTGCCCAGCATGCTAGGGCTCCCTGTGAGATTTGGGGATTTGTTACAGGGACCATCTTCTTGTTATACCTGGATAGCCAATTCCTGGATCTGGAAGGCCAGGCCTGACTAAGGCATAGAGAGAGAACGTGATTGGCTTAAAGCCCAGAGCACATTGGCCACCACACTGCGATTTGACTTAGTCCTCTCTTCTGCGGTCTGAGAGCCACAGAGCTAATGGTTGAGAGCACCGCAATGCCTCCTGGGTAGAGTGCTCAGTGATTAACAAACACCTCCATATCCCTTCCCATTGTTCACAGAAGATAGTGTCTCACCTCCAAGCCTTCCCACTCCTTCCCACTTTTGGTTTCTCTTGTGGGTTCCAGCCATGGTGGAGTGGAAAGGTTCGTAACAGGTGGGCTCAGGAGGAACCGGAATTGGGAGGAAGCCAGGCTGCCGGCTCAGTCATTCATTCTCCTCTCCGTTCTTTCCTTCACTCGTTTCACTGAAGACCTGTGTGTTCACTGTGTTCTGCGGATCCTCTGGGCTGCTCAGCAAGTCACATCCTTAAAGAGGTTTACCCTGCCCTCCCATCCACACAACCTCTCCCATCTCACTGCTCCCTGCTCCCTTCTCCCTCTCTCCTTCCCCCTCCCCCTTCTCTTCCCCTTCGCTTGCCCATTGCAAGACCCCCCCTCTATTTCCTTGCCTACTTTATCATTCTTCCCCCTCACTCTCTCAGCCTGGCAGTTGTATGAGACTGTTGTGTTCCCTCACCGTCTGAGAGAGTGTCTAGGAGGGGTGGTGCCATGGTTCAACAGGTACAGGTGCTTGCTGTTGAGGCTGATTCCCAGGACCCACAGGGTGGAAGGAGAGAATTGCTGCTCTCTCTCTCTCTCTCTCTCTCTCTCTCTCTCTCTCTCTCTCTCTCTCTCTCTCACACACACACACACACACACACACACACACCAATATGTTTTTTTTTTTAAAGAATGACACATTGTAGGCATCTAACATTTGACAACTAAACGAGTGAGCACAGAGCAGCACCTGACCTTCCCAGCATGCCTTGCTACCTGCAGCTCCCACAGATCCCCAGGGCCACCAGCCCAGCTGGCTGCCATTCTTTAATCTTCACACAAGCGCTAGGACCAATGTCTCTAGAGCACAATGTCCTGTGAGGCAGCCAGACTCGACCTCCAACTTCAGTCTTCACAGACTGCCACAAAAAGACAGGGCCTGATGATGCCCTCCCTGTACATGACATGAGCACATTGTAAGAACATCCACGTGGAAGCTCATGTAGATTCCCTGAAAATCCCAGAGTCTTACAGTGTCTACAGTGTGGGCTTGCTGCCTACCTACCCCAGGTCCAGCTCATACATACAGAGTAAGAGTCACTGGCAGTTGAACCCAAGACTATGACTTCCCCTAAAGTGCCTTAACAGTCCCCTGCATCTGGCACACTGGTAGGAACTTGGGACCCACAGTTTTAAAACATCTGGGATAAGCTAACAGTCTTTTGAGAATCTGGTCTGAGGCATGCACACCAGGTATGGCCTGTGCCCCGATGAGGCCAGGGCGCAGCTCTTTCCCTAAAGATGGAGACAGACCAGTTCAAGAGCAGAGCAAACAGGAGGCGCCCCGGTTTGGAGAGCGTGTGCTTCTGCTTTCCTGGTGTCTGTAGAATCCTTCCCTTGCTTAATCAGTCATGGGAGGGAGGTTTTGCAATGTGGTTTTAGGGTAAGTAAAGGCAACAGGGACAGAGGGCTGCCTTGTCGAGGCCACTGATCTGACTCTGAGCAGCCTTCCTGGGATCCAGATGCTAGGCTTCACCCCATCTCTCTTCCAGGTGGCCCTGCTCAGAGCCCACGCTGGTGAGCACCTATTGCTCGGAGCCACCAAGAGATCCATGGTGTTCAAGGACGTGCTGCTCCTAGGTGAGGAGGCTGCTGGTCCCAGACAGAGACTGGGGGATGGAACCCAGCTTGGTATGCCCACAGGGGAAGAGTATCTCCATAGTTACACACAGGGACCAGGCAGGAAGCTCAAACGCATGCCAAACTGGATATCCTGTTGCAAGCCTGTAACCCCAGCTATTTAGGAAGCTGAGGCAGGAAGTTTACAAGGTCAAGACATGCCTGGGTTAAACTATGTGGAGGGCTCTGGTCAGCCTGAGAAGCCTAACATGACCCTATCTTCAACTAGAACTTAAAAATGATTTTTTAAAACCCTAGCAACTATCAGTTGAGAGTGCTGTAGCAATACCTTGGATTGGCAAGATGGCTCAGATGGGAACAGCACCTGTTGCCAAGACTTGAGTTCAAGCCTAGGGACCACGTGGTGGAAAAAGAAAACCAACTCCTGAGATTGTGCACTGGCCTCTGCGGGCACTCCAAGACACACAGACTGCTCCCCAGAATAAATAAATACAGTGCAATTTAAGAAAACTTTTAAGGGGAGCCTGGAGGTACGGCTCAGGGGTAGAGCACGTGGCCACCCCCAGCGCCACAGCAAAATTAAAACAAATGTAGCCCAGCCCTGTTCTTAGGCTTGACCAAAGTATAAGGCTCCAGAACCCAGTTCTCAGATGGTTCCCCAGCTCAGATGTAGGAAATACAGGTGCAAGAGAGGGGTCTCCTAGACTCCATGTTAGAGGGCCATCCGTTGTCCCTGGAATTTCAAGTACATTGGGAAGTTCTTTGTGGGGTTGAAACAGAAGGTGACTAGGAATTGTTCAGGCCCAGCCCATGTCACTGGAGCCTTCAGGACATGCTTGCTATTCAGAATGCTTGTGTAATGTACCCTGTACGTCAAGGACTATGCTAGCCACCAGAAAAATGTTTATGACCTCTTTCAATACAACAACCTCAAGATAGTTGCTAGATATTCCCATTTTTATAGATGAGGAAACTGAGTCACAAATGTAAGTCATGTATGTTACCTAACCATACCCAGCCATAAGCAACACCCCATTCAGATGGGGTGACCCAGTCCCGGAATCTGTCCCTTGACCTTGACACTTTAGTGCATCCCAAGTGGGCCTTGGCTTTCCTTCACGCTGAGCCATGCATGATCATGAAAGGCCTCTGAAAGAGCCAGGTTCCTAGCTCACCCAGGACTTCAGGCACTCACTTTCCTCCATTGGCCTCAGATTTCAGATTTGTAAAGTGGGCTCGGTGATCCCAGTAGCTCCTCCCAGGAACACCAGGCACACTCTTAACTGCAAATCACAACAGGGGTGATAGGAGACAACCAAGGCAACAGCCCATCTTCTCCCCTCCACCCACCCAGGCAATGACTACATTGTCCCTCGGCACTGCCCAGAGCTAGCAGAGATGAGCCGAGTGTCCATTCGCATCCTCGATGAGCTGGTCCTGCCCTTCCAGGAACTGCAGATCGATGACAATGAGTATGCCTGCCTCAAAGCCATCATCTTCTTCGACCCAGGTACCATCCACACCCCTAGTCTGTCCTTCCCATCCCCAGTCCTGTCAGCTACAGGCAGCATCTTCTGCCCTTCAGTTCTTGGAATGAGGATGCTGCATCCTCTCCCTTCAGGTTCTCTCCGCCCTCTCCCTGTTGACTGTGTTGACTCTTGTCCCTGAGTTTGACTATGTCTGTAATCAAATCTTGTGTACAAAGCCTGTTTTTGTTTCTCATTATCTTTGGTCTTACCTGCTGGAGTGTGGAGCTGCTGGGCGCTAGGCGCTGTCCTTGGTGCTAGACCCTGATTTCACAGAGATGACCTCTAGCAATAAAAACAGCCAAGAGGAAAATGACTACCCTTTATTGAGGGCTCCCAGGTGCACAGCTTTAAACCTACATTTCATGCAGATTATATGCAACATAATACCTGTGAGACAGGAACCATCTTCATCCCATTTTCAAATAAGGAGAAGATGGAAGTGTAGAGAGACTGGTTCAAGCTAGGTCACACAACTAGAAACTTGTAGAGCATGGACTTGAACTTTGGGCTGTTAATGTATATACTTCTTTCAAAGTCATGGTCTTGCTTTCTGTCTGAAACTCCCCATTTCCAAGAGAGCAAGAGTCTAGTTCCAGTTCTGTGGTGCACAGCTCGAGGCTGGGCAAGTGGTCATTGCTCAGTGACAGGTGCAATATTACTGCCCCCAAGGCAAAGTCAGCAGCTTGGTCTAGGGCAGGGGACCTAGTCTAGGCTTGTATATACCAGGAATTCCATGAAGGATGACTGAAAAAAGTGCAAAGTGTGGCGAAGTCTCTTTCTGCTGGAGGAGCTGAAGCCTCGGCTGACAGCAGACAAGGCAGGGAAGACTATCTTGATGGGGAAGTGCAGGATCTAGATGGTGGGACCTCCTCTGGGGGCCAGGAGCTCCAAGTCCACGTCATGGTTCTTCCAGCACTGGTTGCATGAGCTGGCCAAGTCTTCCTTATTTCCCTTGCCTGAGACAAGGAGAAACTAGGGCTCTCAATAGTAGAGCATTTGCCTAGTATGTGTAAGACACTGGGTTTGATCTCTAGAACAGCATAAGAAAATTTAAAAGAGGAGTGAGATTATAACATGCTGTACCAAGCTTAGTATCTTTTTTCTGCCTGGGTCTAGGAAACCACTATTTTTTCTAGAGTAAGCTAGCTGTTGAGGACCCAAAATTCTCATGCCAGCATTGGTTAAGACTCCTTGTCTTCATGGAGCTGGAGAGATGCTCAGCAATTAAGAGCACTGGCCAGAGGTTCGGGGTTCAATTCCCAGCACCCACATGGCCTCTCATAATTGTCTATAACTCCAGTTCCAAGGAATCTGACACCCTTACGTAGACATGCATGCTAAGTAAAACACAAAATAAAAATAAAGAAAATCATTAATAATAAATTAATTTAAAAAAAAGACTCCATGTATTCTAAGGTCAATAAGCTCCCAATTGGGGATTTTGTGCCTTCCTGATCACCTCTCCCATTGCAGATGCCAAGGGGCTGAGCGACCCGGGGAAGATCAAGCGGCTGCGGTCTCAGGTACAGGTGAGCCTGGAGGACTACATCAACGACCGACAGTACGACTCCCGGGGCCGTTTTGGTGAACTTCTGTTGCTGTTGCCGACGCTGCAGAGCATCACCTGGCAGATGATTGAACAGATCCAGTTCATCAAGCTCTTTGGCATGGCCAAGATCGACAACCTGCTGCAGGAGATGCTCCTTGGAGGTCTGTAGCCCAGGGATGGGGTGGAGGGTAGGGTAGGGGTGTCGTCTCTATGTAGATCTGTAGTGCTGTCTCTTGAGACAGGCTTCTCATGAATGTAGCTGGCCTCTAGAGTCCGCTGTTCCTTCAGTGGGGGCCTTGGACAGTCTGCCTTATCTGGGGGACCTTGGTTTCTCATCAGGAAAAAAAAAATAGAGATAAGGACAGAGGTCCATTTGTTCAGACGCTGAGGGTCTAGCACGAGTCAATCACTGTTGTAAGGCGGGAAGCAGGCAATAACCAGATGAGTAACAAAAAATAAAAATAGGCGGGTCATGTGAGGGCCTTAAGATGAGTCGACCAAGAGATGCCTCCCTGAAGTGGTGTCTAAGACTGATGGGCGCAGATTACTAGATTTTAAAATCCTAGAAAACATTCCAAGCAGAAGTCGTTTGTTCTAGGCTCTGAGGAAAGGTTCATGTGTGAGATGGGATAGTTGGAGGAGATGAAGGTGGAAATTATCTAAAAAACCAAGTCATTAACAGAGCTTGAAGAGCCAGGATAAAAACTTGGGTTTTAAGCCTGTCAGTGGTGGTCCACGACTTTAATCTCAGCACTTGGAAGACAGAGGCAGACAGACCTCTGTGTTTTGAGTTTCAGGACAGCCAGGGCTGCATAGAGAAACCCGGATTTGATTTTTTTAAAAAAATGAGTTTTATATAGGAGCAAACCTGTGTAATTCCAACAACAGGGAGGTTGAGGCAGGAGAACCATGAGTTTGTGAGGCAGCCTGGGGAATATAGGAAAACTTTGGAAGGAAAGAATGAGAGAAAGGAAAGAAGGAAAAAAATGAGGGAAGGAGGAAGGAAGGGAGGGAGGATGGTGGGTAATGAAGAAGAAAGAAATGGAGGAGGGAAAATAGGAAGAAAAGGGGAGAAATTGTATTTTATTGTCTCTGCCACTTTTGTAAAGATGCTGAAAATTAAACGAACGTTTAAACAAGCCAGTCTGACTTAGGGCTCAATAGTGACTTGAAGGGGACAGGAGGCAGTAGAAGTACCCAGGAACGTACTTTCTCCTACCATCTGAGACAGTGGTGGTTAGACTATGGGAGCGGAGCAGGCAAAGAAGGAGGAGGCTCTCTGGATGCAGCAGGGAGTGACAGGAGAGAAAAAGTAAAAGGCCATGTCCGAATGTTTGCTCTGAGTGTCGGAAACAATGGTGGGATAATTTACTGACAAGGGAGATGGTGGAAAGCAGATCTCGGGTGGTGAGCAGAAGATCCATTCTAGACTTGACACAGGGGGTGGGTCAGATATCTAAACTGGGCTATCAAGACCGTTAAGTACCTGAGTGAATGGCCCAGCCACAGAGGGAAGACAGCCTTGGGCTTTCTAGCATTAGAAGTCAAAAGAGGTGTGTCATAGAAGGCATCAGAAAAGACCAGCCAGGGGCATGGGAGAAAAGCAGGAAAATTATAGAATCCAAGTAAAGGTATGTTTTCAGGAAGACAGGGTACAATGATGTTAAATGAAGGGAGGAGGAGAAAGGGAGGGGAAGGAAAAAGAAAGGAAGAAAAGGGGGGAGGAGTGTGGGGAAGGCATGAAGTTACGGAGGGTTTGGAGCATGGAAACCAGGTTGGCAGAGTATCACAGAGTAAGTGATGGGAAAGTGATGGAGCAGAAACACGAAGGACAAACCTTTGATAATGTTCCCCATGAAGGGTAGCTGGCCCAGAGCTGAGGTTGCCTAGAGATGCTGACTTTAACCCCAGAGTAAGTGACCAAGAGACACCATTGGTCAAGATGAGTGGGCTGACTGCTACACTGAGGAAAATGGTGCCGTGAGGCTGTGGTCCTCTTCCAAGACTTGCAGTCTTGACTGATGCCCTCATTTCTATCTACAGGGTCTGCCAGTGATGCACCCCATGCCCACCATCCCCTGCACCCTCACCTGATGCAGGAACACATGGGCACCAATGTCATAGTTGCCAACACGATGCCCTCTCACCTCAGCAATGGACAGATGTGTGAGTGGCCCCGACCCAGGGGGCAGGCAGGTGGGCAGCCTGGGGTCTACCCTGCAAGGGGCACAGAGGGGTCTAAGAAAGGAGTCAGGAGAAGATTGTGTCTAGAAGGTGGGACCAGGGACATACATCTCTGTGTTTCAGAGTAAGGAATGGGGGCGGCTGTTGATTAAAACTGTTTATTCAGTGAGACTGTGTATTCAGCAAGGTGACCGACAATGTTTACTGAGAGGCAATCCACGAGGTGAGGGGACCATTGAGAATGCTAGTTGGCTGAGAATTGCATTAGATGGGATCATCCACTGGGTGAACATGTTCATTGAAAGAGGGCTGCCCAGATGGATGTGGCCATCCTCCAGGCAGCTGAGAAAGACTGGCCGTTAAGTAGGACTGCCCAGTGTGCTAGGCCACCGCCTGAGGGTAAATCTCCGGTGGCTGAGCTGGTCACTGGGCCAAGCTCCTCAAAGAACAGGATCATCAGTGAGATGAGGTGGCCAGTGGGCTGGAAGGGACTTTATAGTAGTCTACCAAATGAAAGTAAGCACGCAGGTGAAAGTCGCTCACCCAACCCGTGATGGGAACAAAGCCTTATCGTTTGCATTCCTTTTCTCCTAAATATTGAAGAAATGCCAGTGTTTGGCCCAGATAGCCCAGGGCTTCAATTGCTGTTTTCTTCCAAGTCAATATTTTTGTCACACATCATATTGCCTTTGTCACACCTGGGCCCTGGTCTGGGAAAAGCAGCCTGAGTCTCCATATCAAATGGTGGACAAATGGGTGGTAGGACCTCAGAGAATGTAGAGTTTAGGGTCTGAGACTCCTAGATGTTTGAGCCATAACAACCTCCGAGATTGGGCCCATCACCTTATTTCATATAATTGTCTCGGCAGCTCGCCCTTCACTTATTCCCACAAAGGCTGGAATTTTAAGCGATTTCTATCTCTTTCTCCCTTTAGCCACTCCTGAGACTCCACAGCCGTCACCACCAAGCGGCTCAGGATCTGAACCCTACAAGCTCCTGCCAGGAGCCATTGCCACCATCGTCAAGCCTCCCTCTGCCATCCCCCAGCCAACAATCACCAAACAAGAAGTCATCTAGCAAGCCGCTAGGGGTCGGGGGTCCTGCTGGCTCATACCCAGGGAGTACCTGGGTGTCACTTAAAGTCACAGCAAAGAAGATGTGACAAGAGGGCCAGTCCCAGAGCAGCCATGGAAAGGGTGCATGGCCCAAAAACATGGGCTGAGTGTCACATGCATTACCACCCCCGACCCCACACCCCGGAGGGCAGGGCTTTGCCTTGAGGAGACCCTGGCAGGGAAGTTTTCCAATGCCTGGACTATTTTTCCCAAGTTGAAGCCACTGTCTTCATCTTCATCCGTATCTTCCCTCAGCTTCTTCACCCCTGAAGGATGACTGCAGTCCCTGCAGGACCTTGTTTAAAAGCAACTCACTTCTCCTCCCCCTGCTGGGGCCTCTTCTTTCCTGGTGCCGGTCAGGGGGTCTGGATACAAAGCTTCTGAGGCTGAGGCAGCTTGTAGTGCGGTACCCCTCTCTCTTCTGCTGTGACGACCTCAGGTGACCCTCTATCCCATCATCCTCCATTGTTACCTTCCTCGGCCATTCTGACTT
Organism: Cricetiscus sungorus; assembly: GCA_030556225.1. Taxonomy (NCBI): domain Eukaryota; kingdom Metazoa; phylum Chordata; class Mammalia; order Rodentia; family Cricetidae; genus Cricetiscus; species Cricetiscus sungorus. The sequence goes on along the minus strand of JANBXA010000391.1, from coordinate 7,037,589 downwards.
CTCCAAAGCCACCTCCTGGAGGCTGAGGGAGATGTGGCAAGCATTTCCCCACACATTCTTAGAACCTCCTGTAAGCACTGACCCTGGGTGAGGCAGAGGTAGGAGTCACCATCCCCCCACCCCTTGCCAACACCATTATGAATCCTTCCCTCCAGCAGGAGGCTAGAACTTTGGAGTGATAAGCCCTATGACTTTGTACAGCAGAGAGTCATTCAAGGGGACAATTGCAACAGAATGTGGACAGAGGTTGGGAGCCGTGAGAAGGCATCTAGAAAGAGGCAGGCTCTGCCTCTGACCTTTGACGGAGAAGGTGGGCTCCTGTCTAGCTAGCACAGCAGGTGACACAGACCAGTTTATGGGAGGAGAGCCTGAGCAAAGGCCCAGAAGTAAGAAACATAGCATAGGAGGGAGACAACAAAGAAATCAGTTTCCAAGGAGTTGAGACAGGGGCACATGTTAGGGACCATGGGACCTTGAATGCTAGACTGAAGTCAGGAGTAGCTGCAGTGTGGGGCTGACAGAAGATGAATACTGCATCCTGCAGAGATAGGACTGCTGAGAGGCAGCAAGGAGGCCAGACTAGGAGTGAGACAAAGGGATGGATCAGAGTTCTCCCCAGGGCCTGTCAAGCTCTTCCATACTCTCAGATGATGCAGTGGGCATTTGACAACCAACATCTCATAGAATCTTCGGAAGATGAAAGGAGAGCATCTTAACTGCCTCATAGGTAGCCCTCATCTCCCCTGTGATAGAATTTGGAGATTTCCTCATCCTTTACTGGTGTCAACCCTAGAGGCTTGCTCTATCCAGAACTGGCCAGCTAGAGGATGTTCTAAAGTCCATTAGATGTCAAGAATCCTGTTTGCTGAGAAGTAGTAAAGCAGGGCTCCTGTCCCTTTTCCTCTCCTCCCCCCGAGAGTGAGTGAGGAACAGCAAGGGTGTGGTCCCTGGAAGAAGACCCTGTCTAATCTGACCATCTAGGGCTGAGATGGTCTGGGTGAGGGGCAGGAGAGGGATAAGGAAGCTTGGGTGAGGCTTGCTTGAGGAGCTACATTCAAGGCACATTCTGCAACTGCTAATCCCCATTGGTCAGCGTTTAGCCCCTGCCTGACTCTTGATGGCTTTGAGTGGCCCCTACAAAGTGCCACTGGCCAATGGGAATAAAAGGAATATTTCCACGGCTGGAGATGTGATAAATGGGAGAAATGAACTATGAGACTGAATACCACGGTCCATCAAGGCTGACCCTTCCCAGTGGGCAGACCTAGCACCCCAGTGTCCAGTAATGCCAGCTTTAGTGGTAGGTCCTCTGTAAGAGGCTGTGGAGGAATCCTGAGGCCAGCTACTTAAAGCAAGAGCACCGCAGTCCAGGATGGTCAGGATGGGTTGTCCTTAACCCGTCAAGCCAAGCCTGAGTGTCAGGACAGACTTCCATGCTCAGAGCCCTCAAGCCTTCCTTGACCACCCTCACTGCAGTGCTACTAAGGCTCCAGGCAGATTGCTCAAACTGCTCTGCACGAGACAGGGCAGCTGGACTGGTCTCCTTCTGGACGTTGTCTTACCCACTCTTTGTCCCTCCGTCCCCAGTGATGGTTATAAGAGGAGCAGGCAGTGTTGGCCTTCAGTGGTAGCAGTCTCTGGGGGGCAGGGGTCAGCCATTGCCCCAACCCATCCCTTTCGAAGGGGAAATCCGTTCCGTGTTAGTAACTATTACAGTATGGGAAACACGACATAAAGAAAAGTTTACTATTCTTACTATAAGCTGAGGACACTATGTTGGAGGTTTTTCTTCTGAGTTTTGGTCCTAATACAAAATATGATGGACTAAGTACAAGCTTGAGGCAGACACGGGTGGGTGCTACAGTGTCCCCTTCCCCCCAGACCACCCTCCTTTCTTCAGGGAACTCTCAGAAACTTTCAGGGTTCAGGAGGATTTCCTGAGAGTGGACACAAGAGAAGGGAGGATCAGAAGAAGATGTCCTCTATGACTTGTGATACCCCCCCCCCATTTGCCTTCACTAGAACTCTTTGTTACCTGCCCTGGTAAATAGGAATCATGAACTTCACACCAAGCATTTGTAAAGTAGGCTGCACCCCATCAGAATAGTCTGCACCTTCCTGTGGGTGTGCAAACATAACCAGGTCCCATGCTGATCCCCAAATCCCATCATTACTGTCCAAGGGGTCCAAAAAAAAAAAAAAAAAAAAAAAAAAAACCTCTCAATGACAGATCCTACTCCTATGTTTTAGCATAAGTTTATCCAACAAAATAAATGGCACATATGTTTTCTACGTTCTTGTACCAGTGTCTTTTTCCTCCCCCTTAGTGTTAGAATAGGGATGGTCTGGGTATTCACAGTGGATAAAATGCTTCCTTTTTAGTCATCCTGTGAAGAGGTTAAACTTTATGGATAATCTCCCATCATATATATGGGGAAACTGAGACTCAGGGAGGCGATTTTCTTTGAAAGGCAGAGGTAGAAGTTCAATCATGCCCTACCCCACCGGTGTGTGTGTGTGTGTGTGTGTGTGTGTGTGTGTGTGTGTGCTGATGCCCAGGGAGGGCAGAGAATGGCTTCATGTGTTGTTTCAAGGACATCGTCCACTTTGTCTCTGGAGATAAGGTCTCTTGCTGACATGGAATTCATGGATTAGGCTAGGCTAGTGGCCAGCAAACCCTGAGGATCTGCCTGTATTCATCACTGGGATTTGAAGCATTTGCCGGGGGCTAGGGAGATGGCTCATCGGTGAAGAGCACTGACTGCTCTCCAAGAGGACCAGGGTTCAATTCCCAGCACCCACATGGTGGCTCACAACTGTCTATATCTCCAGTCCCAGGAAAGCTTCCTCTTCTGGCCTCCAAAGGCACCAGACACAAATGTGGTGCACAGACATACATGTTGGGGAATCACCTGTGCACATTAGATAAACACATATCTTTGAAGCATGTGACTCTACACCCAGCTTTTATATGTGGGTTTTGGGGATTGAACTCCTTGTGCTGATCTATTTTCCCAGCCCCAGTCCTGGCTTCTTAGCTCAGGGTGTCAGGTATATGGGGAGAGTGAAATCAGTCTCCCCCGCCTAAAGAGAAGAGGGATGAGAGAGGGCAGTGGGGAGACTGGGGAGAATTTCCAGACGCTCCAAGATGGGGCTCTTTTGGAGGCCACATCAGCCTTTCAGACACATGGACACCAAGATGTCACAAGAGCCAGGACAATTAAATGATGCATGTGCCAATCTCCAGCCAGGCCTCTGGTCATTTTGGTCCTTTCCCCTCAAGTAGATGGTCTGATGTCCAGCCCCTGCAGATCTCATCCTCACATTCATGTGGGGTGTGCTGGGGGCAGCTTGTGGACACTGGGTGTCTACTTCTCTTCCCAGCTGTTTTCCCAGTATCGTGTCAATGACTTGAAACTGGCCACACTTGGGCATCTCACTGTCACCACTGACCAATGAGAGGTCAGGGCTTTTCTCATGGAAAGCCCATTTACTTAGTACCCCAGGGCATCCAAGGATGGGGGCCTTCGGATGCCTGCTACAGTGGCACTGGCAGCCCTTTGTGGTCAGTGTCATGTAGGCATGTCACTCCACCTCTGCAAGCCCCAGCTGTAAACCAGGAGCACTGCATCACACAGGTTTCTGGGGAGAGACTAACCATTTTCTATCTTCAAGAGCACCCATTAACTGCCTTCCCTGGGCCCAGAGGCCACTTCCACCTTCCCCTCCTTCCCTTAGCCCTGAACACCAGGAAACGTTTTGATGATGTTGCAATAAGCCTCTCTCCACTCCTGCCTACATGGCTGTGGGGGTGGGGGCAGGAGGAGAACATTTCGGCCCTAAATTGTGCTTAATAAATCCATATCAAAACCATAAAGCTCAGACTGCCATAAATTCCCCGACCTTGGCTCCTCCAGCTCACCTGCCCTTTGCACTCCGGGCTCAGTGTAGGCAGCCAGTGCCTCAATCTGCTAAACAATATCAGGTGGAGGGACAAACAGTAGTCCCCTCATTGGAAGTTGAGAAGAGCGAGAGGACTCCAGGCTGGCTGAGACCTGGGCCTCCTGGGAGGGCTCCCCCTGTCAGCCCTTCTCTAAATGTTCCTTTCCAAGACACAGACCAGAAGCTTCTTGTCCCATGATCCCCCACAGGGCCCCGGTGCACACAGTAGGACCAGAAACCCAAAGAGCACTGAGTGATCGGCAGCTCGAGGAGCCAAAGAAAGTCTCAGGTAGCATGAGTGACCTGTCACCCCAAATTGATGACATTGTCACCTTCCTTAGTTGTAGAGCCCAGATCACCTTTGATTGACACTTCTCCAGTCTGTGTATCCTATGTAAAGTCCAAGCTGAGGTCTAAGGGACCAAAGTCCCAGAATCCCTTGCAAGTGTTTGGTGATGGAGTGGGGTCATGATGTCAAGTACAATGTTCCTGGAACGCTTCCTCTTTGCCTAGCTTGCTGGACATAATGAAATTCCACACTCTCTAGGGCAGCTATTGTCCTGTCATATAAGTGAGGGAACAGGCTCAGGAGAAGAAAGGGACTTGCCAAAGGCCCTTAACTGGTGTGACAGCTGATCAGGTGCCCATTGTCTGGTTCCAGAGGCCACCATGAGGACACTGGGGAGCCATTGATGACTCAGTCTTTGTGCAGTGGGCACACTGGAGAGAACACTGGAAAGTGACAAAGGTCAATGGGCAAAGACCCAGCATGAGGCATTCTGGGATTGCAGAGAAGGAACACCATAAGGCACCTCCCAGCCTCCCAGAGCTCATCTTGTTCACGTGTAGAGGGAAAACCAACACGTAGCTCACTATTAAGACCAATGAGGGGCGGTGAGATGGAAGGGAGGGAGAGATTGCTGGTGTCTGGGAAAGGGACTGGTGTGCACGTTGAAGAACAATTCAGAGGCATCAGTGACACAGAGAAAAGTACACTTGGAGTTGAAGACAGAGAAGTGGCAGAAGGCCTGCGGACAGGAGGAGGTCTTCGTTCCCCATCTGGGTCTCAGGCACAGCATGTGACACCGGGACCTTCCCCAGCCCTGAACCTTTTCTTCAGCCCATAGACATTCTCTCTAAACTCAAAGCTGCTGACATAAACAGGAAAGCTGTAAAAGAAAAGGACTGCAGAATTAAAGTGGAAAAAATTAATTTTCAGCTGTAGACAGACAGAAATGGCAGAAAGAGCTCTGCTTTCCTTTCTTCTCCTTTTGTGAGTTTGCTTGTTTTATACTGGCGTTTGAGACTCTGGTATGTTTGCTTGAATAGCTATTCAGAAGACTGAGGCAGGAAGATGACTTAAACCCGAGGGTTTTCAGCAACCCTAGGCCACATGGTAAGACCCACTCTCAAAGATAAAGTAGGAGGTGAGGTGACTAACAAGTATCACAATGACGTTAAAGCCATCTTCTCACCCAATGGGGGATTTTTCCTTGATGTTTTCAGAAGGAAAGACCAGCTGGACAGTGGTGGCACATGCCTTTAATCCCAGCACTCAGGAGGCAGAGGCAGGAGGATCTCTGTGAGTTTGAGGCCAGCCTGGTCTACATAGTGAGTTCCAGGAAAGCTAGGAATACACAGAGAAACCCTATCTTGGGAGGAAAAGGTAAAGAACAGTGATGGAATATGTTATTCTGTAAATATGTTTCTCATACTAGTTAATTAAGAAAGCACTGTGGCCAAAGCAAGATAGGCGGGGCTAGGAGACAAGGAGGAAAGAGGAAGTAGTTAGGAGGAGTCAGCATGTAGAGTGAGAGAAAGCAAGATGCCGGGCCGCCGCTCCCCGATAAGATGACCACGTGGAAACACTTAGATAAGTAGAAATGGGTTAATAATTAAGACAGAGCTAGCCCATAAACAATAATGGTAACTGGCCAACAGTATCAAATACAGAGTCTCAGTGTGTTATTTGGGGCTGGCGTGGCTGTGGGCCCAGACCGGTGGTGGGCGGGCTGGTGGAAAACATACATGCTGCAGACCAGAAAAGGGGCAGACTTTGGGGACCATGTCACCTAATGCCATTCCTGTGGATCTGTTAAATTTCTCAGCATCCCTCCATGGCCCTGATTTCACATCCAGAAGCATGCCTGCTTGCCTTCTCACAGTGTCCATCATCTCATATGATGGACAGAGGAACCCTGGAGGAATGAGAATAAACACCAGCCTGTGTGTGTGTGTGTGTGTGTGTGTGTGTGTGTGTGTGTGTGTGTGTGTATGTGTGTGTGTGTGTGTGTGTGTGTGTGTAACATCACCATGGCTACACTATGCAGGGTGAAATGAAGAAAAGACTTAAGTACTACATGATGTGTCTGTACCATTGTAGCTTCAGAACAAGGGAAAACAGCATAAAGGTTAGTTCAACAAGTATTCAGAGGTTGCCCAAGATGGACGGTTTTGGGGATCTTAGATATTGCCTGACCAGTCAGACTTTCTGGAGCCTCAGAAAAGGAAGGTCTTAGAGTTTATGTGCAGTGCAGTGGTAAAGTGAAAAATTCAGATTCTTAGAAGTTTTAAATGAGGCAGCAATGCAACCTGTTTCATTTTTTTTTTGTCTTTCTTTCTTTTGTTTCAATTTATTATTTCATTTTTGAAGGTTCTCATTGTGTAGCCTGTGCTGTGTAGGCTAGGCTGGTCTTGAACTCACAAAGATCTGCCTTTGTCTGGCATCTGAGTGCTGGGATTAAAGGTGCCACTACCACAACCAACTCTTTTATTCTTTTTAAAGTGACATTTATGTGTGTATGTGCGTGTGCGTGCGTGTGCGTGTGCGTGTGCGTGACTGTGCAGTTTCATGACATGGCATGCATATGATGGTCAGAGAATAATTTGCTAGAGTCAGCTATTTCCTCCCACCATGTGCGCTCCGGGGAATGAACTCAGATCATTAAGTTTGGTAGCAAGTGTCTTTACCTGCTGAGCCATCTTGCAGCACCACCCCACCCCCCTTTTAGACTAAGTCTCTGAATTTGCTATGTAGCCAAAGACGACTTCGGATTTTTGACCCTCCTGCCTCTACCTCCTGAGTGCTGGAATTACAGGCGTGAGCCAGCGAGTCCCCGTACATTCAGTGCTGGCAAGGGAACCCAGGACCTCACATACGCTAGACAAGTGCTCTATCGGTTGAGCCACAGTCCCATGCCCTGCTTCATGTGCTTAAAAGATGGAGGGAACCTTGTGTGTGACAGACACAGCACGGAAGCGATGAGCTTGGGAGTGGTGCATGTGAGAGCCAGGTGCACAGTGTGAGATAAAGGAGAAGGCAGGATTCTAAAACAGGCCCCAGAATTCCTGTCTCACTGCACACACATCTCCTCCCATTCTTCAATCTATCAACCACTAACCTGCCTCAAGAGGACTTGTTTTTAAAACACATTTTATTTGTTGTGTGTAGGGTGATGCCTGTGTGCATCATGGCATTCTATTTATTGTAGGGGGGATGTCTGTGTGTATCATGGTATTTTATTGGGGGGATGCCCTGTGCACTATGGTGTTTTATTATGTGTGTGAGTTTGTAAGTGGGGATGCCAATGACATCCACGGCATGGGAACGGAGCACAGAGGACAACTTGAAGAAGATGGTTCTTTAGTTTGGTTTTGGTTTTTTGAGACAGGATTTCTCTGTGTAGGCCTGGCTCTCCTGGAACACACTCTGTAGACCATTCTGACCTCCAGCTCAGAGATCTGCCTGCCTTGGTCTCCTGAGTGCTGGGTTAAAGGCTTGTGCCTCCACTACCTGGCTGAAGTTGGGTTCTCCTTCTACCATGTGGCTCCTAGGAGTGAACTCAGAGCATCAGGCTTGGTGGCAGGTGCCATCTTTTCCAGTTCTATAGTGAGGACTTTTACAAGCTCAGTATCTAAACCCACCTGACCTCATCAGTGAGCCCATGAAGGAGACAGCAATTTCTGGCATATTATATAAGAAGTATGGGAGGGATGATGAAGGGGACTCCTTAGCAAGAATGTGGGTGGCCCTTGCTGGCAAACGGCAAGGAAATGGTGACCTCAGTCCACAAGGAACTGAAGTCAACCAGCAACACAAGGAGTGGGATCTTTGCTTAGAGCCTGCAGTTAGGAATAGGGGCGGCTGGCTTTAGGACACGGACGTGTCAGACCCATCCTTCCGACCTAAGAGCACTGCAGGGCAGAGGGGGTCAGTGCACATCACTTGACCTCATTAGAGGTTTCCAACAGACAACAAACACAGGTGGTGGCTTCAAAAGAGCGCATTCGAGGAGAGCAATCGAGAACTTGTTGCTGAGGATGAAGAAGATAAAGAACAACAAAGCAAAGGTGGCATTGGCACACGGGGACCGCAGGAGGAATAGTGGGCGAGCCACCGGCTTGAGTTGAGCTTTGCCTGTGTTACTTGAGATGTCAATGAACCACCCACAGGAGCACTGAATATCCAACTCTTGGGAAATTTGGGGCTGGAGAGGGGAAGTCCACATCGAGATGGGCAGAGTGGTGTTGTTAGCCTGTTATCTAAGCACTCGGGAAGCTGAGGCACGCTAGTGGGGATTCTGGGGCTGCATAGGGAAAGAAACCTTGCCAGAGAGAAAGAGGGAAGGGGGGAGGAAGAGGAGAGGGTGAGGAGAGAACAAATTACCAGTACAACCAACATGTATCTCAAATGCATTGTGTTTCTAGAAAGAGGCGGTCAGACTCGGCAGAATCCCCATGACCATCTGTGGGTGTTCAAGAAAGTCAAAGCCACAGGGACAGCTGCAGCTGCCAAGGGCTGGAGCTTCTGGGGGAGGGAGGTTGGCGCTCAGGGGACCAGGTTTGGAAGTGTTCTGACATCTTGACTTCAAGCATTTTGATGATTGGGGTGTGGCAGGGAACAGTGGCTTGGTCTCATTTAAATGGGTGCAGGTAGCAAGGAGGTGAAAGGTGAGGGCTTGTCTTGGGCCAGACTGCACAGAGGCTGAGAAGAAGGTCCAACAAAAGCAAATAAAATGAAAGTTGGTTGTGAAGACAAAGGTTCCAGGCTCCTTTGCTGTAGGCCTACTACTTGCTACACATGCTCCATGTCTACGTGGACCTCGGTGAGGCTGTGGAGAGGGTAAACGAATTCTCAATATGCAGAACAAGGGAAGCAACCTGCCTAGATCCATAGGCAGCATGATTTGTCATGGTAAGAAAACACAAGCTGTTGCGTCCCACACACCATACAAAACAAGTGAGTGAATGAAGAATGAAGAATGAATGAATGAATGAGTGCCAGAATGAGTGATTGTCACTGTACTCCAGGTGCTGAAGCCTCATCAGCACACTCAGGCTGAGGCTATGAGAACGTGGTATTTTTAGAGAAGTGGGGGCCATAAAACTTGTACCAGTCCCCAACGCCCAGCCCCTCCTCCCGAGCTCCGAGATTGTGCCCGGCCTTGGGAAGGGCTCCCCAGCCTTATCTTGGGAAGAATGAAACCGTAAAACTCTTTATGGCTTTGAGATCATGTCTGGCAGGAGCAGCGATTGTTGCCATAAACCCGAGCTGGCCCTGCAAGGAGGGCGATGGCCTGGGTTGCAGGAGTCAGGGGAGAGTTGAGCAATGCCCAGGGAGTGGCTGCTGCTAAGATGAGTGTTTTGGGCCAGTGAATGAAAGCCTATCACAGACCTAGCCCATACTGCCTCTGGGTGGTACTCATACCTTTAAAGTTCACCATGCCCATTTCCACGATATGATGTCATTGAAAGTAGGATATGTCTTTAAGTCACATATCCCACAATGTCAGTTAGATCAGGTGATGGCCTGGTTAGTTCTGGTCATTTTTTTTTTTTTCCTGTGCCCTTACTGCTCTTTCTGTTTTATCACAAGTGACATTAACGGCAGTTTCCGGAAACCCGGAAACCTTCCCTTGATAAGAACACTGGGCCTCTGGAGCAGCAGCCCCAGCAGTGAAGGAGCATCTGGAGACGCCCACGGAGCAGCCCTCCTAGAAATGTGGCACGATGCTGATGCTTGCCAGTGTGGACAGCAGCAAATGAGAAGGGTCCGGGATGGAGTTCTAGTTTCCTTCTTCTTTTCTGCTTCCCCACACCGTCCAGGCTAACCTCCACCTCTCTGTGAAGCTGAGGCTGACCATGAATTTCTCATCTCTGCTTCCCAAGAGCTGGAATCATAGATGTGCCCCACCACATCTGTTTTATGCTGGGGAATAAAACCCAGGACCTTCAGCTAGGCAAGTATTCCACTTATGAGCAACTCCCAGCCTAGTATTTTTACTTTTCTGAATAAACAAGAGTGATACAATGAGTCACTAAGAAACCTGGTATGGTTGCTCAAGCCTATAATCTGAGCAGCTGAAAGGCTGAGGCAGGAGGCGATCCAGCTGGAGGCCAGCCTGGGCTACATAGTGAGTTTGAGCCTGTGTAGCTTGATTGATGGTAAGACCTTATATCAAAGAAAGAGGAGGAGGAGGAGGAGGAGGAGGAGGAGGAGGAGGAGGAGGAGGAAGAGGAAGAAGAAGAAAAAAAAGAAGGAAGAAGAAGACGACCAAAGAACAGAAAAGAAACGAAAAGAAAAGAAAAAAGACAGAAGGAAGAAAGGAAGGAAGGAAAGAAGGAAGACATACTTATAAACATGGCTGAGAGTGTTATCACATGTGTGCTCAGAGAACCCAGGACCACCAGTCCAGAAGTGGCTCCACCCACAATGGGCTGGACCCTCCCACATCAGTCACTTACTAAGAAAATGCCCTATGGCTTACCGATAACCCCATCCTACAGAGGCATTGTCTCAGTTGAACTGCTTCCTCTCTGATGACTCTAGCTTGTGTCAAGTTGACTTCAAACTGACCAGCACAGTGCCTGAACAAGTAAAGGCGTTTGAGGCTCAACAACATGAGCTCAACCCCAGAGGCCTGCATGGTCGGGGGAGAGAACCAACTTGGGCAGACTGTCTTCTGTCCTCCATACTCTGCTGTGGCCTCCCACCTGATAAGTCAATGTAATGAAATTAAAAAGAGGTCTCTCAGAAGATGAAATAGTGTGGATAGGTCTGGCTATGCAGCCCTACCCAGACTCAAACTGGAAATCCTCCTGTCTCAGGCTCTTAAAGACTTAGGTTATACTTGTGCACAACCACACCTAGCTCCAAAAGTTCTTTGAACAAATGTAACCTAGAACTTTTATGTGACAAGAAAGTACTAAGTCACCATTTGGCTGGCAGTATTTTCTTCCTTTCTATGTGGGACACAAAATGCTGGTCCCTCTCACAACCAAAGCACCTCAGTTAAGCTCTTCCATCTCACCCGAGACAGAGGACCGATGAATAACAGAGCCAAGCTCCCACAAATCCGTGCCCAGGCCTGGCTTGATGCACGTTAGCCGCCAGGTCATTCATTGCTCACTCAGAGTCTTGCTCCAGCTGGACTACTACCAACTGTGCCATCTGAGGCACTCTGAGACGCTATGTGCTGCCTTGTTCAAGGTCCCAGCAGAGGAGGGTTGTAGGATGCCGCGTGAACCAGCCACCCTGGGTCGTACTATTCATGCCAGTCAGGCTAAGCCTGTTCTGAACGACACTGTCACATGGCCTTCATGCCCTTCCCAGGACACCAGCTTTCTGTTTGCCGAATCTTAGACTAACAGATGTGACTGAACTTACTGTCCAGCTGAGGCAAGTAAGACTCCAAGAGATTGTCTGAGTTTTACAGTGACAGGGAAAGCTCTGGAATGTACAGCCCATTCCCTCAGATTTCTTGGCTTTAGATGAGTAAGTAGGGCAGGAAGAACAAGGAATTAAAGATGAGTAGAAAGCCAGGTGGGGGTGGCGCACACCTTTAATCCCAGCACTCGGGAGGCAGAGGCAGGGGGATCTCTTTGAGTTTGAGGCCAGTCTGGTCTACAGATCCAGGATAGACTCCAAAGCTCAGAGAAACCCTGTCTCGAAAAACCAATAAACAAACAAATAAAATGAAAAATATTTTAAATGAGTAGAAAGAAAGGACGTCCTGGTCTCAGGTTTGCGGAGGCTTGTGCGTGTGTGTAATCAAAAGTCTTCACCTGGGTCTTGCCAAGACCACACAGTTCTGGGGAAGCCGCACAGCTGAAGGGGACTAAACCAGAGCAGGCACAGCTATCAGCCCTACCACTCCTCCTACTGAACCTCTTCCTGGGCCTCCTATTGGACTGAGAACAAAACTCATGCCTTGTTTGGCATAGTTGTTTATTCCTATAACTAGGCAGGAAGATACAAGTTGGAGGTTCTTGGCTACACTGCAAACCCAAGTCTCAAGACAAAGAAACAAACTAACAAAAGTAGCTGTCAGGGACAGGGGCTGGCTCAGTGGTGGGTGGGGCTTGACACTAACCCTGGTATACTGAGTTAGAAACCCCTGAACTCCCAGGATGAAACTGTTACTCCTACAGTGGTCCTCTGACCCCCACAAGTGTGCTATAGCTTGCTCCCTGCCCTCGCAGAAATAAATAAATAGGTGGAGGGTTGTTGGGGTTTTTTCTGTTTTGTTTTTCCTTTGGATTTTTCTAGACAGGGTTTCTCTGTATTGCTTTGGAGCCTGTCCTGGAACTTGCTCTGTAGATCAGGCTAGCCTTGAACTTATAGAGATCTGCCTGCCCCTGCCTCCCAAGTGCTGGGACTAAAGGTATGCACCACCAATGTCCAGCAGTTGTTTTTTGTTTGTTTGTTTGTTTGTTTGTTTTAATTGTTTTTGTTTGTTTGTTTTTTCTGAAACACCCCGCAGAGAGTCAAGTGTCTGTGAGTTCAAGGCTAACCTGGTCTACAGAGACATTTCCAGGACAGCCAGGGCTACACAAAACAAAAGCCCTCCCTATCTCAAGAAGACAAAAAGCAAAATAAAAATGCCCCTCAGACTCTCTAGGGCCCTGAGCCCTCCCCTTCAACAAGCAGATTGTGATCTTTCCCCTATATTCCCTCCTCACACTTAGTCATCCCTCTGTGGTCTTTCCACGCCAGCCCTATGCACTACTTCCTGTGTGTCTACGTGCCCAAGAGTTCCCATTTCACAGCTCTTCCTGAGGAACACCCTTTTCCCTGCTCTTAACACAGCCACTTCCTCCTGCCCATTTGGGTATCTCTGCTCTGGTGTGGTCTTCAGGAGACGCCCTCTGTAAATACAGCTACATACAGGAGCTTCTGCAAGCTCAACAATCTCTGTTGTGATGATTTAAGTCTGCCCTTATTGCATGCATGGGCCCTAAGCTATCTATAGGGAATGAGCATGGCCGGGTGCCAAGCAAACTTCATCTGCAAAGTGGGCAGTTGGCTGGAGATCTTAGCGTCGCACCCCTCTTCTAATTTGTCATCATGTTTGATTTTCTTCATTGCTCTTAAAACTTCCAAATGCATCTGTATATTTGCTTATTGGTTTATTGTCATCCTCTCCCTTTCCCTCCAAGGGTGCTAACTCCGCAAGAGCAGAAACTTGGCCGGTCTTGTTCAACATGGCTGTGTTAGCTAGTCTCAAAGATATATCCCGAAGAGCCCCCTTTTTCTGTGTAGTTGTGTAGTTGTGTAGCAGTAGAAATCAGCCTCTGAGACACTGTTTTCCATCTTACCGTCTTGGTCCCCTGCTCTGGGGTATACAGAAGCCATGATGAAGACACTCAGGGATCCCAAGGCATTGAGCTTTGCTGCCAACTGGCAGTCACGGAAAAGAGCTGCACTGGAATGAATGGTCCAGCCCATCAAGCCTGCTAGTGACCGTGGGCTCAGTGACACTTTTCCCTGCATTGTCATGGAAGACCCTAACATGGAACCCACTCAATCAAGCCAATACTCTTGAAGTCTGACATTCCCAAACCACGAGCTAATACATGCTTGTTGGTTTAAACCACAGTAATTAATCTTGAAGCCCCAGTTGCATAGCATGACATTTATATTAATGTTGACCAAAATATATGCTTAATTAATATTGGTTAATAATATTAACCAGATGTTCAATAGATATAGAACACGTTGTAAAAGCAAGTATTTGAAAGGTAAATATGTATGTGAATAGTGGGGAGGGTGGATGCTAGCTCAATGGCAGAGTGCCTCCCTAGCTTGCAGTTTCTTAGATTCAATCCCTCCCTAGTGATGATTTAAAAAAATCAATATTAAATCTATTTGTAGGTTTTAAAATCAAGTCGATTTATGCATGTATATGAGGAGGGTGTGACTGTGTGTGTGTGCATACTACAGCACACATATGTATGTTGTCCACCATGTAGATCCTGAGGACTGAACTCAGGTGAACAGGTTTACAAGACAAATGGCTTTATTCTCCTAACCATCTCACCAGCCCAAACTAAATCAGTTGAAGGGCACACAAAGACCTTATAAGTCCCAGTAGTCCTTAGACTAAGTCTGGGCGAGAGTTTTTCCCACCACCAGATCCTCAGCTTCGGCGATTCTCAGTTAGCACTCTGATTATAGATTCCCAGTTAGCACTCTGATTATAGATTCCCAGGTTCTGCTCACCAAGTCTGGTTTCTACAGTCTTGTAGGTCTGTCACTCGAACTTCTTATGACTCATTTATCCACAAAAATCTTCCCTCAACAACTTTTTTTTTTTAAGAGATATTTTTATTCTTAACTTGCTGTGGGTGTTTTGCTTGCAGATCCCTTCACCAAATGCACGGTACCCACAGACACTAGAAGAGGATGTTGGCTCCCCTGGCACTGTAGCCACAGATGGTTGTGAGCTGCTCTAGAAGAGCAGCCATTAACTGCTATTAACTGCTGAAACATCTCTCCAGCCTCTCAACTCTTTCTGTGAGACACAGTGCTGGCAGCTGGGGCTTCCGGAGAGAGATAACCCCCACTTCTCCTCCTGCGGCAGCAAAAGGATGGAGATCTGGACAGGACTGTGTACACACAGGATGTGTGGCAAGCACTGGAGCCCAGGGGTGCAGTATGGGTGGGAGAGAGGAGAGAGGCCTGGAGAGAGGAGCCTTCGGAAAGGAGGGGACAGTCAGGGGTCGGGGTGAGAGGGAGACCTACTTTCCATTTGATGCCCTTTTGCCCATTTTTGGGTGTTTACTTTTCGCCGAGTACACACGGCAGAGTCAATCAATGGAACAAACACTCATGATTAAATAAGCAATTCAGTTAGCGGGTGCTTTTGTAATTCCAAGCATGCTGCCTGCTCCTCTCTGTGATGAAATACCTATTTCCTGGTGTCTTGATCCATTTTCTGTCACTGGGACAAAATAAGGAGACATAACACCCTATAAACACAGTATGGGTGTATGCTTAGGCCATTGATCTGTATTATACCGTGGCGGAGGGCACTGTGTGGTGAGATAGATTCATGGTGCTGGACACGTCTATGATGACTTATTACCCACAAATTCACAAGCAGATCATCTCCAACCGACTCCCCCAAAGGTCTCCACCTATCAAGTCTGCTGTGTTAGGGGCCACACTCCAAACAAACAGAACTGGGAAGACAGTACTCAAACCACAGCCCTTCATGTCCTTCAAGGCGTGTTCAGATGCCCTGCGATGTCTCCCCTGGTACGGCCCCCATGGATGACGCCCACACGTGCACCATCAGATCTCCTCCAGGCCCTTCCTTCCACCCCAGGAGCTGTCATGCCTTTTGACTTCCGGTGGAATTTGGCAAAACCAAGAATCCACAGAGATCAAAGGCAGTGAGGGGGGTATTGGATGTCTACATTTACTTTTGGCTGAGGCAACATCATTCCTCCACAGCTTCTGCTTCTGCATCTCCAGCTTGCCTGAGCCAGTACCACTGTTGGTGTGCTTGCTTGCTTGCTTTTTTTTTTTTTTTTTTTTTTGTGGCCTTGAGATACTGGCCCTTGGGTCCCTCACCATTCCCTAGAGTTTCCCTACCTCTGAGCTACATCCCCAGCCCCCAAGTCATTTTTCTGTCGCCAAGCTGACAGAGGGGTGTGTCAGGTGTCTAATGGGTGGGGGCTAAAGCCATGTTTGCGTGGTACAGAGGATCAAACCCAGGGCTTTGTGTGTGATAGACAAACACTCTATACCCACAGAGCCCCATCCCTGCCCTAAACTTACAATTTTCTATACGTTTTATATGTCTGACTTTCATGGGTAAAGGGCTTTATGACAAATAAACAATGAGATTTGGAAGGTTCTGGATTTTTCCCATCAAAAAGAGACAGGGTGAGGCAGGCAGCCTTGAAGGTGATCCCTAGATGCTGACGTGTGCAGATGTCTGCAGGAATTAAGAGTGGCCACTGTGGTCACCTCCTTAAGGGTAAGTGGGGACCCTCTATTCAGATCTTCAGCATGCAACTCCTCGGGGCCTGCTCCATTAAATCACAGTGATACACTTGAATCCAGTAATCACTCAGACAATACTACAGACACAGGCAAAGCATCAGCAGGGCGTGTGGCTTGGGAGGGTCTCTCTGCTCACAACTCCACCAACTCAAACATCCACAACCCACCTCTTCTCACCACCTTCCCTCTCCTGGCCCTGGTCCTCCCTCCCAGAAGCCCATACTTGCCTCCCTCCTGGCCTTCCTACCCCAGAGGAACACAGCATCCACATTCTGCTGTGTTTATATAAGGCACAATTCCTCTTAGCCTCACTTCACCCTATCAAGCCACATGGAGTAGCACCCAGGTTTCAAGCCCTGCGTGGTGGTACATACTTGGAACCTCTGAATTCAGGGGGCAGACACAGCAAAATCTTTGCAAATTTGAATCCAGCCTGGTCCACACAGTGAGTCCCGAGCCAGCCGCTACATGGTGAGACCCTGTGTCAAACAAGAATAAAAACAAAAGACCCCCCTCCTCTCTGCCATCTACCAACCTGACTCCCCTCTCCCTCATTCCCAGCAACACTGGTCCACAGCAGCCTCAGGACCAGTGTTGAGCTCTTGTTCTCTCTGCCTGGATGGCTCTTCTGCCATAGTTTCAAAATCACTGCTTGGACTTGAGGATGGCCCAAGGCTGAGAGCACTGGCTACTCTTTCAGAGGACCTGGGTTCAGTTCCCAGCACCCACATACACATGACTCACAACCTTCTGTAACTCCAGCACCAGGGGACCCCCAATCTCTTCTGCCCTAATTGAAAACATGCTACACAGACATACACGTAGGTAAAAACACTCAGACACATAAAATTTAAAAAGAAAAACAAGCAAACATGGCTGCCTCTTGAGGTTCTGAGGCCACCAAACCCCATGAAACTGGCAGCACATGGGTAGAGGGGGAGGAAAACTGGAGACAAGAGTATGCATATGGGAGAGGCACTTCAACCACTTGAACTGTATACTGTGTGCACAGTCAAATCTTAATAAATTACTAATTATACCAAACGGATCTCCCTGGCGAGGCCTTCCTTCATGGTTTGTATAGTAATAGTACCCTGGTGCCGGGTATACTGAAGATATGGCTGCCTCCCTGGGTCTGTTGGAGCTGGTGAGAGCCAGGGCATAAGGCAGCTAAAAGTGGGCTCTAATAAGCTGAGGGAGCTGAGGCTGGAGATGTCAAGGGAGTCACGTTGTTGTTCTTGCGGTCAAATCCAAGTCCCAACTCCTAATGCAAGCAAACTCATAGGTTAGGGTCACCTGTGCATCCTCAGAAACCAAGGACTGCCGCTCCCTCCTCATTGACTGATGAGGAAGAGGAAACACTCTTGCCCAAGCTCATCCAGAAAGGAGAAGCCTCGCTTTGGTTTTTCCCTGGCTCTGGATGACCATTCACTTCCTACCTCTCCCAGCTTTAAGCCTCACACCAGGTCCCAGCCTGGACCTCAGAGGGGACTAGGAATTCAAACCTTGGCCTTTTCCAGAAGCTTTGGGCAAACTCAAAACATTCCCTGAGCCCTCTTGCCTTCCCTTAACCTTTAAGGTCGGGGTTCCCCAACTCCAAAGAAAAAGATGATCAAACGCCCTGCTTAAAAGACTGCTATTTTTTTTAAAAGAGACAAAACAATGACAAGGTTTGTATGAGATAACAGTGATGACAGGACTTCTGGCAAACGGCTGAGCTGTGAGATACTGACTAAGCACCAAGACTTATGGCCTGTGGGCCCAGCCCCGATAGGAACTGAAGTCACAAGTCCGGACCTGGGCAGAAAACTCCCACCATCTCCTGCCTGGGGAGAGGCCTGATATCTCCTTTGCATATCAGGCAGGAGGGGGATGGATAATTTCTGGGAACATTTCCTGTGGGCCACCATGTGTTACCCATCCGGTTGGGTCTGGCACGCTGAAGAAACACCTGTAACCACTAAATATCACAGAGAGTTGATCAGTTCACATCTTTCCAGGCCTGAGGGATGGCAATGACAGCCAGTGTCAGTGAAAGAGGGTAGGGCAAACCTAGCATCAGGCAGTCATTTTCTGAGAGCCACTCTGTGACCAGGATTCCAGTGATTCATGTCATGTCGAGAGGGACCTAGAGAGGGAATCAGGGCTGGACCCCAGCTCCCCAGTTCCTGAAATGGGGTCTCCCCCTGAACAAGCCTGGGGGAGCTTGGCCATTAGGCCCTCTGAGAATTCCAGCCTGTCTTTCAGAACTCACAGCTCATTCTTAGATGCCACAGACCCCTTCTGGAGACCCCATATTGTTTTATTTTAAAACAGGGCCTATATAGTGCAAGAGTTCAAACAATATGGAGAAACACAGAGGACAAAGTTCAAAATGATGATATTTTGTTATCCAGAGACAAGACCTGAGAGAGCCGGCCAAGCTAAGCAGTTAACATCCAGTCCCGAATCCGCCCCCCTCAACCCCTCCACCCCCATCCCCATCAACCAGTGCACCGGTTTCACCAAGCTGTACACTTAATAGTGTTAAGCAGTGTTATATTATGAATTGTGCTATAGGAACAGTTTCAAAATCCAGAGAAGTGATACACTCTGTGTATAAAGTCCCAGTAACCATGTCTAGTGATGGGGGGGGGTGGCTAAGAAGATGGCTCATGGGTTAAGAGCTCTGGATGATCTTCCCAGTGATCAGAATCTGTCTCAGCATCCATAGTCTCCTGTAACTCCAGCTCCAAGGGACCCAGTGCTCTCTTCTGACCCCCATGAGCACTGGCACACACACAGCAAACATTTACACACACACACAGCAAACATTTACACACACACACACACACTTTTTTTTTTAGAATTAAATAATTCTATTTGATTTGCCATAGAATGTTTATAACTCAAGTGCTCTATTTCATAAGCAAAATAATCCAACTCAGACAAAGACCAATGTAATGTTTTCCTTGAGAAGCTGAAAGAGGATTAAATAATAGGAAACTAGCAGATGGAGAGAAGAGCAGAGAAAAAAAGGAAAGGTATGAGGTAAATATGGTAAAAATGCATGATTCAGTTCAAATAAATTGCCTTACATGCTTATAAGAATAATACTATGACTCTATGCCAAAAAGTATCTCTGTGGGCTATTGACTTAGAATCCTTTGAGTATAAATTAAAAGACACACATTTTTTAAAGTAATTTTTTAAAAATAATGCCTGATGGTTGGGGTTTTTACAAAGTTAAAATGAGGAAAGAACCAGGTATGATAGTGCATGACTTTAATCCTAGCACTTGGGAGACAAAGGCAGATGGCTTTCCGTGAGTTTGAGGCCAGTTTGTACATAGGGAGTTCCAGGACAGCCAAGTTACACAAATAACAACAAAACAAAACAAAAACCCTGTGACCTGTGACCCTCTGAACATAGCTTCGCATTTCACAGGAGGAACTCAGTTTAGGACATTTTTTCCCATTTATTTATTTGGGGAGGCGCACTTGCCACAGTTTGAGACCTTGAGAGTGGGGGTCAAAGGACAACTTTCAGGAGTTGATTCTGTCCTTGTGCCATGTGGGCTCAAGCCTAGCTCCTCAGGCTTGAGTGGCAAGTGCTTTCAATAGCCAGACATATTGCTGGCCCCTTCATTCTTTATTATTATTATTATTATTATTATTATTATTATTATTATTATTATTATTATTATTATTATTATCAAATATATTTATATCTCTCTATTGAAGATTGGCTGGAGCGCCCCCAAGTGTTCACATTCTGTCATAGCACCCTTTCATCCAAGCTTAGATGTTGGGGGGGGGGAGGGAGTTGGGAGAAGTGTAGTTTGTGCTCATATTAGTGAATTTCATTATGATGTTTGCATACATATATATACATGTATATGTATATATATCACTGTACTTTGTTCAAGCACCCACTGCTCTACTTGTCCCTACTTCCCCGTCTCCTTCCTCCCCACCCCAATAATTCTCCTACTTTCATGTCATATGTGTTATGTACATACATTTAAAAAGTGATTTTTTTTCTTTTTTTCTAATTAATAATTGAGTAATTATTTTTCATGTCTATGGGTGTTTAGCCTGTCTGGGTACCACAGCCTGCCTGGTGCCCACAGAGTCCAGAAAAGGGTTTCACATCCCTTAGAACTGGATCTATGGTTGGTAGTGAGCTGCCATGTGGGTGCTGGGAGCCAGTGCTCTTACTGAGCCACCTCTCCAGCCCCTCCCATTACCTTCTCTCATTCCTCTTCCTCGCCCCTCCCTCATGTCCCATGCGTATCATATAGTACACTAATCCGTATTGTATATTATTTTTAAATATGAACTCCACACTTTTAAAGAAGCATGTGATATTTGCCTTTCCTAGTCTGGCTTATTTCACTTACAATGATGGCCTCCGGTTGCATCCAGTTTTCTACAAATGACATAATTTCATGGGGGTGTTTTGTCATTTGGGCTTTTTGTTTGTTTCAGATGAAGTTTCATGTCGCCCAGGCTGTCCTTGAACTGGACGTGTAGCTGAGGATGGGCCTTGGCCCTCTTGCCCTCCTAGCTCCAGCTTTCCTGGTGTTGGGATCGCAAGCATGCACTGCTACACTGAGTTTATGCAGTGCTGGGGGAAGCCAGGGCTGGGGATATAGCTCAGTGAGAAGTGTTCGCCTACCGTGCAGGGAGTACGGGTTTTGATATCGGGTATCTCATAAGATAGGACGGCACATGCCTGTGATTCCAGCATTCAAAGGGTGAGTGGATCTGAAGTTCAAGGTCACCTTCTCCTTATTCTTTACAGCTGAATACAATCTCATGGTGCGTTTATGCCACTTTTTCTTTTTTATTTGTATTTTATGTTCACTGATGTTTTGCCTGCATGTGTGTCTATTTGAGGTGTGTGAGCTGCCATGTGGGTACTGGGATTTGAACCCAGGTCCTCTGGAAGAGTGACCAGTGCTCTTAATATCGGAGCGATCTCTCCAGCTTGCCATGGTTTCTTTATCCATTCATCTGTAGCCAAGTGCCCAAGCTGTATCCATATCTTGGCTATTATATGCTGGGAATCAATAAACCTGTATAGCCTTGTGGAATGCTGACATGGCTTGCTTGGGGTGGATATCCAGGAGTGGCATGGCTGGATCATATGGTAGATCTATTTTTAGTATTTTGAGGAACCTGCATACTGATTTCCATAATGACTACAACAGTTTACAAGCTTGAAGTCTTGATTCCAAAGGGCAATTCTTTGCTTTTATTTTGTTTCAAGGCCACATTGAAAAAAAAGTACCCAAACCTACACTACTAGCCCACGTCCAGCCCCAGCCTTGCTGTGATACCATACCCTCCCAGCCAGGTGCCAGAGGCGACTGAACTGGGAACTAGTCTACCTCCTCTGGATTCAGGTGCCAATGCAAACATGCCCTGGCTTTTCAAGCACCACCAGTGTCACCATGACATCACCTGGGCTTAAAATGTTTTCACCTTAAATTACACCTATCAGTCCAGCATACAGTTCAAGTTCAGCCTGCGTTCCATAGTGAGACCATGTCTCCAAACAAAAACCAGTGATAACCACAGCTGGCTCTTACAACCACGGGAGATGTGCATGTCTGCTTTTCTTCAGTGTTCTGAATGACCTGCAGAGTGCATATTATTTTATTGTCTTTTCCTTTTCCCTCTATGGTGAACTTTGGGCATCTCTTACGTCAGTTAATGGAGTTGGGGCGGAAAGTGTTTGATTCAAAGGCTGAAAAATTTGGGCAGTCAGCAAGCATTGGCCATGGGAAGGCTGATAACAGCTAAGATTTACTAAGAGCTGATGGTATAATGTGGCTGCGCTCTCATTTGATCCTCAGGCAATCTGGAGGAATTGTCTACTATTAATCAGATGCAAACCCGGGGCTCTAGGGTGACAGCTAGAATTCTGGCCCAGGTCCCTTGGGTTCAAGTGTAGAGCTCCGAGGTAGTGCACTTGGGGGGACAATATGGAGGCGTTCACGAGGGAAGGTCTCCCAAGTGGGAAGTATCATGTGACAGACCCTGAAGGTGGCCAGCTTGGAGTTACACAGAGAGACCCTGATGAGAGAGGAAAAGGAAAATTTCCACTCAGTGAGAGCCCCCCATTGCACAAACCCCACCTTTGACCTTTGACACAATCAAAGCAGATCTGTATTTTTTTTAATCTCCCACCTCCCCCCATTTCTAGAAAATGTGAGGGAGAGGGAGAGAGAGAGCATGAATACCATGGACGGAGATTAGATCGAGGCTTCCAGGTGTCTTCCAGCATCATTCTCCACCTTAGTTTTTGAGACATGATCACTCAGTGAACCTAGAGCTTGCTGATTCAGCTAGACTGGCTGGTCACCAAACCCTAAGGACCTGCTGTCACATCTCCTCTGCACAGGATTACAGAAAGCATCGTCTCCCCTGGCTTTTGCTTGTTTATTGTATTGGTGTTTTGCTGATGTGTGCTGTGCCTATGAAGGCCCCCAGGAGAGAACATCAGATTCCTTGGAACTGGAGTTACAGACAATTAGAAGCCTCCATGTGGGTGTTGGGAATGGAACCCGGATCATCTGTAAGAGCAACAATTATTCTTAAATGCTGAACTATCTCTCCAGCCCTACCATTTTGGGTTGGGCTTTTTGTTTTGTTTTGTTTGTGGGTTTTTGTTTTGTGTTGTTGTTGTTGGGTTTTTTGTTTGTTGTCTTTTGGTTTTGGGGTTTTGTTTGTTTGTTTGTTTGGTTGGTTTTTTTTGTAAGTGCTGGGAATCCAAACTCAGGTCCTTATAGTTGCCTGGTGAGTACCTTGTCAATGAAGGCGTCTTCCCAGCCCACTCCCATTAAACTCGTGTTCTGTAGAGAAACATCCTCCCTGACTCTGTGAGAAGGCTCCTCTCCCAGTGCTCTTTGCTCAGGAGACAACTTCACAATCTCACCTTAGCACACCCAGCCAAGCTGCCAATACAAGCTCCCAATCCGATTCAGGTGTAAGCCTCCTCCACAGCCCGCCCAGGCTTGCTGGAGGTCTCGGAATGGATGCCTGTCACTCCCCTCTTCTGAGTCAGGGGTGCTGTAGGGGTGAGGAGGGTAAGCCACCTGGCTGTCTTCCAGCTCTCAGGACCCAGCAGGCACTGGAAGCCTCCGATTTAATCGGAAACCACAGAGGCATTTCTTGCCTTTGACCTTGGAGGCTATGCTTCTCTTGCGCAGGTAGCATGCTGGGGAAGGGGGCGGGGCGTCCCCCTTAATCCATCCCCTGTGCCTTGTTGCCTACCCTCTCCCTCCAGGAGATGTTTGGTGCAGAATCCTTCTTGTAGACAGACTCTGCTTACCCTGGTCTGTGGGAGACCCTCAAATACTCCTGAAAAGCCTCCAGTATGGACCAACCTTGGCAGATGCAGACACATGTTCCAGCTGCTTTCCTCACAGCCCTAGCTGTTCCTGCATCAAACTCTTCCTCCCTCCTCCCCAGGAAACAGCATCATCATCTGCTCCCTCTTCCCATCCGGGGAGGCCTGTGGATAAACACGGAACTAATACATAGGGGAAGTGCTTCTATCCCTCCTGGCCAGATCTTAGCAATGGGGAGTTTGGCACTGTGCCCTTGAAAAATGATCTGTGGCTATCCCAGGGGAGCTTTCTCCAACTTTGTACAAGTCCCTTCCACCTTCCTGAGCCTGGCTTTACGCATTCCTTCGGGAGATAGTGATATTTACCCACAGGGCTTGTGACGATGTCAGGAGTGACCCAGTGAATTTACACAGATCTGACACACTGGGACTCCCAACACAGACTTGCAATTCCTTCCATGTGACCATTTACAAGTCACTTGACCTCTCTGCTTTATTCCCTCCCTCTTTCTCCCCTTCCTCTTCACTTATTTCAGCAGGGTCACACTGTGTAACCCCAGGCTGGCCTTGAATTCGCTATATAGCCCAGGCTGGCCTCAAATGTGAGACCCTCCTCCCTCAGCCTTCTGAGTGCTGAGTTTATGGACTTGCCTCTGAGTCTGTTTGCTCCGCTGCCACATGGAACTCGGAAGAGCTGAGGCTATCCCACAGTAGCTCTATGGGTTAGTAGCCTGCATACACACAGAAAGCCTAGTACAGTGTCAGGCATTCGGTCAGAATTGGTCCAGCTGTGTATTTAGGACAATGGAAGTTGAGGTGAACTCTTAGTCTGGCGTTGATGGATCAAGGGGTGGGGTCTCCCCCACCCCTGTCCCCTCACCATTTCAGGTCATGTTTTGGAAAATCTTCAGTCTGGCTGGGATCCAAAGCCCCTGGGAATAGACAGGACATCCTGTCCCTGTCCCTCCAAGCAGCCATGCTGACTCAGGGAGATCAATGTGTGACCACAAAAACACAGCTGCGCTCTGACCTCTTCTGGGAAATCCACACAGCTAAGCCCTGGGCACTACCCTACTCCTATTCAGAGACCTGGATGGCTCCCTTCTAGGGCCTGCTTCCGAGCTCTTGAGCAGAAGACAGCACACGGAGAAACAGAAGGCATGCCAGGCCTGAGGGTCACAAGCTTCACATGACCCTCTGATTGAAGTCGGACATCTCTCTCGTGCTTGCCAAGCCTCTGAGTCCCTCACACTTTTCCAGCCAAGCCAGGCTCCAGTGGTTACTGGTTGGGCAACCCTTGACCTCAGACTGGGTCAGACCCATCAGAGAGATTGTTGAAGAGCATGGGATGTTTTGTTCTTTAGACTCCCAAGAACTAGGGTGAGCCCTCCCCCTCCCCAAACTCGGGTGCCCAACCCCTCACTGTCATTTACTTGTTTTGTAACTTTGGGCAAGTTCCTCTACCCCTCTGAGTTCCAGCCCTGCCCCCTCCCCGAGAACTTCGGGACACCCAAGTGGGCAGGTGGCCAGTGAGGGCAAGTTATTATTGTAAATAGCACAGGATGCCAAACATAAAGTACCGTGGGCACGATGCATAGGAATCCCTAGACTCGGTCTCCAGCACTCCCACCCGCCGCCTCAGTCAAACCAATGAACGGCAAGTGGTTCGTGCTGCAATGGGTGAGAAGGTCAGGGTTCAAAGCCAGGGGCAAAGGAATGACCCGCAAGTTCCCACCTCTCTCCGAGGACCTTTAGGCAGTTAACAGGTGCAGGGGAAGGGGAGCTGGTTACAGAGTTGGTGGCACAGTTTAGCTGCTCAGTTGGCAGAGGAGCTTGCAGACAAGCCTGGTGGCTTGAGTTTCATCCTCGGGGCTCACACAGTAGAAGAAAAATATGATTGGCCAAAAGTTGACCTCTGACCTCTATACGTGTGCCATGGGCCCATGAAACCCACATCACGTGTACACATACCACACACAGACACGTTAAATAAATAAATGTATACGTTAAAACATTAAAAAAAAAATTCAAAATGCTTGGCCAGCTCCTGTGTGGCCACAGGTAATCTCTTTGTAAAAAGGCTGTGAGGAGTCTGTTATCTCGGGAGCTCTGGGGTTTGTGGCTGGCAGACCGTAGCCCTGACAAGGACTAAGCATTTCTGACTGTGTGTTCACACTGCTGCTGCTGGAGTCACACAA
The DNA here is from genome assembly GCA_030556225.1 of Cricetiscus sungorus. NCBI lineage: Eukaryota > Metazoa > Chordata > Mammalia > Rodentia > Cricetidae > Cricetiscus > Cricetiscus sungorus. The sequence continues at coordinate 7,011,819 of JANBXA010000391.1, read as the reverse complement.
CTGTTTCTGATGAGCCACATGGGACAAGCCCATGTCATATTTAGTGAGTGCCTACTATGTGTCTGCTGCTGCCAGAAACAATACAACCTGAGTGTGTACGAGTACACACATACACATGCCCACATAGATACTTAGGGAGGTAGCAGTTTGATTTTCACTTTTTAAAACCTTGATTTTAGGGGACTGGAGAGATAGCTCAGTGGTTAAGGGCACTGACTGCTCTTCCAGAGGACCTGAGTTCAATTCTCAGCATCCACATGGCAGCTCACAACTGTCTATAACTCCAAGATCTGACAGCCTCACACAGACACACATTCAGGCAAAACACCAATACACATAAAATTAAAAAATAATAATAAATTACTAAAAGAGAAACATTAAAAAAAAAAAACTTGACTTAGCTGGGCGGTGGTGGCAAACACCTTTAATCCCAGCACTCGGGAGGCAGAGGCAGGTAGATCTCTGTGAGTTCAAGGTCAGCCTGGTCTACAAAGACTGTTACACAGAGAGGCCCTGTCTCAAAACAACAAAACAAACAAACACAGAAGAGTTATTTCAAGGGTCTATAGAGATGGTTCCGCAATTTAAGAGCACTTTCTGCTCTTGCAGATGACTAGGGTTCATCTTCCAGCACCCACATCTCTAACTCCAGCTCCAGGGAACCCAATGCCCTCTTCTGGCCTCTGAGGGTGGTGCACAGATATACATGCAAGCAAAACCCCCACAGACAGAAAATAAAAAACAAATCATTTCTACAGGATTTATTTCAAGACAGGCATGGCACTCCTGTTGCCCTGAGTTTGACCCTGGGACCTACATGGTAGAAGGGAAGAACTAATTTCTTTAAGTTGTCCTCTGACCACCACATGTGTACGGTGATGTGTGTGTTCTAACACACACACACAACAAACAAATGTAATTTAAAAAATATAATTTATAGCAAGGTCTGGTAGCTCATATCTGTAATCCCAGAATGTGGGAGTCAGAGGCAGGAGAAGTCCCTAAAGTTTGAAGCCACCCTGCTCTACACAGTGAGTTCCAAGCCAGCCGGGGTTACACAGCAAAACCCTGTCTCAAAAACAGGAATGGGGGGGGGGAGTGTCCGTGAACTGCATTTACATGCTTACACATTTCTTTTTAAAATAGCCTCTTGAATCATGCCAAAAATTCCAGTGAAGTATAGACAGCTGAGAACAGCTCAGGCATTCCTGGCCACAGTGGCACACTAGCAATGTTAGGATTTCTTTCTTTGGAGGTGGGACGAAGCTCCAGAGAGCAGGCTGTTAGCTGCCTTCCAAGGCAGGATGCAGGATTAGCTGCCCTTTGGTGATCTTTCTGCTTTGGAGCTAATAGACATTCTAAGTCACAGTGTGCCAGATTTCTGTGCACCCCATTCCTTGGAGGTTCCCAAGGGGCCCCTACAGAAAGCTCACAACCCTGCTTTACATACGTGGAAATGGGTCTTTTCAAGGTGCTATGCCAGGTCTGTTACTTCTGAGTGTCCAAGACAGAAAAAGATACAGACGCTCCCCGTTTCTGCTCAACCTCTTAACTGTTTTGTAATCATGGACAGTGTCTTGTCCTTCCTTGATCTGAGCCTAAAGAGGCAAACTGTGAGTGGCCTCCAGGACAAAGCCAACTCATCTTAGATGGCTTTCTGAAGTGAAATGTCCTGTTCTGTGGAGACCATCCGGTCTGTTGTTGTCCACAGGATTATTAAAAGGCATAAATCAGATGTCAGGAGCCCAGTGCCTCACTGTATACAGCTGATCCACACGAAGGAACTCTCGCTCTTGTTTTGTTTATCTGAGACTCTTCCTCCATCTCTCACCATTCACTGGACTTAAGGAATGCTCCCCACGCACACCAAGCTTATCTCCCCCTGCTGTCAGCATCTGTAACTGCAGTCTGTGCTCCTAGCAGAATTTCAACACCTAGGACAGCAGGGTTAAAAGCTTTGTTAGAAACCAACCATCTATTTGTTCAGCTTGAGGAAAGTTTATTAATTTTGTCTTGTGAGACATTTAATTGCCTTTTTATTTTTTTCCCTCAGGAGAACTATTATTTCTCTGCTGTTCTGATAGAAAACTCCCACAAAACCAGAACAAACTTTTCCTTTCTTTTTTTCCTTCCCCGGATCCCCTTTGGTTTTTGGAGACAGGGTTTCTCTGTATTGCTTTGGCGCCTGACCTGGAACTTGCTCTGTAGACCAGGCTGGCCTTGAACTCACAGAGATCTGCCTGTCTCTGCCTCCCAAGTGCTGGGATTAAAGGCATGCTTCACCCCTGCCTGTTGAATTCTGCCTTTCTTAAGCCAGGAAATGGCCCCAAGCAGTCTTCCCATTTCAATGAACATGATTAAGGTAATGCTGTACAGATAGAGTCTTTGAGTTGACAATACCATCCCAAGGGTCTAGGTGTTCTGAGAGTTTGAATGACTTGGCCAAAGTCATATAAAATGACCAGATTTGGGGCTGGAGAGATGACTCAGAGGTTAGGAACACTGGCTTTTCTTCCAGAGGTCCTGAGTTCAATTCCCAGAAACCACATGGTGGCTCATGATCTCTCTATAATGAGATCTTGTGCCCTCTTCTGATGTGGAGGCAGAACACCATACATAATAAATAAATAAATCCTTTTTTAAAATAGCAGATCTGGGTGGCTGAATCCTGTCCTGCCCTCTGAGATGTCCTCATTGTAGCCTCTGGAATTCGTGAGTATTTTATGTGGTAGAAGAGATGTTATAGATGTGATTAAGGTTCTTCTTTTTAAGATTTATTTATGCCAGACAATGATGGCACAGGTCTTTAATCCCAGCACTGGGGATGCAGAGGCACGTGGACCATGAGTTCCAGGACAGCCTGGTCTATGGAGCTAGTTTCAGGACAGCTAGAGCTGTTACACAAAAAAAAACCCTGTCTTGGAAAAAAAAATAAAAATAAAAAATAAAAAAATATGTACATGGTGTTCTGCCTGACCAGAAGAGGGCACCAGATCTCATGGAAGGTGGTTGTAAGCCACCAGTGAGGTTGCTGTGGGAATTGAACTTAGGATCTATGGAAGAGTAGCCAATGCTCTTAACCTCTGAGCCATCTCTCCAGACCATTATTAAGATTCTTGATATAGGGAGATTATTCTGGGATAACAAGTCAGCTCAATGTAATTGGCTATCCTGGAACTCATTATGTAGACCAGGCTGCCTTGAATTCACAGAAATCCTCCTGCTTCTGCTGAGACTAAAGGCACAAGCACCACAATGCCCAGACTTCTCAAATGTGTGAATATGACTGATAGAAGAGGTATGAGCGCACACACTTGTAATCCTAGCACTTGCAAAGCTGACACAGGAAAACCGTGAGCTTGAGGTCAGCCTAAACACCAGCAAGTTCCAGGGCAGGCTGGGCTATGAGACACTACCACAAACAAACTGCCAATTTTTAAAATACTGATGATGTAGTTCAGGAGTAGAGCACTCGGCTAACATAAAATGCTCTGAGTTCGAACCCCCCTTCTCTCTTCCACACACACACACACACACACACACACACACACACACACACACACTCATGAAGGAGCCAGGAGTCATAGCTGTGAGAACACAAGCTAAATGGTGCAGTGATGTGGGGAAGGCCATGGTCTGAGTAGTACCACAAGCCTCTGCAAGCTGAAAAAGACAAGAAGTGCCCCGAGAGGATGTAGCATTGTCAACTCCCTGGTATCTTTAGCAAGGCAAGAATTCGTGTTGTTTCGAGACAGTATGTAGTGATTTGCTATAGGAGGTACATGAAACTAATAGATTTGGGGTAAGGGGAGCAAGAGCATACCTATTACATTTGAGTTTCTTTCTGAGAAACAACACTTTCTAAAGCATGACCGTATCCCAAATGTTACATAAGGCCCTTTGTCTTAAAAATAGACTTCTGTTTATCTGAAATTCAAATTTAACTGAGTGCTCTATATTTTATTGGCAACCTAGAAGTTGGGGATTAGAGAGAACCTAAGATCACAAGTCTCATGACTCCTAAACTGGGGTGATTGGTACTCATTTACGTGCCCAGCACTCAGGAGATAAAGGCACAAGGATCATGAGTTGGGGGCCAGCCTAGTCTGTAAGATGACACCCTATATTAAAAACAAACAAACAGATAAACACAGCTCAGCATTTCTAGGCCACTTCACACTTCTCCCACACATGCAGTTTGGCATCTGGCAAACCCCCTGTCTGTGTCCTTATATCCCTTCTGGACCCTTCCCACAGCCCTAAGACTCCTCTTATCCATTAGATAGGAAAAGGTCTGACATCCTCTTGGAACACCAGAATTTTTCTAGAAATGGTTTATTGTCCGTATTGTACCTTAAAGAGGAAACTCAGAGATTTGCCCCCCCCCCAATTACAGTCGCACAAAACACGGATATGCATGTAGTGAAGGTAGTATTGGGCCAGGAGTAGACTAGTAAACCCTTTTTCAACCTATCGCTGTCTGGAGACAAACACGTGAGCCCAAAAGCAGGGAACAGTTACTGAGTCGGGATTCAGGGCAAGAATCGTATTATTTAAGAAGAACTGAGGCCAGGAGGCTAGGACACCCAGCCAAAATGCTCATCTGGCAGCCAGTCCAGATGTCAGCTGAGGACTAAGGGGTTCTGGAATGCCAGTCCTGAGGTCTGGGTCTGAAGCCTCTTCCCTGTCATCAGTAGGGGATTTGCAAACACGTAACGACTTAAGGGGAAAATGGTGCAGAACGCTAGGCACACGGCCGTATGCTCTAGGGAAGCAGCTGCTTTTCTCCTCCGGGCCTCAGTTTCCCCATCAACACACCTGGCTACACAGCCGGGGCCACCAGGTGGGGACAGACCCCAGCCAAGCCGGCACAGCTCACTTATGCACGCTCCCGGGTGGGCCCCGCCTTCGCGCGCCCTGACGTCACTTCCGGCGCGAGTGCCGGGCGGGCCGGCCGGGGAGTGCGGGTCGGTACTGCGCGCGCTGCCAGCCCAGGCTCCTGCCGCCGTGACCCGCGCTCCGCCTGCCGCCGGGCTGGTGAGTGCCCGCGAGCCCATGCGTGCACCTAGGGGGACAGACATAGGGACCGCGGAGGGCCAGACTGCCGGAAGTGAGCCGGGGGGGGGGCGGGCGGGAGACCCCAGGAAATGGGGACACCTGGGGAGGGGGCGACGACCGGAAGTAGGGGCCTTGGAGCGCTATCAGCGGCTCGGAGGTGTCTGGGGCTCCGAGAGAGATGGTTTCCGGCCTCCGGTTGTTTTCGGAGAACGGGAGTGCTCCACAGGGAGATGGCTCCAGGTGGGGACGATGCTAGTGTCCCCAAGGCCACCCGTCATGTCGTTTCCTCGACTGACAGCCACTGCTGAGCCCCTGGGGATACAGCAGGAAGCTGCAGGTGGTGTATAGAGACGATGAGGCCAGGGTGGGGTTTGACACTTCTCTTTGCCTTACTGGGCAGGGTTTGCCATACTCCTCTCTCCGCGTCCCCCCCATGTTTACTGAGTATTGTCATGAGCCTGTGGTGACCTGTCAGGCAAGGGCTCTGCTGTGTTGGGATTCACACTGCCGGGGGTCAGTAATGTGCAAACAGTGATGAAAAATGTGCTGGCTCAATATGAGGAAGATGAAATGTGGAGTTGACAGTGTAATCCAATGGTAGAGTAGTGTCTAGCATGTGTAAGGCCCTGGGTTCTGTCCCCAGCAAGACACGGGAAGAAATGAGAAAACGGACGTAGAGCTTAATTCAAAGCAAAACCCTCAAGCACGTGTGGCCTCTTCCCATCAGTCCACTGTGATGCCAGCTGAGCAAGGCAAGGTTTTATTGTCTTCCATTGTGTCCTTAGCATCTGTCAGCACAACGCCTGACACATACAGGAGGCAGTCAGTGATTCTTTATGAATGGGTGGGAACTGACTCTGAAGGGTTTCGTGCAAACACCTGTGACACTGAACCAAAGTTTCTAAAGATCGATAGGAATCCAGAGCTGTGGAAACCTGGAGGGACTCATCCTCAGGACATCAGGGAGGAGGCTTTATGGAGTAGGTGACACTTCAAGGTGGGCCTTGAAGATGGTGAACAAACATGGAGAGGAAAGTTCATGCAGAATGTATTCCAAGAATGGTGGGTCATTAGCTTGTCTTCCCTGGCAGGGGAGGGGCGGAGGAGGAAAGGAGAGGGCCTTTAAGGCTAGTTCTGCAGCCTGTGACACAACAGTCAGTCTCAGGCAGCAGTGGGTTGGGATTCTTGGCATCTACCTGTTGGTGACTGCCATGGAAACAGCCCAGGGTGGGTCCTGTTCCTTGCTCGGCACACTTCTCTGAAGTACATTGAAATAAAGTGTTTATGCCATGGGGCCTATATGTCTTAATACCTTGTTTGGTGCTACAAGGTATTGCACATCGACTACGTAGATATCATACACTGCTTATCTACACATGTGACAAGAATTTGGGATAGACTAGTCCACAGAGCTGATGTTCAGGCAGCTCAGACAGCCTGGAGTGAGTGAAGGCTGAATTCTTCATGCCACTGTCCCTTTTCACCTGGATTGTTATTAAACCCTCGATATCATCACTTCATTAGGGCCCACTTTTTAAATTAAAGTTACTTTTCATTATTACTTTCTGTGGTGTACATGGCACAGATACACACATACGTGGAGGTTAGAGGATAGCCTTGAATCGCTTTTCTCCTCCTTTCACATGGGGTTTGTAAAGTTTAATTCCAGGGATTGAACCCAGGTAGCCATACTGGGCATCTTGCAGGCCCTAGTGCATTTTTGAGACAACAGAGAGGTCCTTTTAAACAGAAATCATGCCAAAGCCTCTCTGCCCCTCTTCACTCATCACAGAAGTTGGAAGTTCTTACTGGCATACAGTGCCCTGGCCAGTAGCCCCCTGAAAACAAAAAGCCTCTGAACCCATCTACTTTCCCCATCTTGTTTCCTTAGCTCTAGCTGCACTGGGTATCTTGCTTTTCAAAAAGCCAGGCATTTTTTTCAGATACCCTTACTCAATCCTATGAGGTGTTTGGCTTACCCTGTCACCTTTGCTCAAATGTTACCTAGGCAAGCCTTCCCTGCCTGCCCTGTTTAAAACTGCAATCCTGGTCCCACTCCCTCTTTCTCTCTTTCACAACAGTAGACTGTATATTATGTTAGAAATTGTCTCCCATCTCCACTGGGCTCAACAAGACGGGTTTTTGGTTTTTTTTTTTTCTTCTTTGCTTTTGCATCCACAGTGCCTGGGGAAAAACCTGGTACATCTTAAATCCATACATATTTGTTGTGTGTGTGTGCCATGCAGTCAGATCTTAGGGAGAATCTGTGTGGGTTGGGAGGAGCTGGAGTAAGAACATACTATTGAGAGGGACCAGAATATGCATGGAATGAGGACATCTTCAGGAGCAAGTGAAAGAAGCTGATATGACTAGAGGCAGGAATTCAAAAGATGGAGTGGGAGATCCTAGGATTTGGAGGGAGTGGCCTTTGTTGTCACCAGCTGCCATGGACCAGAGGGAGTTCAGTTCAGCCAGGTGTAGCCAGGAGGTTACAGGTATGTGCAAGGACTCTGAGATGGCCCCTGCTCTCCATGTAGAGCATGGAGTGGAAGATCGCTGCCTGCTCATGGACAAAGGCTTAGGCTCTGCAGCCAGGAAGTGAGTCCTGCTGCCAGCTCATTCTCAGGACAGCTCAGGCAGCTAGCTGTCCTCTGTTTTGCATCCCATAGTGCGTTAGTGCAGATTTTTCCAGATGCAAGCGCTAGGATCAACAAATCCTGGGAAGGATATTTAGGCAGGAAGAATGCAGCTAGATCACCAGAGTCTGTGAACCGTGTCTCTCTTAGTCACTGGCTGGGATTGGGGAGGGTGTCTGTGTAAAGTGTGGCCTTATTAGTATAGTGTCTCTGAAGGGACTACAGCTGGAGCCCTTCAGTTAGCAGCAGATGGGACACATTTCAGTGGTCACCATAATAAGTTACATTGTAAAATTTCAGACAGGCTGGACTTGGTGGCACATACCTGTAAGTAATCCTAGAGGCTGAGGCAGGAGGAGTGCAAGTTCCAGGCTACATAGTGAGACTCTGTCTCCAGACACAAACAAAAAACCACCTTAAATGCCTCTTAAATGTCCAGTTGTTCAGATCTATTTCTTAGAGGTAACTAGTAACTATTCTAAGTTTTTTTTTTTTAATCTCCTTCTACACAAATGTGATTGTTTTCTGTACTCTCTTCTGGCTTTTTCCAACTTCATATATCAGTTCATAAAGCGCACACTGTGTGTGTGTGTGTGTGTGTGTGTGATGGCAATGTTGGGTGTCTTTGTTGATCAATCTCCACCTTATTTATTTTTTGGTGGGGGTGTGTGTGTGCTCATGCCCCAATGTGGATCTGTGGATCTGGAGGTCAGAGAACAACTGTGGGAATCAATTATCTTTTACTATGTGGATTCCAGAAACCAAACTCAGATTGCCAGGCTTGGTGTCAAGTGCCTCTACTTGCTGAGCCATCTTTCTGGCCCTCCGCCTTATTTTTTGGGAAAGTCTAACTCAGTGGTCTTCAACCTTCCTAATGCTGCAACCTTTTAATACAGTTCCTCGCATTGTGGTGACCTCACCCCCAGCCATGAAATTATTTTCATTGCTACTTTATAACTGTAACTCTGCTACTGTTATGAACTGCAATGTAAATATCTAGTATGTGGGATATCTGATATGACCTTACAGATTGAGAGCTGCTGGTCTAACGGAACCTGGAGCTCACTGACGACTGCCTGGCCAATGAACTCTAGGGATGCTATTGTCTCTTCTCCCCTCCCCGCTGCCCATAGCCCTGGTGGGGGCAGACTCACATGCAGCCATCCCTGGCTTGTATGTGGAGACTGGGGATCCAAACAGCACCTCACAGGCTGAACCTTCTCTACAGCCTAGTTTTGAATTTCAGGGTTGACAAACTGCTCTCTGGAAAGATTCAATTTATAGTCTCACCAGTATTTTAGAGAATGTGTGTTCTAGCTCTGAACTAGGTCTCAATCTCAAGGTTGTTTGTGTTCATGCTTATGCAATGACAGGCCAAGCCTCTCTTTAGACCCTTCCACAGAAGACATGGTGTTTGGCTGTTGGATTTGACTTAAGTCTGTGACTCAGGCCAAGGCCATTCCTCCTTGGGATCCACCTCCCTGAGGTAACTTGCCCAAAACTCCCAGCCCCCTTCCACTCATGGGGTCCCATGTAAGCAACGATTCACCTTAAAAATTACGTGCCAACCAGGCATTGGTAGTGCACTCCTTTAATTCCAGCACTCAGGAGGCAGAGGCAAGTGAATCTTTGTGAGTTTGAGGCAGCCTGGGCTACAGAGTGAGTGCCAGGATAGGCTCCAAAGCTACACAGAGAAACCTCATGTCAAAAAATAAACAAAATTTACATGCACAGGGGCTGGAGAGATGGATCAGTGGTTAAGAGCACTGGCTGGCTGGCTGATCTCCTGGAGGACCTGGGTTCAATTCCCAGCACCCACATGGCAATTCACACCTGTCTGTATCTCCAGTTCCAGGGCTTCTGACACCCTCACAGAGTGCAGACAAAACACCAATGAACATAAAATAATAAATTTAAAAGATTCTGACTCAAAAATAAAGGTAAAAATTACAATACTAATAGTAAACATAATTTTTTTAAGAATTACATGCAAACATATAGGTATGTACATTTGTGAGTGTGGGGTCAATTGTCTCACTTTACTGTGGTTCTAGGGATCAGATTTTGGTCATTAGGCTTGTGTGGCAAGTCACCTGTTGAGCCATCACAAAGGCCCATGTTACACCTTGTCATCCTCACTTGTGGCCTGTGTTCAGCAGGGACTCCGATAGCTAATGTCAGAAGAAAGTGATTCTCAGAGAACCAGCCCCTCCGCGGCCTCACTCTCCGAAAATGAGCTGCCGCTGCCTCCGCCTGAGCCTCCCGGATATGTGTGCTCCCTGACAGAGGACCTGGTCACCAAAGCCAGAGAAGAGCTTCAGGAGAAGCCCGAGTGGAGACTCCGGGACGTGCAGGCCCTTCGAGACATGGTGCGGAAAGAATACCCATACCTGAGAACCTCCCTTGATGACGCCTTCCTGCTGCGCTTCCTTCGAGCCCGAAAGTTTGATTATGACCGGGCCCTGCAGCTGCTGGTCAACTACCATGGCTGCCGGCGGAGCTGGCCAGAGGTCTTCAGCAACCTGAGGCCCTCAGCCCTGAAAGACGTTCTTAACTCGGGGTTCCTCACAGTGCTGCCCCACACGGACCCCAGGGGCTGTCATGTCCTCTGCATCCGGCCAGGTACTGGGGGGATGTGTGGCCTCTCTGAGATGCATCTGTCCTTTACCCTGCTTCCTCTCATAGTTCCCCCACTTTCTTGTTTTAGTGAAGGTTCTTTTTGGGGTTGGTTTTGGCTTTTTAAAACAGTCTGGGCTGATCTCAGACACTGTGCAGCCCAGGATGACCTTGAACTCCTGACCTTCTTGCCTCTACCTTCCCAAGTGCTAAGATTTTAAGTGTGTACCACTATGCCTGGCCTCAAAGCTCTTTTGACTACAGATGACAAAGCCATCCTCACACTGACTGAGGACCATGGGGTATTTGACCTAATGAGGCAGAAACAGCTCCCAGATCCACCACACTGAAGTTGCTGCCGCTCCTACCAGGTCCTAGACCCCAGAGCACAGGCCCCAGGGCTGTCTGTGCTGGGCACAAATAGCATCTTCATACTTTCCCCGCTGAAGGACAGCAAAGGTAAATCTGGCTGCTCTCAGCTCTCAGGTCCACCTGGCTGCTCTGAACTTCTGTCAGTGCAGACTCAGATTTCCAAAGGAGAGAATACAGTGGGCTGAGGAATCTGTTCTTTCTCGTGGGTACAGACATGATCGCCAAGCCCCTCCTCTGAGTGGGCTGAGGACAGATATAAGTGAGACAGTGTGGGCTGGGCAGATGCCTGGAAAGGTGCCCACTCTGTGCCTCCTTCCCCCTAACTCTGTTGAGTTAAACTCTGACGAAGTCCTACTTATTTTTGTTTATTTAAAATGTTTTTGCAGTGCTGGACTGGAACCCCGGGTGTACCTGCTGTGCAGGAGCTGTACCACTGAGCTGTGATCAGAACTTCTTGATTCATTGTTGATTCCCACACTTCATAGTGGTACTCCGTCTAGCTTTTTAAAAGATGCATCTTTTTCCATTTTTATTTTGTGAGATAAAAAGTCTCTATGTAGCCCTGGCTGTCCTGGAACTTGCTATTTAGAGCAGACTACCCTCAAACTCTCCTGAGTGTTGGGACTAAAGGCATGTGTCCATTTTTTTTTTTTTTTAAGTATCTTTTTAACATCACACAAAGAACTGTGATAGACTCAAAGATAAATAAACATCACATCTACTTATCCTACTTTCTAGTGTATTAACTTTATTATTCATAGTAGAGAGGAGGTGGCAACTCAGGTATCAGGAAAGACAATGAAAAACACATCCCGATTTTGCCATCTCTGCTCTGCTTAGATCTTTGGCCCAGGTATTTGCAGCAAGGGAAGGTCCCCACAGAGAGCATTTAAAAGCGTGGCCCTGGGAACAGCTACGATGGGAGAAAGCCTTCTGAGTGCTGCTTTTATCCTCTTGGGCACCAGGTGCCGATGAGGGAAGACCTTCAGTCCACTGCAGCCCCTGCAACTCCCTTCATTGCAGAGCCCAGGGGAGAATGAACGATTACAGCGTCTTCCTAAGCAGGCCAGGAAGTGAGCATGTGCTGGCAGCCCCGTGCCTACAGACTGACCTGAAGAGGGGGTGTCAGGCAGTACAGCCACCTCCATATGTCTCCCTCCGCCTGGACGCCTCACACCTCTTCTAGCCTTTTACCAAATTGCCTTTGCAGTCTAGACCATTCTCTTCACCCTGAGCCATGCTTCAGACATAGCTGGGGCCGCTTCACCTGCTGTGCTAGGCACTTTCCAAAATTAGGTGTTTATTTTAAAATACACAGTGCAGATTTCTGAGCACTGAGAGACCTAGAAACCAGCCAGCAAGCTTTGTCTTGCTACTGTGAGCTCAACTCGGAAGTGTTATCATATGGTCAGATGTCACCATGCTGGCTCTGCCTCCTCCTGGCATGTGGTTCTTCTTGTGAGATGAATTTCCTCCTTGTGTTTGGGTGAGATCCGGGCCCTCCCTGCTGACCCAGCTTCTTAGGAGGATGCATACCTACAAAGTTGTGTTCCTAACTGGGTTTGACTTTGCTTTGTTCTAAGCTCTTCTGAGATGTATACAATTGAAAAGATGATACCCAGTTATATAGAGGCAGCTTAATTCACATGAGCATTAATCACCAGGTTTGGCAAAGATTTGTTATGAGAATTTTGCATAGGGCCAAGGAGATGGCTCAGCAGGTAAGAGCACTTGCCTCACAAGCCTGTGTTCTGATCCCTGGAATCCAAGTAAACATGGAAGGTGACAATCCAGGTTTGTCTTCTGACCTCCATACATGCTCTATGGCACACATGTCCCCTTACACATAAATGGGTACATGTATCATATACACATAATGAAAAGTAATTTTGAGTACAATACATATCCCTTTTTTAGCAAAATGAAACTTTTTAATGTATTCTTTCCCGATTTCATACACACACACACACACACACACACACACACACAATCACTTTGACCATGATCCCGCATTATCCTTCATTTCCCTTCCCTCTGAATCCCCAAGCCCTTTTTTCTTCCCCAAGAAGTCCTCCAGTGTTCATGTCTCCTGTTGCCCCTTGCAGGGAATGGGTGGGTGGGGAGTGACCTGCTGCATTTAATTAGGGTTGCTTCTATGTACACAGGTTGAGAGTTATTTACCTGAGCAAGAGGATCTTACTACTGAAGACTATGACTCTACTTCCCCAGGATCTGGGGAGGGGGTTTTGTTTTTGAGACCTGTCTCATGTTGCCCAGGCTGGCCTTGGACTTGCTGTACAGTTGAAGGTGGCCTTGGACTCCTGTTCTTACTACTAACACCTCCCAAGTGCTGAGGTTACAGATGTGACCCCAGACTCGAGTGAGCTTTATGTCTTTGTCTCATGGGCTATAAGGTCTTAGTTTCTAGCTAGTCATGGCAGCCTTTGCCTAGTCAAGACGTTCCTTGAAAATTCAGGGCCAGCCTAGAATACAGTTACTCTGTCACAATCCCTTCACCCCTGCCAAATAAAAATAAAAACAAAAAAATAAGAAGAAAAGAAAAAGAAATCCTAGCACTCAGGAGGCAGAGGCAGGTGGATCTCTGTGAGTTCAAGGCCTGCCTGGTCTCTGGACTACAGTGCTACTTCCAGGACAGGAGAGAGAGAGAGAGAGAGAGAGAGAGAGAGAGAGAGAGAGAGAGAGAGAGAGAGAGAGAGAGAGAGAGAGAGAGAGAGAGAGAGAGAGAGAGAGAGAGAGAGAGAGAGAGAGAGAGAGAGAGAGAGAGAGAGAGAGAGAGAGAGAGAGAGAGAGAGAGAGAGAGAGAGAGAGAGAGAGAGAGAGAGAGATTAACAATCCAAAATGTCATTCCTACAAAGAGGGTTTGAGGAAAGGCCTTATGAAACATAGCTGTGCTCCATTCTGTAACACCCTGGAGTTATATGAGAGTTAGGACTCACTGTTTAGATGATAAATGACCAAAAGCCAACTGCAGTCAGTTGAAACAAGAACTCATTTTCTCAGGTGACATCTAGGTTCAATTAGATTTTGGTGGTTCAGGACAACTAGAGAGGTGATGCCATCTCTGCCCGCCTTGGTGATTCTCAGACCAGCTCTGGTCTCATAAGCCTCTAGGCCTCAGGCTCACAGCTTTATTGCTATGAGAGGGAAGATTGATCTTCCCTTTTCCAAGAACCACATCCTAGGCTGAGTCTGGCTCTGTGATACCTGGCTTAGATCACATCGTTCTGTGACTAGGATGTCTAACAGATTGGCCAGTCAGTTCTGTGCAACCTGTGTGGCCAGAATGGAAAATCAGGTGGTGGTGTGATGATTCTTGATGGCAGGAAGCAGAGGTGGCCAAGAAGGTAGGTGCTTACCCTGTTTACTTAAGAGACAGGCTCAGCTGGAAAGTGGTGGCACACACTTTTAATACTAGCACTCAGGAGGCAGAAGCAGACGGATCTTTGTGAGTTGGAGGCCAGCTTGGCCTACAGAGTGAGTTCAAAGACAGCCAAGGCTACATAGAAAAACCCTGTCTTGAAAAACCAAGAGGGGGTGGGGGGGGGGTTTAGAATACTGAAGCATCTTGCCCAAGGTCACACAGCTTTTAAAGCCAGGGGGTAGCATGTCTGGCTTCGGAGCTTACACTTTTAACCTCAGTTGTGTTTCCATCTGCAGATGTTCTGCTGGGTTTGGGAGTCTAGAAAACAGCTGGTAGGCAGGATCTTGGTAACAAGAATGTTTTTTCCTTCCATTGCAAAGCCCAGGTTTTAGAAGATGTGTCTTTTTCTGAGCACTTGTTTGTATTAATTCTGTAACGCTGTCAATCCTTGTGACCTCAGACAGATGGATACCAAGCAACTACCCAATCACTGAGAACATCCGAGCCATATACCTGACATTAGAAAAACTCATTCAATCTGAAGAGACACAAGTGAACGGAATTGTAATTCTCGCAGACTACAAAGGCGTGAGCTTAACAAAAGCATCCCATTTCGGCCCTTTTATAGCCAAAAAGGTGATTGGCACCCTTCAGGTATGGCCCCTGTCCACAGTGTACCCACTCTGTGCTTACTTTCTTTACCCACGGCCTGTCCACGTGCTGCTGTCACGTGGGGACTATACAAACCCACTCCCCACTACAGTGGGCAGAACCTCCAGTCCTCTTTGCCATGACTCGGAAGGTACCTGTGGGAGGTACCTCTTATCTGTTCTTAATGGTTCACAAAGCCCCGTGTCAGTCCTTGAGGGAACACTCTGAAGTTTTTGTTTTTGGTAGATGGGGTAGCAGAGGCCTAGAGAACACATACATGGCCTACTCCACATGTCATAACTAAAGGTTGAGCTCTTGTTATTGACATGCCCCTTGGGTGCTGCCTCCTCTGAGCTGTGAGCGACCAGTGGAGCAACTGCCCTTCCCCGAGGTCCACAGGCGTCCAAGCCCTCGCTGTGAATCGACTTAAACTTCGGTGTTGGTCATCATTTTATTTTGTTTTTTGTTTTTGAGACAGACTCTTGTGCTCCAAGCAGGCCTTAAACTTGACATGTAGCCAAAGATTCACCATGCACAGCTCCATCATAGCTGATTTTTCCTTAGTGTCCACTGTTTCTGGGAATAGAACTCAGGACCTCATGTACACTACCAAACACATACACCCCTGCCTTAATGTTTTATTTTGTTTTTAATTACTTTATGTGTATGGGTATTTTGCCTATACACACACACACACACACACACACACACACACATCTGTGCATGTGTATTTGGTGTTCGAGGAGGCCAGAAAGCATCAGATTCCCTAGGACTAGGGTTATAGACCATTGTAAGTTGACATGTGGGTGCTGAGAATTGAACCCAGGTCCTCTGGAAGAGCAGCAGTGCCTTCCCCTCCACGGCTGAGCCATTTTTCCAGTTCCTGCCTCTGAGTTTTGATAGCTCCTGCTGAATAACATATATACACTGTGCATGACACATAACACACAGTGTCGGGTTTGGATCTGTATCTTTCTACTAATATAAGGTCACCCAGAAGGGACCAAAATTCCAGAGTTAAGTAAGTTTGGGAACAGTGATGTAATGTGTCCCTTTCTTGTGAATATCACTGTAAACCGTCGTATTAAAGCCTGTGAACAGAACTGCACTTAAAGACATACCCCCCACCCCTACCCTGCTTATTTAAACGGATCGAGATTGAACCTGGAACCTTGCATATCAGGCAAGGGCTCTACCACTGACCTACAGCCCCAGCCCCATTTACAAAACAGTTTTTATAGCTGGGCAGTGGTGATACACACCTGCAAATCCCAGCAAGAAGGAGGCAGAGGCAGATTTCTGAGTTCAATAGCAAGCACAAAGCAGAGAGCACTAAAACTAGTGTGGGCTGTGTGCTCTTAAAGCCTATCCCTAGGGAGCCTGTGCCGTCCGTCCGGGGGCCTCTCCCGCTCAGCTTCCCAAGCCAAGCCACAAGTGTGACCAAGTGTTCAGATGCCCAAGCCTATGAGGACATCTCATTCAAACACCATACTCTGTAACTCAGACAGGCCTTGAACTCACAGCCTTCCTACCTCAGCTTCCCAGATAGCTGTTATTACAGGCCTGAACCACCAAGCCAGGATAAGGAAACCTGTATGACTGTGTAGGCCAGTGAATTCCTCTGGCTCCTGTATTTCTCAAGCAGGCCTGCTTCACATCATATCTGGTACACCCTGGGAAGTGCACTTGGGCAGCTCTGACCTGGAAGGTCTGATGTTTTCAATCTCTTTCTCTGTCATGTTGGACCATTGTTTGCTGCTGCAGGAGCCACCCCCCCACCCGCCACCTTTGCCTAGTCTTCTGACCCAGACTTCCTCAAAACCTGTCTTCTGGTTTGTTGACACTAGGGCTGTCTTTGAGGTAGCTGAGAGTCAGAGCAGACTACCTGTGGTTTAGATAGGAAGGACAGCTGAAGAGGGGATGGCACCCAGATACTGCCCATGCTCTAACATGCCCTTTCTGCGACCCACAGGATGGCTTCCCCATTCGGATAAAAGCAGTCCACATAGTAAATGAACCTCGGATATTTAAAGGCATTTTTGCTATCATAAAACCATTCCTGAAGGAGAAAATAGCAAACAGGGTGAGTGACTTCCTTTGAACTTATTACTTTTTAAAATATCCCTTGATTTTTTTTTTCTCACTTGATTTACTGTGACACCTACATCATTATTTTTGTTCAGAAACTAATTTGGAAGTTGAAGGCACTTATGCTTAACATGATCCATCCTTTTTATGAGGGGAAGATGGAATTAGTGAGAATACAGTTTGCCAATAATGACAATAGGACAAGGGTGTTGCATTACTACTGGGCCTCATGTAGCCCAGGCTTAATGGTGAAATTTTTATCATAAGCGGCCTCCCTGTTCTGTAATCTATTCAGACTTCCTGGTGTCCTGGCTTAGACATTGTGAACCAACATTGCATTTTTTGTGTAAGAGGATCTAGGAAAAGGGAAGGAATGGGTCACCTAGCAGATAGATCAATCATTGCTAACTCAGAACTTCATGCATGCTAAGTTAGTGCTGTACCAATAAGTTATACAGCCAACCCTACATGACACTTTTAAAAGAGGGTCCCCCTTTCTGACCCACAAAAGCCCCTCCTGTTTTCATCTTTTTCAGGGCTATTGATACAAATATGGTAATGGCATTCTTACCTTCCTTCCTTGTACCCAGAGACACTGAGGTCACTCCAAAGGCTGGGTTTACAGGCCCACACTTTTTCTTTTGTTTTAAGAATCTTTTAAAGTGTGTGTGTGTGTGTGTGTGTGTGTGTGTGTGTAGGTAGTTTCTTAGTGTCTCAGCAGCTGCTCCCAAATAAGCACCCAGAGACGACCTAGTATTAATTATAAATGCTTAGCCCATAACTCTTATCTACTCTCTGCCATGTAGTGGTACCTTCTTTTAACAAGTCACATTCATCTTGTTTCATCTTGCTTCCCTCTGCACCTGCTCGAGACTCCTGACTCCACCCTCTCCATCCCAGTATTCTCTCTGCCCTGGAAGTCCTGCCTAGCTATTGGCCAATCAGCTTTTTATTAACAATGAGAGCAACACAGTGTACAGATTATCCCACAGTGTGTGTGTGTGCGTGTGTGTGTGTGAGATGCCTGAGGAGGCCAGAAGAGAGCATTGGATCCCTCTGGAACTGTATTCAAGCTGTTGTGAGCCACTTGATGGGGGTGCTGTGAACCAAACCCAGGTCATCTGGAAGATCAGTAAGTGCTCTTAACTTGGAGTTGTCTCTCCAGCCCAGTTTCATTTCTTTTCAAATAAGCATATAGAAATAGAGAATATCAAGGTTATAAGAGCTAACACTTAACGTCTAGATCCAGACTCCCAGGCCCTTTCCCCAAGGATGTTAACAGAGAAGAGTTGAGCCTGGTATGGGTGGTTTTTAAACCACTTCAGGTACCCTGATCAGTTAGCCTTGAAACCTGCTGGTTGGTTGGGAGCCTACCTTTCTGTTGCTGTGATAAAACACCCAACAAAAGCCACTTAAGGGACAAAGGGGTTTATTTTGGGTGACAGTGGGGAAGTCAAGGCAACAGGTGCTTAAAGTAGCTGATTGAGTGGCATTCACAGTGAGACGCCTAGTGAATGAATGATAGCAGTTGGCTTGCTCTCTCCACTGTATGCATGCCAGGATCTAGCCCTGCCTAGGGAATGGTCCCTCCCTCATTGAGAAGACTTGTGAGGTGAGGATATAAGCCATACAGCAACTGGGAGACCAGCATGGCATAATGAGGTACGAGAGTAGAAGAGCAGGAAGGAAGCTGGAGCTGAGTGATGGGGAGAATGAGCAAAGCCTGAGAAATTAAATTGCCAGACTCTGACAGGCTTTATGGGCCTGTGAGATGAGAGCATCAGAAGACTGTAAATATAGTGACATTACCTGAGCCACACTGAAAGGAGAGGACTGAGAGGCCACATAGGAGGCCACTGTGAGGCTCTGAGAAATGACGGTGGCATGGGACTGGTAGGGTGGCAGGGAAGTACTTGCATCATGACTAACTGGAAGGTTCTTTCAGTGGGGTCTACAGTAGAGAATTAAGGTATTCCAGGCTCCTGGGGCTAAGGAACTTCCTTTCTTCACTCAGCACGTTTATTTAAGCACCTGCCACAGGGAGGTTGTCACATTACACATTACACATCACACCCATGATTCCCCTCAGCACATGTGTGTCTGTGCTTAAAAAAAAAGGGGGGGGGAGTTTAATTAGTGTCTTAGGTTTCTATTACTGTAATAAGCCCATGACCACAGCATCTTGGGGAGGAAACAGCTAGCTGGCTTACATTTCCCTGGTCACAGTCACTGAAGGAAACTAAGGCAAGAACCTAGAGGCAAGAACTGAAACAGACTGTGGAGGAATGCTTTTCACTGGCTTGTTCCCTGCCCTGTTTGCTATTTTATATAGCCAGGAACCACCTACAGTGGGTTGGACACTTACCAGTGGACATACCAGTGGCCATAACACTGAAGGAAATGCCTTCCCCCACCCCCAGCAAACATTAACTGCCTATAGATCCTTAAAGGAGGAGTGGGTGCTCCTGCCCCCAACACCATGATGGACTGTTGGAAGATGCAGTCTTGTGCCTGTGATCACAGCTGCTGAGTCTAAGCTTTTTGTACTGTTCCTTTTTTAGTTCTTTCTCCACGGATCTGACCTGAACTCTCTCCACACAAACCTTCCAAGAAATATCCTCCCCAAGGAGTATGGGGGCACAGCTGGAGAGCTGGACACTGCCACCTGGAATGCAGTGCTATTGGCATCAGAGGATGACTTTGTAAAAGAGTTCTGCCAGCCTGTGCCTGCCTGTGACAGTCTCCTGGGCCAGCCACTGCTACCTGAAGGACTGATCTCAGATGCACAGTGTGATGACTCCATGCGAGCCATGAAGTCCCAGCTCTACTCCTGCTATTAGCACTCTTCTGGGAGTCATTCATTTAGAATCCCTTCATTCCTTAGACATGCACAGATTAAGATGCCAATGCCTCAGCCTTGCTCCATCATTATGCAGTGATGGAGCTGCCAACAGAGTCAAGGGTGAGCCCATTACAAGCCACCTGGATTATTCCAGGGAAGACAAGGAAACCAACCCAGTGATTCTCAAATGTTTGCAACTGCTACTCTGGATAAGCTGTCTGTACCTATTTCTTATGCATCTTGGTAGCAATCAGGGTCACCTGAAGTGACTAGAGAAGACACTGGATTGATCACAACTCTAAAGCAATTTGGTCACAACTCTGAAGCACTCTGCCAATCCTGAAAGGTGGCCACATATGAAACTGTTGAATATGAAATTGTTCCCAATAATCCTAGGTGTTGACCTCTGTTGCTCAAAAGCAAAGTTCAGGCCCCTGTTGTCATCAATGGATCTGGAAAGCACTGTAAACTGAGCAGTAGAATTTCCAGGACCCAAGCAGGATTAAAGATCAGATTTGGAAGCCAGGTGCTTCAGAGCAACCCTGGGATTCCAGGGTTGAATCTTGCAATTGAAACTTTCCCCAAACCCATAAAGCCTTAGCTCTGTTCATCATGGGATCATACAGGTCAACATAAAATCCTGGATTCTATAGGACTGTGTGGCTAAGGAGTCAGGTGTGTGACTGGACAAGACATGGACCTCAGCTTTGTCATCTCCAAGGTGAAGCTACCTGGAATGGGGGCGTTTGGTGCTGCTGACATTGTTAGATTTTTTACTTGGAAAGATGACCACCTAGAGGTGGTTGGGTCTTGGTTTTTGTGTGGTCTGTACACAAGCCTTATTTATGTAAAGGAGTGTCACCACTTGGTCAGGCCTTTGATGGTAACCAACTGCCTTTGCAGAATGATGGGTAAACTTGAAAGGGATGGCTTTCATGAGGCTGGCCAAATCTTATACAAATTTCTTCCACACTGGAGAGACTAGTAGTATATTAGAAACAGCCACAGTAATTTGCCAGATTTGGGCTTCTTCTATTTTCTGTCTCTGGAAACACACAGGGGCAGGTCATTGCTGGTTCACCTGGAGGCTCTGCCAAATGTTTGCCTATTGTGGAAGGACTAGTTGCCCAGAAAGTTAGTTTTGCATTTAGGCACTTTAGACACCTGTCAAGATTTTAGCCTTAACCCAAGCATTGAGTGAAGTGATTTATCTCCAGGCTTTTGACCTGTTTCTTTTGGTATTCATCGTGAATTATGATGTTAAATAGTGTTAAGTAGTGTTGGTTGTGTACTTACTAGACTAAGCAGGCATTCCATACAGCTTACAGACATGGCCTTGAGGCTCAAAGGTCAGTCAGTTTTTACTAAATTTCCTAAAACATCTGCAGAAGTTCTTAATGGAAACTTAACATAAAATGCCAATTCTGGAAAACACCCTTTTTACCATAGATGATAATCCTTGATCTTCTAGATCTTGACTGAACCCAAGTGCCAAAACACACCCCCTTGACTACCCATAGAGACCATTTACTACTGAGTTTCTGCTATTTGCTTTAGCTCCTGCCAGGTTTTCTGCCTAAAGAGATGGCCATCCACACACCTGAAAAGACCCGCGATGGCTCTGAACCCACCAGCCTAGGTGAAAGAATCTATTGGAAGCTTACTTACGTACTAAGGAGGAAGGGAGCACAAAGAAAAAATAGACACGGAAAGATGAATTCCTCGGCCCCACCAGGTTCCCTGGTTTAAATCCTGTCACATGGCTGGCTAGTGCTTTGTCTACTTAACAGAGGGACAGAGCCAGGCTCTCAGAGAGAAATCTCAGAGAAAAATGAACCCAGTTTGCCACACTTTTCTGGTTAGGCCAAGGGGAGCCATTCTGTCAAGCCTCTGAGAGCCTGGGTCCGCTCCCCCAGCTGTTCTACTGCTTGCCTACTCTAAAGGTCAATCTTGGCACCTCAGGTTTGAAGCGGGCTGTGACCAGGACTTCCTGGTGCAAAATAAAGCAGCTCCTGTGCTGAGCAGCAGGGGTGCAGCAGAGCCTCAGTGGAGGGAGCACACGGCAGAGGCAGCAGGTGAGCAAGGACTCAGGAGTACATGACTTTAGCGAAAAGCTCTACCCATTTCACAGACAGCAAAGTGAACTTTTCCTAAAATTCAATGTTATGTGGTGTTGGAAGCAAAAAGTGATCATGAAATGGGAATGAGGTCCAGCTTTATCTTCCTACATGGCCTTGAATGTGCCACTTGATCACTGGAAAAGAGGCTTGTATGCTGAACTCTGACTCCTGTTCCTCACTGGCTCTCTGGCCACAAGGACACTCTACTTGCTTTTTAAAAACAATGTTATTTAAGAACATAGGTCAAGTGACTTGGTGCTGAAATATGCTTGTTTAGGAATATGGGAGTTTTCTTCTCTTGACCAAGTCCACTACAAACTTCCACTAAATTCAGTTCCCTGAACCCTAGTGTTCCCTTATGGAGGATACAAATAAATCTATAGAAACAGCCATAAGTCCTGGCTTCACACCTTGGCTTTTTCTGAGCACAGCAGGGGTTTAAATCACTCACATTTCATCCTAGGGTTGTAAGCACCTCAGGTTATAAGGCAGTTTCTTCAGAAATTCAGGCATTCCCTCTGAATATGAGGCAGTCGTATTATCCAGCAGGTAGTTTGGGAAGATGTCATTTCATCCTTCCAGTCATTCATGATACTTGCTTTTGCATTTGGGCAGCAATAGCTACACTGCTGTTGTGGCATTATTACAATACCTCATCTTGAAGTCATGCACTTCGGGTTTGGAAGGGGAACATTAACTTAGTTGATGCAAGTGTAGTTATCCTATGGTGATGTCAGGCTGGAACACCAATGGGCTGCTCAGGACAGCCAACTACCTTGCTAAGGTTTCTCAGTATTGTCATCTGTTCACGTTGTAAATCTCAAGTAAATTTCTTTCTGCTCTTCTGACTCAGAAATGCTCAACTTCAAACCAAGAAGCACCATCAATATTTCTCCATGGGAGCTTGCACCACAGGAAGGCCCAGTGTAACTTGCAGCTGGAGACGACCACACGTTTACTGGTTTTCAATTACTTGGGGTCCTGTGTGTTTTCAATCTCACTGGAGGATTTTCCCATCAGGCAGTTAAGTGGTGGCTGCTTTGGAGTCTCCCGGACGTGCCTCAGCTTCTTGGCATAGTACACAGGAGCCCAACAGGTAAAATACTTGAAACTTCCCAGTGGCCAAGACCTTGGACACCCTTCTGCTGGGTGGAAATGGGACTGTTTTCCTAAACAGTGTAGGCCACTGTTTTAGCCCTTGTCACGTTCCTTACTTCAAACTGAAATTCAGTTTGGCTTTGAGTATAGGCACATATGGTGGATTCATCTACTTCAGTGTTTGTTTTGACCAAAAGTTTATTTTTCTAGTGCATTTTTCTAAGTGGTGAAATATGTAATTTTAGTATGCATGACTGGATCTCCAACAATAAAATCTCTGTAAGGCTGAGTGTGTGAATTGTGGTTTTGTTCTTGAGACAAACCTGGATGTAGTCCTGGTAACCTAGATAGACGCAGGTTTCCTAACCATGGGCCCAAGTACAGCCTCCTGCCCTCTAGATGAGCTTGGGGAGGGCACTGTGGCAGTCACTGAAGATCATAAACACAACATACTAGTAAGAAAAATGAACTTGGCTCCACACAGTAGTAGAGGAATATATTTTTCAGTCCCAAGACTTGAGATGTTTCTGTGGACTGACCCTGAATCTTCCGATGATATCTAGTGATTCCTAAAGAGCTCCTGTGGCATGGACAAATGTGCCAAGTACCCAGAGTACATACTTTCATTTAAATCTTCAGACACCATGAATTAAGTGTATTGATTGCCCTTGTGAGGAAAGCAAGGCCCCAAATTGTTAATTAGCTTGCTAAGGACACTCAAAGCCAGGCAGTCCAATGATGGTGTATTGGGAGGAACATGATGGGTTTAGTGGCACATATCATTCACTCTTACACTCACATAACCAAACCCTATGAGAATGGAATGGGACTCTTTCAGAGAAAAGTGACTGAAATGAAGTGGCACGAGGCTGTTAAGTCCCTTCTATTCTACAAGTTGAGACTCAAGTTTGGGGTCAGCTTGAACAACATCACCAGACTCCATCTCTCCACTTCATCTTAGTCAAAAGGCTAAGAAGCAGCCGGGTGGTGGTGGTGCACGCCGGCTCAGTTCCACCCCCACCACACACACATACAAAAATTTTTATCTCAGAGACAGAAGTTGTATTAACATTTTCACCCAGAAGCACTATACATAAGTCTAAGCTGTGGGGGATACTGGGATGGGACTAATGCCACATACACTAAACTGCTACCTGCTGTTTATTTGTAGAGGACAGGTAATGCCCCAGAGCAGACAGCAGCTGGGTCCTCATGACCAATCTGGCTGGCAGGGTAGCTGAGTCAGCTGAGAGACTCTAGCATAGGATACAGGCTTACTGCTGGCCTCCGGTGATGCAACAGGTAAACATACATGCTGCGGTGTTGGAGTAAGCTCTCCAGGTGAGTATTTCTGGGCAAGTATGTTTCTCACTCTAGGATGAGAAATCGGATACTTTACCTCCAACTTTACGGCACTTGTGATGATCAGTACCTCTCCCTGGTCTCAGGAGAACTTTTCCAGGCTTCCTAAGCACACAGCACTGGTTGAACATTGCCAGTCAGTGGAAGTGTTTTATGTGCTTGGATTTAAGGTTGGTAGGTAGGGCTAGGGTTGTGGCTTAGAGATGAACAGCACACAAAAACCCATGGATTTGATCTTCAGCACCTTAAGGGGAAAAAAGCTAGCAATACCACCTTTTAAGGCATCACTCTACTTAAAGAAATTTTTTAAAAGAAATGTTCATGTCCTGCTGGGGAGTGGTAGTGTACACATTTAATCCCCCAGGACTAGGGAGGCAAAGACAGGCTGATCTATTTGAGTTCCAGCACAACCAGGCCTACACAGAGAGTGTCTCAAAAAAATAAAAAAGTTTATGTCCTCACTTGACTGGACCCCAGTCACTAGAGATGAGCTGAAGATGCTAGTAAAAAGCATATCAGCACTCAGAAGGCAGGGGCAGGCAGAACACTGAGTTTGAGACCAGCTTGGTCTACATTGCCAGTTCTAGTCCAGCCAGGGCTACATGATGAGGTTGTCTCAAAGGAAAAGATACCAGTATCTACTCAGGTGATGTGGGTGTGGTGAGCAGTCTCTCCCTGTGTGCCTTTCTCTATTCTGTCTCCTATACCTCGATGGACCCAGGAACAATGAGCCATGCCCAAGGTTTCTCTCTGCTTTGACATTTCCTGGGTAACCTTGGGCAAATCACCTTCTTATAAACTTCAATTTGAACTTTAAAAAGAGAAAGGGAGGTAACCACCAGCCACACAGCAGCAGACATTGCTAAATCACTCCAAGTGTAGCTATTTACATGACCTTTTGGAGACAGAGGAACTGCTAAAGAGTAAACTCAAGGCTTAGGGCATTATTGGCAAATAATCTACTTTTAAATTTTAAGATAAGCTTCCCCTATGTTGCTCAGACTAAAACATGACCTACAGCCAAGGCAGGCCTAGGGCTTGTAATCTTCCTGCCTCAGCATCCAGAGTACCAGGGATTATAGACATGCACTACCATCCCTGGCTTCCAAGGCCATTTCTGGCAGTGCCTTCATTTATCAAGACAGAATTTGAGGCTGGACATGTTGGCTGCTGCCTATAGTCTACCTCTGTGCTTAGTGAGTAGAGGGGGCAGGGCTCCTGAAACTGCAGAAAACTGCAGAGCCAGCCCAGACTGGAGCAAGACCCCATCTCCAAACAAACAAGACTAAGCTAAAGCAGTGGTTCTCAACCTTTCTGATGCTATGTTCCTCATGTTGTGGTGACCCCCAAACATAAAATTATTTTTGTTCCTACTTCATAATTGCAATTTTGCTGTTATGAATCATAATGTGTTTTCCAATGGTCTTAGGCATCTCCTGTGAAAGGATTGTTCAACACTCCTCCCAAAAAGGGTCATGCCCTTCAGGTTGGGGACCACTGAACTAGAAACCAAACTAATTCAAGCTGGGCCAACTAGCTTTCTCCCAGTTGCAGCTAGGCTGAAGAGACAGCTTGGGTGTTGCCATTGATAAACTCCTAGGATGTGCCACTTATTGCTGAGTCAGGAACCTCCACCTGCAGATGAGGGTGTGATGAAATACCAGGTGGACTTGCCTGTCATTGGTGGCATACGCCTTTAATCCCAGCACTGGGGAGGCAGAGGCAGGTGGATCTCTGTGAGTTTGAAGAGAGTCTGGTCTACAGTTCCAGGACAGGCTCAAAAAAAAAAAAAAAAAAAAAGAGTATCAGATGGATTCATCTGGAATGGGATGATTGAAAACAATGTCCTGTTGTGACTTACTCAAATTGCTGGCATTCTTCATGCCTGTGTACAGTTCTGCACTTGATGTATAAGTCACTTGCGTCTTGAAAGAATGTTTCATGTTAACAGCCAGAGTTAAATCATTCTATAGCCAAGCAAAGTATAGCCAAGCAAAGGTGAAACTGCTCTCTATTTTTTTTTTAAGAGAACTTGTTAATTCAAATTAATCTCAAAATTATCATTATGGAAAAACCCTTTGTTGGACTTAATTATTTTGAATCATATAAGGCAAAGAATGAGTAACTGCTTTGAAATTTAGGACCTTTAAAGGTCTGCCTGTGATGCCTTCTGTTCCCTTCTCCCCACCCTGTTAAAAGCAGGGTATCTGCCTTACAGTTAAGATCAAAGGCCAAGCCTATCTGCTTGTAACTTATTTCCACGAGAATCTAAAGGAAAGTGATTCCAGGAGCTTCTGTCAAACCCAGGTTCCCTAGCCTCTAACTCTACTTGGCTGGTCATCCGTTTGATCTAAAACTACCTCAAATTCAGCCTCTGTCAGATTCTGAACATTTTGTTTTGTTTTTTCGAGTCAGGGTTTCTCTGTGGCTTTGGAAGCTGTCCTGGAACTGGCTCTTGTAGACCAGGCTGGCATCAACATCTGCCTGCCTCTGCCTCCCGAGTACTGGCATTAAAGGTGTGTGCCACCACTGCCCAACAAATCTCTGACCTTTTAAGTATCATCTAGTCTTGTTTTTATCCATAGTGACATTGGCCACTTACTGTCAAAACTGCTTAAAATGGATTCACTGTCTGAGACAACTTTATCTTCAATCTCTATACTGAGGCTCAGACCAGTGTGCTCAAGGTCACACACACAGTATGTACTCAGTAAGCATTAGATGGCCAGTCAAGTCAATAGCTAGATAATAGCATAGCTCAGATACAGACCCAGAAGGTCTGACTCCCAAACCGAGTCATCATTTGAAGGGACCACCTCCATCCTTTTGATATACAACCAGGGTCCCAAATAGAACCTACTTACACAGATTAAACCAGAATCTTCCAGAAATCAACCTCTCCTATCCACTTAAAACACTAATATGGAAATGGTTTAAGCTGTCAATTTTTCTCCAAACCCTCTTTACTTCTCTAATTTCAAATCTCAGATAAATTGCCCCAACATCTGGTATGAACCAAAGTTACAAATCCTAAGGGCACTCTCTCTAGAAAGTTCACTGTGCTAGCCTATATCCAGAGACCTCTTCTCATGAGTTTTCAGCACTAATTTCCCATGATTGTCAGATCATTTTCATTTGATGTAATCGAAGAGGAAAAAATGTGTGTCTGTTATGTCTTCACCCCTACAAGGCATAGTGCAGGCCAAACACTGGGCCAGTTTCTGTTGAAAAGCCTGCTTTATTATTCCTTCTCATGAGCTGCTTTTCAGGAATGTCTTCTTTGACAGTGTCTTATCTATACCTCTTACTTACTTTGGTCTTTCCCACAGAAAAATATTAGGGTTAGTTTATAAATGAATGTAAGAATTAACTTACTAGTCAAAATTTTAAGTGTCAGAAGAGAAGTGAAGAATCTGCCTGAAATGTCAGATTGACACTCTTCTCCAAACAAGCCAAAAAAAAAAAAAAAAAAAACTGACCAAACCCCACTGAATGAAGAAGGAGCCTTGAGAAGCTAGGTATGGTGGCCCCAACCCTTCATTTCAGTACAATGGAAACAAAGAAAAACTCTTTCTTAAAAAACAAACAAGAAACTAAATATCTATTTTAATCAAGTACTTTGATAGTACAAATTTAATAAACTAACATGCCTCTGACTTTTATACACTCACAACAAGGTCATTACATGACACTGCAGTGTTTCCCAAGTGAACTTTCATTTTAATCAAATCTACAAAGCATTTACTGGGATGACATATCTGACAAAGCCACAGACTTCTATCAAACAACATCAGAGTAGTATAAAAAGTAAGTAAGAACTCAATAGCCTTCTCTCAGCCTTATCAGCAGCCATGTTTCTGGGGAAGGACCTACACACATAATTCCTTGCCAAAAACCAGGATGCTACAACTCTGAAGAGCCTATGCAAGAAACAGTGTGCCTGTGTCATTCAGCAAACACCTTCACCAAGGTAACTGTGGGCTATTGCATTCCTTTTTTGGTTTTTAAGGAGACTGCAATAGAAATATATTAAAGATAGCCTCAACTATCCAACAATCTTCTAACTTCCATTTGAAACAGAAGCCATAGGAATCTACAGGTCTTTAACTCTCTTCACAGCACAGCTGTAGTTCACGCTAAAAATGCTCCCTTTGTACCTTACAAATAAACAGAATACATGTGTACATATATATATATATGCATCAAGCATTATTCAATCTTGCCTTTTGATACAAACATGAATACAGCCAAATTTGCAAAGCGTTCACTTAATCGTTTAGTTGATGAAAGGTGGAAGGGCTATGAGTTTTCAGCAAAGGAGGCTGTCAGCTTTAGCAGTGTCCTTGGCACTCCGAAGCTCAGCTGAAGTCCCGACCTGTGAGGACGAGTGGAGCCACAAGTGTCCAGAGGTAAAGGAGGAGGCACACCCAGCTGGAACCCATTTTGATCCACACAGCTAGCCAATTGCTGGACACTTTCTGGAACTTGGCATCGGGACTAAGAAAACAAGAATAGCGGGGAGGGGGAAGCTTAACATTGCAAATATGGATCCCTCCCATTCCACTTACCCTGGCCAATGCCAAGAAATCCCCCAGGAGACTTAGCTGCTACCATTAACTCTAGTATGGTCCTAGTAGGGACTTGAGAAGCTATTTTCACTTACTATAGCCAACAGACTACCTCTCAGATGGCATTTTCCTTCTTATTAACATGAAAGACCTAAGTATTCTTTCAGCAAGGTTCTTATGTTCTGTCTGAATTACTCTAATCAGCAGCAAAATGCAAACAGCCTCCCTGAAATGGTTCCTGCTTCAGACATTATTACTCTGACCAGAATACTTTAATATGGCCTCTCTAAAACCACAGGAAAAAAAATATCAATGTCAGGCCAAATGCTTTATATTAGGATTTTCTTTCTTGAATAACTCATCTAGAAAAGCTACTAATTTGAACTGCAAAGAATTCCTCCTGGGTTCTATTTCAAGAAGGGCATGTTGGCACATACTCTTAATCCCAGGAGTTAGGTGGCTGTGGCAGAACCACAAAAATGGGAAGTTTGAAGCTAGATCATCTGAAACAAGAAGGACTCCACAAAAGGACCTGAATACAGTCAGCTTCATCCTCTGAGAGTGAAGGGCTCTGCAATAAGGACGATCCACCCAGATTTATAGGCATTCCCAAGGACTGACTGAGTATCCTCTATCTTTGCCTATGCCTCCTACCTGTACCAGCTGGTTATGGTCATCATGATGTACAAGGAAGCACAACACAGCATCCAGTGGAAGAAGGAGTAGCTATACTGCACCCCGTCCTTCTCGTTGTCCACAGCCCGACGAGGCTGTCCATCTTCTTCATCACTGGCTCCATTGGCGGTATCACCAAGGATAACACTGTCACTCCCAGAGAGGGTCAGCTTGTTAACTTGGCTATTGCTTGAAGTACGGATGCTGGAAAATAATCCCACGAAAATCACATCAAAAGAGAACCATTTTAGATGAAATGATGTGGCCCACATATATGTAGGTTATTTCTGGGCTGTTCTACTTTGGACAAAGAAAGCCTGCTGAAAGCCCTGTCCAAAGTTACAACCTGATGTCTATGAATTACAGAACAGTGCTCTTTGTAATTTCTATTTATCCCTTGGCCCAGTGTCTCTTCTACTACTGCATTAAGTGCCTCTGCTTTGCTTGTAATAATACCACCTACCTCTAACTTACTCATCCTTCACTCCTGTCTCAGTGCCATGGCCTCCTGAAATTCTTCCCTGACATCACCCCTCCCTGGGCTGAGTGAGAACCTCCTCCCACTTCCCACTGCTCTCTAGGTGTCCTGCCCCAGCACTTGTCAATCCTGCCTTGCCTGCTGTTCAGAGAACTCCTTAACATCAGCTATAGTCCTATGGAGTAAGTTCCAGCACAGCCAAGGCTGTCTCAGAAGAAAAAAGAAAAAAGAAAAAGAAAATGTTCAAAGTAGGAATATAGATTTTTTTAAATGACAGGAATCCAGTGGGGGGGGGGGAGACAGCAAATACCATACTTAGTGGTGAAAGACAAAAACTGCTCCCTCTCAAAAATCAACAACACAGCAAAGATCCCACTGTTCAATTTACTATTTTACATTGTACCATAAGTTCTATCCACAACAATTAGACAAGAAAGAGATAACCAGTAACTGATTTCAGCAAGGTCCTATATACAAAAGGCACCTATCTCTACAGACGGAAGTTACACCATGGTGGACCAGTAATGCCAACACTCAGAAGGGTGACATAGGATTGGGAGCAGATAAACATATACACATAAAACAAAGTCATTCTAGATAATACAACAAATGCACTCAGAGTGGTGGCACACACCTCTAATCCTACCACTCAGGAGAGTTCAAGGTCACGCTAGGTACAAGACTTTGCCCCCCCCCCCAAATCAATAAAGACATCAACAGGCTGGGTATGATGGTGCATGGCTTTAGTTCCCAAACCTGAGAGGCAGAGGTAGGATCTAATTTAATTCCAGGCCAGCCTTGTCTACAAAGCAAGTTCCAGGAAAGCCAGGGCTACAGAGAGAAACCTTGTCTCAGAAAAAACAAAACAAAAAAGCTCAGCACATAAACCCTGACAACCTGAATCCAACCCTTGGAATGCAGAGTGGGAAGGAGAGACCTAGCTCCTGAAGGTTGTCCTTTGACCTCTGCGCATTGCTTGGGCACACACCTACCCACTTCAGAGGTAAAGGCTAGAGAGGAACAATTCTAGCGCATCCTCAGCTACACAGCAAGTGTGAAGCTGGCTTGGACATGAACTCCTGTCTCAAAAAGAGGCCTAAAAGTAGCCAGTCAGCATAACAATCCCTACCCTAGGCAATATTTAAAAATATCAGGGCCAACAGGGAGGTAGTGGTGCACACCTTTGGGAGGATCAGAAGGCCAGCCTGGTCTATAAAGTGAGTCCAGGACAGGTTCCAACACCACAGAGAAACCTTGTCTCAAAAAACAAAAAACAGATAACAACAACAAAAAAGCCTGCTGCCAGGCCAGATAACCTCAGTTCAATACCCAGGACTCACATAGTAGAAGAAGAGATACATGTCCCACAAGTTGTCCATTAACAACTTTTCATCATTAACCATAGTGCAACTGTTGCTCCCTCAATAAATACACACCAAAGAAAATGTTTTTAAGAAATAAAGTCTGTACATAAGTGGAAGGCTACTTAAATTACAATAACAAATGACTAAAATACCATATACCAAACAAAATGATATCCAAAGCAGACTGAAAAGGAGATACTCATTTCCTATTTATATGTGGTTGAAGACCAGGCTGATCTGGAACTCAACATAGATACGCCTGCCTCCGTGCTGGGATTAAAGGGGTGTACCACCCCTGCCTGACTTATATGTGGTCACTCTTATTTTGCCAACTTGCAAGAATAAAATTTATCTTGGCTAATTTTGAACATTTCTTACTTTAAAATGATAAATCTAACACATGCTATTATATGAAAAAATAAAATAAGAGGATGAATGGGTACAATGAAGTTATTATCTGAAATTTTGTACTAGGGACTAATTATCATTTTACTTAATATAAATGAGGAAAAAAGACAATGCCATATACTCTGACCAACACTTTCTGCCAAGTTATTATGTTTTCCTTTTTTTCTAAAAGGTAATTCTCAAGATCCCAATTTCCAGCCCATCTAAAGTCAAGTGAAGATTTTTATCTTAATATAAAAAGGAGGTACACCTCCATAAAAGCAAGAGGAATTTTCTGAACTTTCTTTTTAGTGAGATCCACCTGCCTCTGCCTCCTGAGTGCTGGAATTAAGGCAAGTGCCATCAAGCCTGGCTGGATTTTAAGAAATATACTCACCTAGGTAAGCAAAGACATGCAAATGACTTTTCATTAAAAGGAGCTGCGTTGTTTTAATTCTTTACCATGGTTTAAAAATAACATATTAGCCAGGCGTTAGTGGTACACACCTTTAATCCCAGCACTTGCAAGGCAGAAACAGACATCTGAGTTCAAAGCCAGCCTGGTCTACAGAGCAAGTTTCAGAACAGGCTCCAAAGCAACACAGAGTAACCCAAGGGGGGGGGGGAAGGAATCAACCCTCACCCCCCCCCCAAATAACCCATATTATTCGCTTTCATGAGAATCTTCTATTAAGTACTGCCTACCTAGAACTTACCTAGAATATATAAGGCAGATAACAAAGATAGTTAGACCCCCAAAATCATCCAAATTCATAGAGTGTCCATTCTGTGATGGTGGAGCAGGAGCAGGAGCAGGAGCAAGAGTAGTTGAATTTGCTGGAGACACAGTGGGTGAAGTTAAATGTGTAATGATGCTCATAAGAGAGGGGTTGCAGGAACGGTCTGAAAACGGAAATGTTTTGTTATCATTAGTTACAGCTCACTCGTTCCAACAAACAGAGGTGTGTTGTAAAACACAGGAAAGTTAAGCTTAGAACCTGAAACTCAGTAGTAAATACTGTATTTGCATCTTACCCAATGATCTAGCTTTAAAAAAATTAGTTATCTCAAGTGTTTTTTTTTTTTTTTTTTTTTTCTTTTTTTCTTTTGAAGGAAGTGCTTTAAGATAGGGTTTCTCTTTGGAGCCTGTCCTGGAACTAGCTCTGAAGAGCCTGATTAGTTATTTCAAGTTTTATAAATGTCTATTGTGACTACACTGGTTTTGTGAAGACTGCTCAGGTTTTCCAAACAGGAGCATATCCTGAGTTTTATTTGTTACTAAAACCTACTGTGAACACTAACCATTTACAAGTGTTTTATTGTTTGTTTCACATTTACTCTAGCTTCAGTTTGTATACCCCCCACAGGAGCACATCTATGATTGAGTATGACACTCCCTTACCAGGTTCATTGGTCATGGCTGACCACGTGAGGTAAAGGGTGTACAAAGTGATGATTGAGGACTGCAGGAGGCCAGAACGAGGCTGATGTTCCTATGAAATCAAAACAAAAACAATGCCATATGATCTGTAAGGAATGACTGTCTTGAAGTCTGCATGCTTCCCAGGGATGCACTGAATTGCTAGAAATTGAAAACCTATTCTTCCTGACAGTTAAAAGATGACAGATAACCCTTCAGTTTCAGTTAGTCTACAAAATAAGAAAGACGATGCGGCCAGGTTGTGGTGATGCACACTTTTAATCCCAGCACTTCAGAGACAAAGGCAGGGCCTCTGTGAGTTCAGGGCCAGCCTGGTCTATGGAGATAGTTCCAGGACTGTCATGGCTGTTACACAGAGAAGCCCTGACTTGAAGAAAATAAGAGATGTATCTACTGCTAATTTGCAAAGCATTTCACAATTTTGAAAATTCCTTTATATCACACCAAGGCCTTCAGTTTCTAGACTCTATTATTTTTATATGAAGAAAATTCCACTCAGCTCCTACCACAAAACAGCCAAGTGACTCAGCACTTCTTGGAAACTTCTGTTTTGTTTTTAATTCTTTTGTTCTAGATACTGTTCCTCCAACTCAATCCTGCTCCAGCTTAAGCATTGTAAGATTAAAGATGTACCAAGTCCAGTCAGTAATTAAATGTGAGTTAACAAAAAAAATTTTTTTTCCTTTTTTGAGAAAGGATCTCATGTAGTCCAAGGCTGGCCTTAAACTTAGTAGGTAGCCAAAGATGATGGCCTTCATCAATTGATCCTTCTGCTTCCACTTCCTGAATGCTGGGATTATAGATGTGCAGCACCTTGCCTGGTGCTGAAATCATACTCAAGGCTTTGTGCAGACCGTGCAAGCTTCTACCAACCAACCAAGCAGGATTCCCAGCCCCTTATGCTTTTCTTTAAAAAAAAAAAAAAAAAAAAAAATTGTTATTTATTTATTTATTCTGTGTGTGCTGTGGAAGGGGGACCTCAAGTATGATCAGGAATTGGTTCTCCTACACTATGGGTTCCTGGAATGGCATTGGGGTCATCTGGCAAGCACCCTTATCACCTGAGCCATCTGAGACACTCCATGTTCTCTTGAGAAAGGGCCACAAACCCAGCCATTTTCTCACTTTAAAAACAAAACAAGGCTATCTGGGATTTCAAGCATATCCAATCATACTCACTTGAGTTTCTTCACAATTAAAATAATTCTCTTAAATTATCTTTTTTCTTCTTCCTTTGGTTTAGTCATCTAGTATCCCAGACTGGCCTTCAATTGCAGAAAACTTCCTACCTCAGCCTCCTAGGTTTAGGCTAATGCTCTCATCACTTTTGTTTCTGACTTATTTTCAATCATGTGTGCTTATGTGTCTGGGTGTGTGGTTGCCCTTGGAGGTGATGAGCCACCTGATGTGGCTGCTGTGGACTGAACTGAATCCCCTGGAAGAGCAGTATTTGCTGCCAGCTGCTAAGCCATCTCTCTAGGCTTAATTTATTGTTTTGTAAAAAAGTGTGATGTTGTGTCTATGTGTGATGTGTGCATGTGTGTTAATAAGGACAGGTGTATGGCTTGGTAAGTGTTTTGAGATCAGAGAACACTGGTTATCAATACCTGCCTTGTTTTCTGCATCTTCACCATTACATCTCACAGGCTAGCACAGGCTAGCACCTCATCTTACACTAGGAACACTGAGATTACAGACACAGCTGCCATGCCAGCTTTTGTTTGTTTTTTGTTTTGTTTTTCAAGACAGGGTTTCTCTGTGGCTTTGGAGAAGTCCTGGAACTAGCTCTTGTAGATAGACCAGGCTGGTCTCGAACTCATAGAGATCCGCCTGCCTCTGCCTCCAGAGTGCTGGGGTCAAAGGCTTGCACCACCACCGCCTGGCTCCATGCCCAACTTTTTACATGAGCTTTGGGGAGCTAAACTCCTGTCCCTGTGCTTGGTGCTTTGTCCACTAAGTTGTCTCCCCATTTACTCTTAGAATGAAAGCTGAGTTCGGTTGGTGGCTCATGTCTGTAATTCCAACAAGGGGAAAATGGAGTCCAAAGCCACCCTGGGCTACAGGAGACCCTGACTTAAAAAGCCAAACAATGAAAAACACGTGTTCTTTTCACATTTAAGACTTTGGTTTTAGTTCTTTGAGCCAGAATCTGACTACATGTCCCTGGCTAGCCTGGAACAATGTTGACCAGGCTGACCTCAAACTTGCTACAAGTTATGTAGTTTTTGGAGAGGGGTTATTTTCTATTCAGGTTTTGTTTAAATTTATTTATTATGTATGTGTAGGGGCATGTGTGCCACCATGTATTGTGAAGGTCAGAAGACAACATGCAGGAGTCAGTTCTCCAGGTCCACACTATGGGTCCTTGGGTTAGAATTTGGGTACCAAGTTCAGGAACAAGTACCTTTATCAATGAGACATCTTACCACCCCCAAGTTACCTAGGTTTTAATCATCAGAAAATAAATGTCATCATGATACAGGAACTAAACCAGGCATGGTAATACATGCCATCAAGAACATCCCAAAGTTCAAGGTCTAGACTACCTGATAAATTATAGGCCAGTTAGAGCTATAATGTGAGAGCATTAAAATATAAAATTAAAGTAAGAATCAGGTAAAATGTATGTGCACTCAATAACAAACCTGGTTACTAAGCTATAATTTCAAAGATAACCATAAATGGAGAAATAGTTAAGCAGCTAAATACAGATATAAATTCATTAAAATACTACCTGGAATTTAAGCTTAGCTAGCATTAATTTTAAGTTTTCACAAGAGAAAACAGAAAACCATCATACCTGAATTTTGGGAAGAATGGATACAATAGAAACCGCAACACAAAAAATCAGGTTAAGACTGATGAAGACCTTATTTTCTGTGCAGCCATCTGGTTTGGTATAGAAGATGTAGAGCAGCACGGCAAAGATGATTGACAGGATATAAAACAAGCTTGTAAAAGACAGCAAAGCTGGAGGAGAGGAAGACGGTATGAATGTCCACCAACCGAATAAATGGCTAGAATTGAGATCAATTTTCTCCTATGCTATATATTTAATTCATTCCTATGGTGAGTATTAAGATGCAGGAAAATCAGAGATGGTCCAAGGTTAAAGTTTCAAATTGTTTTAAAATGATCCACCATTAAACTACAAAGTCCACTTTTAAATAAATAAACTCACAACCTGGATTACCTAACCTGGGTTTCACGGGTTCAATTAAAAACATTTGGTGATTCCAGTTTCAGTAATCTCGAGTACATATTAAATATGTACACTAGCTTTTCTAGATGATTTCTAGTCTTTGAATGGCACAGTTCAGGGCCAGGTGTGGTGGGTGAACATCTGTAAAACTAGCATTTGACAAGCTAAAGGGTCACAAGTTCAAGGCTAGCTTGATGTTCACAGAGCTCCACAAACAAAGTCACAACTGGCAATAACTTCATGCCAGGGATGACATCTGGGGCAAACAAAACAGGCCCTATTTGAGACAATTTTATTATGCAGCCACTGGCTACTTAAACCTGGCTCCCATCAGAAATAATGAGATAATCTCTTTGGTCTGGGAAAACAAATTCCTTTCCATTCACATAGAGAATCAATTAGCTGTATAATTGAACCTGAATCTGAAAATGTTTGCTTAGCTTCTCAGCAGCGATAAGTTACATTATAAACTGAGAGTCCAGTGACTGAATATGTACTATGCTCACCTTTCAGCAACACACACAATTCATAATTAACTGACAAACCAGCTTTTTAATAGGCAGCTTATAAGGGTTGGAGAGCATTTCTGGCTGTGCTTCTACAGGACATGGGGTTGAGTCCCAGGGAAATCTGATGCCTTCTTCTGGCCTCCATAGGCACTGCACAAATGCAGGTACAACACACCCCCTCACACACACAATTTTTACAAAGAAGCCCTACATTAAGTTTGTATATTTAAAACTGGAGATTTTATTATACTCCTTACTTAAGGTAACAGTATGACTCTCAGAAGTGAGTGTAGATATTTACCAGCATACCAGAACCTTGGGTTTCCTTCTTCCATTCGATTTACCCATAATTCATTCCAAGAGTGAGCCATGTCTACCAAGAGCACCAGCTGGATAAAGATGAAGAAAGTGGCCCCAAACATGCCAGCACCAAACCAGACTGCAAACAAAAAGAACAAATATTCTTCACCATAAGAGCAAGATCTCAGAATGACTATCAAACTTAATGAGCAGACTTCAACTCCAGTAAGAGAGGCAGAAAAGACATTCTGTCTACAGCAATAATACAGTATATTATTATCATCATCTCAAACTTACAAGTGTTCTTTGAAGAATGTCAACTGTATTTCATGCCTTTAGAAGCATTTTACATGTGTGTACTGAACATGTGTGCAACAGGCATGAGAATAATTTCTTTGAGACAATTCTCTCCTTCCATCATGGTAAGACCCAGGGGTCAAACTCAGACTGATCATCAGGCTTTGTGGCAAGTGCCTTTTACCCTGAGACCTTCTAAAACTTGTTTTAGTTTGTATCAAAGGGAGCCTAGTGAAATGATCCATGAGACAGTTACCAACAACCAGTTAATAGTACAAGTCCTTTTAAAAAGGACCAGACCAAGAGGAGGCTAATACTTCTAAAATGTCTTCTGGTGGTCAAGCTCAGAGGTACATTGTTTTTAAGACAAAAACCACAGCACTCGGGAGGCAGAGGCAGGCCATCTCTGTGAATTCAAGTCTAGCCTGGTCTACAGAGCAAGTTCCAGGACAGTCTCCAAAGCTACACAGAGAAACACTGTCTCGAAACACCCCCCACCAAAAAGACAAAACCCACAATTAACTGTGTTTGAGTTGGAGTAACATCTGTCTTTTTGTAGAGCTTAGTAATATTTTCCAGATACCACATGACAATTTTCTATTTACACTTCTTCTAATTATTTAGTTTTAGCTTTCACAAACAAAATTATTTTGGTTAATATATCTGAACCGTGGTCAGGATCACAGATAGTCCAAATGCATTGCCAAGGTAGATTTGGCTACTGGGGATGGAAAGCTGAGGAATGTCCAGGCAGATACAAAATAAGTAAGTCAGGACAAGATGGTATCAATCACTTCACTACACCTCTCATAACTTAAGACTTTTCCTAAGGGGGGCAGTGGTGGAGTATGCTTGTAATCCCAACACTCAGAGACAGAGGCCTAGTCTACAGAGTGAGTTACAGAGTAACCTGGTCTACAGAGTTGAGTTCCAGGACAGCCAGGGCTACACAGAGAAAACCTGTCTCAGAAAACAAACAAAAAAAACCAAAACAGATGTTCCCTCTATTTTTAGGAGACTGGGGGAAAACACATAGGAAACTGTCAGAAGTCAATTGTTGCCATGTCACAGAAGAAAATTAAAACAGGAAAAAGGCAGCATGGGAGTGCTAGATCCTCATGTTGACAAGCTCTCTGATGACTTTTTCTCACCAAATGAGAAGACAAACTATGAAATAGCACAAAATTAACACACAGTTCCAGAAAAGCTGAGGTCTAAATATCTCCTGGTTTTAATCCATTGTTGTCCTAATGTGTAATCATACAACTGGACACCATGTCTTAACAGTTATATAAAATCACTAATGGAAATGCAGCTCTTAATTATCACAGAGTTGTACAAGTCAATCCCTAGCAGTAAATCGTACCTGAAGTAAAATGGCCCCCAGGGATGTAGAAAGATCCAACCATGATACCAATAATAGCAGCAATTTTGAAGAACCAAAACCTATTAAAATACAAAAACAAACTTAGGAGAAATGTTAACTTTTATTTTTACACTGAGAAAATGCATTTCTGATTACAAAAATAAAGCCTAAATAACATTTAAAACATAAATATCTAGGCTTGTTTCTTCACTTGACCCAAGTCTACTCCACCCAATATTTCACACAAAATATTATACCAAGCCTTTGTGACATGTGACAGTGATCCCAGTTACTCTAAAGTTGAAGCATGAAGGCCAGCATGGGCTACAGAATAAAACAAAACCCTGTTTCAGTATACCAAATAAAGAAAAAGTAAAAAAGAGTGCAGAGGCAGGCAGACCTCTTTGAGTTAGAGGCCAGCCTTGGTCCTGGAGTAAGTTCCAGGACAGCCAGAACTATAGAGACTCTGTTTAGGGAGGGGGTTAGCCCTCTCTAACCCAGGACATGCAAGGCCTAGAGTTCATTCTCACCACCACTGCCAAAAAACACATATTATAAACCATGTTATATTGGTCCAATAAAAAGAAAGCTGAGACTAATAATATAAGCTTTATTATTAGAGTTACCATCATAGCCATAGGCAGTCATAAAGAGACAGCTATCATGGATAACAAGATGGGGTTCCTGAAGAGAAAAAGACCTTCAATTCCCTTCAGTTCCTTGAGAATATGAAGACCCTTAAGGAAAAATTCTTGGAAGACGGTGAGTTATTGGGAAATTTGGAGGAGCTGCTTCAATACAGTGTGTGTGTGTGTGTGAGTAAGTGAGTGAGTGAGTGAGTGAGTGAGTGAGTGAGTGAGTGAGTGAGTGAGTGAGTGAGTGACCCAGCACAGGGGCTAGTTGTCACAAGGCAGGATGGCACTAGATAAAAATAAACATGTAATTCAAGGGTGGTGTGCTTTGCTAGTAACGACAAGTGGGAAGAAGGAAACTGAATTCTGTAAGAGCTGCAAGGCTACAGCACGTGTTGCTTATCAACTCTGGTGAGAGCTGGGTGTGGGGTGGAGTGGAATGATTATTGTCAGAAGGTAGCTAGAGGGTCTGTAACCTAACAATTAGCATGCAAGATAAGTCATTTACATTCATGAATAAACTTGAGAGTTTTCCTACTTTTAGCACATAAAATTAATGCTTTTTCTATAAGGTCTAACAGTGTTAGCTACATGGAGAGTCACTAATCATTACATTTAAGGAAGAAATTATCCCCCAATCCTCCATTTACAAAATAGAACACAAGGGGCTGAAGAGATGGCTCAGTGGGTAAGAACACTAACTGCTCTTCAGAACCCAGGTTCAATTCCAACCACCCACATGGCAGCTCACAACTGTCTGTAACTCCAGTTCCAGGGGATCCAACACCCTTACACAGACACACATGTAGGCTAAACACCAATGCACATAAAATAAAAATAGATATCGAAAAACAAAACAAAAAAACAAAATAGGACACAAATACTTTGTCTATAATCACAGAGCTCATTAGCAAAAAAGGCCAGAACCAAATCTGACTTTCAGTCTATAACCTTTACTAATGTCTTGAGCTGAGTATGGTAATACAAACTGGAAATCCTACTAGGGAGGTGGAGGTACAAGGATCAGGCCAGCCTGGCTTGTAAGACCCTGTATCAAGTAACCAAAGCAACCAACCAACTAATGTGCTTACATAACAGAACATGAAGTATCAAGCTTTGAGAACTGAACATACATGAACTTCAAATCCTACCTTCAGCCTTTCCCAGCAAAAACATCTTAGGCAAAATAAAATATTTAGCTTCTCTAAAATTAGTTACGAAATCAGTAACAAATACAACATTTACAAAGTTCCTATCAGCTTCCAAATAACAAATTTATGTAAAAGACAAACTGTGGTCAGAAGGCGGAAGCAAAATATATATATAAATCAGAAGCCTGCTGGGCGGTGTTGGGAATACCTTTGACCCCAGCACTCAGGAGGCAGAGGATCTGAGTTCAAGACCAGCCTGTCTACAAGAGCTAGTTCCAGGACAGCCTCCAAAGCCACAGAGAAATCCTGTCTCAAAAAACCAAAAACAATAACAAAATAAAAAACAAATCAGAAGCTCATTTTCCCTTTTTTTTTTTAATGTATTTATTTTTACTGTTTTATCTTTCTTGTATACTATGTGTGTGCTCGTGTATGTATGACTGTATGTGTCTCAGCTACATTCTTATCTATAAATGGAAAAAAAATGTGTCTAAGCATCATGTCTATTTTACAAGGTACTACAGGCACCTGAAAGAAAGCTACCAAAAAATTACAATAAACAGACAGGGCAGTGGTGGCACATGCCTTTAATCCAAGCCCTCAAGAGGCAGAGGCAGGAAGATATCTGTGAGTTTGAGGCCAGCCTGGTCTACAGGGTAAGTTCTAGGTCAGCCAAGTCTACAAAGAGAAACCCTGTCAAAACAAACCAACAAAAAAAACTAATAAATGATCTTTCATGTATACATCTACTGTTCAAATATTCCACTGCTTCCATTCAAATGGCAATATTAATGGCTGAAGGTGAGGAACCATGAACATTGAAAAATCAATCTAACATACCCATTGTGTATTGCTGCTCTGGGATCTTTACTTGTTTTTACTTTTAACATGAGCAAAAAGAAGGCGAAGAAAAAGATGGCCACAGCAAAGTTGATCCGATACACAGCTTTGAAACCGACCAGCACATCACAATCTTTCTCTGCCTTTGTATCAGGCATCTTGATTTGAAAGCCTCCTTCACAGAATCCAGGAACCTGAGGAGGCAAGGAATTTCAATGCCATGAGCATATCAATACTATGACAACGCTTATCTTACTCCAGGAGCAGGATTTATAAAAGAGACCCCATAAGTAATTTTAAGACTGAGAACTGAAATTTCTCTTTGTCCAATAGACTACAATCTTACTACCTAAGAAAAACAACTCACATTTACAAAACAAAAGCTGGCCAGATGGTGGTGGCACATGCCTTTAATCCCAGCACTCAGGAGGCGGAGGCAGGAGGATCTCTGTGAATTTGAGGCCAGCCTGTTCTACAGGCTGAGTTCCATGACAGGCTCTCCAAAGCCACACAGAGAAACCCTGTCTTGAAAACCAAAAAGTGGTACTGTGATCAGTGTCTCTTCACAGCAAAAGAAACCCTCAGACACACACACTCACTCACTCACTTTAAAAAGCTGACTGGTTATGACAGTTAAGCCTGTAATCCCAAAGTCTGGGAGGCTACAAGTTCCAAGCCAACCTGGACTACATAGTGAATTTAAGATCAGCCTGGGTCATTTAGTAAGCCCTTCTCTGAAGACTGCTTAGCTCAGTGGAAGAACACAGCTATGGGTTCAGTTCTCAATTAACCCACATTCCTGAGGCTATTTCAATTTTCTCACAAAATCTTTCAGCTACAACAAATTCCTTCCAAAGGTAAATATTATAGTTTAAAGCCTATGCAAACAAGGAAAAAAAAATCTCTAAATTTTGTTTCCTCTGGATTGTTAGACTAGAGCCCAACAATGATCATTCTGACTTCTATGTCTGCAAGAGGACTAACACCTCATATTCTGTCCTGACTTCATCCAAAGATAATTTAAGCCAAGTGTGGTGGCACATACCTGGAACCTCAGTACTTGAAGTAAATGCAGGAGTATCAAGAGTTCAAGGCCAGTCTAGGCTACAAAAAGCCCTATCTTATAGTCATAATTAGAATAATAACAATGTCAAAAGCCCTAAATTACTGGAACTGAAGAAATGACTCAAGGTTTCCTCTTGTGGAGGACTGGGGTTCAGAACCCAGCATGCATATGGTGGCTCTCAACCATAACTCCAGTTCTAGGGGACATAACTCGGGTCTTCTGAACTCTACAGGCATGACACATATTTGATGCACATACATACATGTAGGGAAAATACTCATTCACAAAAAATAAATCTTTAAAAAATATTGTAATGATCTTGATGAATATAACAGTAAAAGTATTATAAAATATAAAAAATAATGAAAAAATGACCACATGATAAGATGCTGTAACTTCTACTTACCTTCTTTAGCTGAGTTTGTATGCCATCTGTCATCATGATGCAAGACACAATAGTACCAAGGATGAGAATGGAAGCATAGATGAGTCGAGTTACAGTGGAATTCTTGCTGATGGGACAGCAACCGCATAGCAGACATGATGCACCACTACAGAGGCATGGGACCTGTAAGAATAATATCATGGGCCATAAGAGATCCTTCACTAGACAGAGAGTAGTGATGTATGCTTTTTAATCCCAGCACTCAGGCTGCAGAGGCAGGTGGATACCTGAGTTGGAGGCCAGCCTGGTCTAGATAGATAGTTCCAGAACAGGATCCAAAGCAACACAGAAAGACTCTGTCTGAGGGAAAGGGGAGAAAGAGCTCTTTCACTGTTGTTGAGGCAAACAGGGGTTTGGTAGTTAACAGAATCCTGTTTAATAAGGCACATGCCTATAATCCCAGCATTTAGAAGGCAAAGGCAGAAGGATCATGAGTTCCAGAATACAAAAGATACAAATTAAGAAAAAAACAAGGCAAGGCATAGAAACACACATGTGCAATCTCAGTATTCAAGAGGCTGACAGAAGAGCATCAAGTTTGAAGTCAACCAGGACTACATAGGAAGTCAGCCTCAAAACATAAAATACAAGATAAAGCAAAAAATGCAAAGGCTTTAGAATCAATATAATTTCTGCTACTTTAGCAAATTATGTATCTAACCCTTGATTTCTTTATTCTAAAATATTTTATTGAGTCTAAAATGGACTCAATAAAATAATCAGTCTTTGGACCTTACTACAATAAATGAGCCTACCACATAATGCCTGAAACATGCAACAAGCTTCCAAAATATCATATTCACAGACAGCATATTTTATGTGAAAACAATGTAAGAAAAACACAAACATAACTCTACTTTTTGCTTACTGAGAACCTGAGCTCCTAAAGTGATGATTAGTACAGTAATCATCAGGCATGGTGGCTCATACCTTTAATTCCAGTACTTGTGGAGTAGAAGTAGGTAGATCTATGAATTTGAGATCAGTGTAGTCTACATAGTGAGTTCCAGGTCAGTCAAGACTACATAATGAAAGACCCTGTCTCAACAAGATCTCACCCCCAAAACATATGCTTGGTTAAGAAACTTACTAACTTGCCTTGATACTTGAGGTTATCGAATCACAGTACAATAGGTTAATATAGATTGATAAACAACTATAAAATAGAAGATAACTAGCACTGGAGAGATGGCCTAGCAATTAAGTGCACTTGATGCTCTTGCAGGGGACTGGAGTTCAGTTACCAGTACCCACTTAGTGGCTTACAATCACCCTTAACACTAATTCTAAAGAATCCAAACTCCTCTTCTGATCTGTGGG
The DNA here is from genome assembly GCA_030556225.1 of Cricetiscus sungorus. Lineage (NCBI taxonomy): Eukaryota > Metazoa > Chordata > Mammalia > Rodentia > Cricetidae > Cricetiscus > Cricetiscus sungorus. Next base: position 6,967,553 of record JANBXA010000391.1, on the reverse strand, counting down.
TATCAGGCATGCAGGTGATGTACATACATAAATGTAGGCAAAATACTCTACAAGTAATAATCTAAAACACTGAAGTACAAAACCAGAAACAATGAACAACTCTAGTCTTATGACAAGAGTCTCTACAATCATCTTTATAACTTTCACAGATGTATCAGGCATTTTTATTAGAGCAAGCTGACTAAATTAAAAACCTAGTTCTCTAAGATGTAAAATAAGCCTATTGCCACTTATCTGAACAAGGTTACTGTGTGAAGAGTAACATGTCTGAAATATAAAATAACCAACATAATTCCTGATTTAGAAAAGGACTCATCAGCCTTTAATCCAGCATTTGGGAGACAGAGGCAGGCAGATCTCTGTGAGTTTGAGACCAGCCTGGTCTATAAGAGCTAGTTCTAAGACAGCCTCCAAAGCTACACAGAGAAACCCTGTCTTAAAAAAAGGACTCAACATATTACAGTAAATATGTATGTCCAAATATGTCTAACTCGAAGAGTGAACTAGACCAGCCAGCCACAGTCCAAAAGAGCCAAATTAGCTGGGTAGTAAGGGCACACACTTTTAATGGCAGCACTCGGGAGGCAGAGGCAGCAGATGGATCTCTGTGAGTTTGAGACCAGCCTGGTCTACAAGAGCTAGTTCTAGGACAGCCTCCAAAGCCATAGAGAAATCCTGTCTTGAAAATAGAAAAAAAGAAAAAGAAGAAGAAAAAAAAAAAAAAAAAAGAGAGAGAGAGCCAAATTATAGAACAAAACAAGCTATTGTAATTCAGGTATTTTGATCAATCATGATGGTGCAGGCCTATAATCTCTACATGTGAGAGGCAGAGGTAAAAGACGGCTACAACTTTGAGGCCAGCCTGGTCTACAAAGCAAAATTCCATTCCAGGGCTATCTCAAAAATAAAACAGCCAGATAGAGGTGGCTCACAACCTTTGATCCTGCCACTCCAGAGACAAGTGGATCTGAGTACAAAGCCAGCCTGATCTACAGAGGTAGTTCTAGGATAGCTAAACAGAGAAACCCTGTCTGGAAAAACAAAACATACACACACAAAAAGTTCAGATACTGATCTGCAACACAGGTTTAAAGCTACTTGTAGACTGTTTTTAAAAAGCAGGGAATGAATGACAGTTCAAACACAGGGTTTCTTATTAAGGGAAAAGGATCATAGAAAGGGAAAAGGGGAGAGAGGATATGGCCTTTGGGGCCAAGGGCAGTAAGAGAGAGGAGAGGCAGGGAGAGAGGGAGAGGAATGGAGGAAGGGAGAGAGGGAGGATGGGAGGTGGACAGGGCCCTTTTAAAAGGGAATGTAGTGAATATGCACAGGTGGTGCTCTTAGGAATGGCCAGTACAGGTGCCTGAATACTAACAAAGACAGAACTGTGTGGAACTACTCTAATCTCAGAACAAAGCTACTTTTGCCTATAAGTAGGCTGAGCTGAGAGCATGGACCCTCCTGCCTCTGAGCAGAAGCAGAAAGAGTTAATCTTAACAAGCTTTGGCTGCAATTTATTTTAGGGCATCCAAATATCACTGTAAAAAAAAATCCATTCCTGCTGGGAGGTAGGAGCAAATGTCTTTGATCACAGTATACAGGAAGCAGAGGCAGGCAGATCTCTCTGTAAATTCAAGGCCAGCTGGTCTACAGAACAAGTTTCCAGGACAACCAAGGAAACAGCCAGTTTCTAGAGAAACTCTGTCTTGAAAAACAAAACAAATTCCATTCCACAAACTCTATGTAGCCCTGCCTGTCCTGGAACATGCTCTATAAACCAGGCCGAGCCAGCCTGGGTGTCATACATCTGCTCACCTCCACCTCCAAAGTACTAGGATTAAAAGCATATGCACTATGTCTAGTCTATTCCACTCTTTAATGAGTAGGTTCGGACTCCGCTAGAAGCTTGACTCCTAGTAACCTGTTTACCCTACACAGATAATTCACACAAACTACCCTGTAAAATTTTATTTCCTGGGAAATAATAAAAATTCTGCCTACCTATCAAGAAATGAACCTCATACAGTCACCCAGGGCACTACCACTACACTGAAACTGTGCCAGATTTGAGCCATCACCCCAGAAAGTAGCCCCTTAAAATGAGTGGCAGACTATTTCTATTGTCTTGCCTGCAGCAGCTATACTACAATGCATCTAATAAGCTCTCTATTGTCCTTTTCTGTCTTTAATGAATTGTTCACATCCTGGGTATTATTGGCCTCAAGCCCAAATTTACAAGCCAAAGAAAGTAAAAGGACTACCAGCAAACCAAAAAGGCAGAAACACATATTCTCCCATCAAACTCAGAAGGCAACAACCCTGAAACACCATAATATTAGACCTGTCACTTCCACCCACTGCTGCTGCTCAAGTCCTGTGTATGCTACTTTGTGGTTTCTACACAAATGTACTTCTCTAGGTCATCAACACCTAGAGGGGAGGCCACTTCTGGTGTTGTACTTTACACCTCTGCATAGTAGGAAGTTGGTTAACTACCGTGCAATCTTTTCCGTTTCAAAAAAAGGACAACTCAACTCTTTGTTGCTCAAGCCAAAAAAATCAAGTCTCTGAGCTTCCTTCACCCGACTTAAAAGAGCAACTTCTAGAAAACGAGGAGGCTATAAACCCCCATTTAAAGGGATGTTTTGAAGTTAGGGAAGAACCAGTTCTCATGCTGGTGTAAAACAATCACATACATACCAACCCCATTCAGTTTTCAAAAGACAAAAATCTCTATCTTCACACTAAGATCTCCCTTTGCCTGTTCCTCTTTCCCTTAGTTGTCCAAAAAGCAAGATCTAACCACCTGTCTGAGTTACTCATCACCAAGAACTCAGGCTTACACATATGCTCCTTTCAGGAAACAAAGAAAAACCAGGCAAGGTAATGCACATCTGCAACTCCAGCACTGAGGGTAAAAAGTGAAATCCCTGTCCCCCAAATAATAATTTGATGTTAAAAGGTAGGCCAGTTGTGGGAGCTCACACCTGTAATTCCAGCACTAGGTAGACAGAGGTAGGAAGATTACTGCAAATTCTAGGCCAACCTGGGCTATGAAGTTAAAAAAAAAAAAAAAAAAAAAGGAAAGGCTAAAATCCTTTGCCAGGGGTGGTAGCACACACCTGTAATCCCAGTACTTTGGTGGCTAAATCAGGATTCTGAGAGGCCAGCATGGGGACTGAGAGTGTAGCTAAGGGACACTCAGAGATGGGGTTAGCATAAACAAGGTCCTGGGTTCAATCTTAAATTAAAAAAAAAAAAAAAAAAAAAAACTTAAAAAATAAAAACAGGTATCTTCCATGATTTGCCTCCTTAAATGTCCTGCCCCCTTTGGGGGCTGGGGGGCATGGGAGATGCTGGCAGTTGGGAGATTAAACCCACATCTGTATTTGCACCTTCCTGTTTTGAGACAGAGTCTCCTAAGTGCTAAGATAACAAATGATCTGTCATGCCTGGCTCTCCACAGCCTTTAATTTCTTATTATTCTTATCCCTCATTCCATTCTTGTTACTAACCCCACACTGGAAAAAAAAAAATGATCAGTAAGCTATACAAGCAGTTTCTACATATGCCTGGATTGCATCATTTCTCACAAAATCTAAACTTGAAATGATGCTGTCCAGGGAAAAATGAACAAAATATCTGCGACATTACCCACTAAAACATGCCACTGACACGGAGCAGAGCCGGAATCCTTGGTTCATTACATCAGTTGGGGAATAACAAAACAATTAGGAACTGGTTCAAGGTGCCATGCTCCTCTGAGGCAACAGATTCGTTATTCGGTGTAGTCTCTTTCCCAGACCCTAAAATTAACTTTTTAAAATGGTTTAACACCGAAGAAGTGACTGACTAATCATTTCACTTTCTCCTCACAACAGCTCTAGAGGAGAGAAATGCTAGGTTGTTTAATCCCAGACTGTTTAGGGCGCAGCGCTCCTAATTAAACAAATGGCCACAGCCAGCAGTCCCTTTTGCACCCGAGGTGCAGCGGGGCTGACTTAAAATTCCCAACCAACTCTGCAGAGCACTGGCATACGCCGAGCTATGAAAATGAAGAAGAAAAAAAAAAAGACATTACTCCAGTGACCCTAAATTTCATGACGCCACCGCCTACCCACCCACGAACCCCCGCCTCAAAGCTCCGCGCCGCCCGTCCTCCTCCCATTCCGCCGGAACCCAGGGTCCGGAAGGCTCGCGGGGGCGGGGCGTCGAAATTGTAAACAATGGCTGTCCGGGCCCCCCGCGACCCTCCGCCCACACCGAGAGCCAGGCCAGCCGCCGCACCCCGACCTTGGGACGACGCCTACCGGGGCCTGGACCCCCCGAGCAGCCCGGGCCTGCTCGCTCGTCTCTGCGGGCCTCGGAGAGGGTCGGGCCCGCCTTGGGGCAGCCATTCCCCGCGCGCTCAAGGCTCCGGAGGACCAAGGGCTCGGGACTCACCCAGCTGGCCAGGGAGAAGACGCCCAGCACGGCCCCCATGGTGACGCTGGGGCCGAGAGCCACCGCTCCGAGCGGCTGCCTGCGAGGGGGCTAACTGCCGGCTCAGGCGTCGCCTCAGGAACGCGACGATTTCTCAAGCCGGAAGCAAGGCCCGCCCTTCGCGGGACGCCCAGCGTGTCAGCTAGAGGCCACGCCCACGGCCCACTGACTCATTGGCTGAGGAGGAGGAAGGCGGGACCGAGCGCTAGAGAGGAAGGCGGGGCTACGGCTTGGGAGTTGCAAGGGCCACAAAGGGTTCAGGGCTTACACTCGGGCTTCCCTGGGGACAGTGAGTGGCGAACCGAAGGGGCACGAAGGAGCAGAGAGAGAAACAGCATATCCCCCTGCGGACTGAAGTTCTCTGAAGAAGCTGCATTCGTATTAAACATCCTGCGGACTGTTTAATTGTGGCTGGGCCGTACATTGTAATTATGGAGAAGTGGAATGTTTGTAAGGTCCGAGGTAAACAAGCTATGTTGGGTCGTGTAATAAGCAGTGAGGACCTGTAATCCCATCACTAAATTCAAGGCTGTCCTAGGCTACATAAAGAGTTCCGGGCAAGGCTGGGCGTTGGTGGCACACACCTTTAATCCCAGCACTTGGAAGGTAGAGGCAGGCCGTTATCTCTGAGTTCAAGGCCAGCCTGGTCTACAGAGTGAATTCCAGGACAGGTTCCAAAGCAATAAAGAGAAACCCTGTCTCCAAAGGAGTTCCTGGCAAGCCTGGGCTACAGTGTGACCTTTTATCTGAAGGAGGAAATGGATGTTGTTGCAGCCAGAAACCGAATTGGTGGTGCATGCCAGTAACCCCAGTACTGGAGAGAATGAGACAGGATAAAATGTCAAGGCTAGCCTGAGCTGTATAATGAGTTCTAGGCCAGGCTGCTGAGGGAGAAGAGAGATTGGTTCACATGACCTCTTCCAAAGAGGAATTGATGACACTATTCAGGGATACATGTACCCATGTTCTAGGGCATGGTCAGATTGGCTCAAAATAAACTATTTCCTTTAAAGACGGACCATGATTTTACACCAACAACTCAGAATTTGTGACCCAGTTAAGAGACAGAACGAGAACAAAAGCTTCCTGTTGTGATGTGATGAGTGCAGGTCCAAAAGAAAGGTACAGTGGTACCTAGTGGCATACCAAAGCAGGCAGGCCTCCAGGCTGTCCCGGGACCTGAGGGTCTCCCCAGCTCCTCTCAAGGCTGGCTCAATCTGCTGGCCATGTTCAGTCCACTACTTTCTCTTCCCTTTCTAGATTCTTCCAGATGCCTCTGGCTGTTCTCTCCCTCATATCTACAATAAAAACCCTCTTAACCATACCTTGGAGTGCTCATGCCCTCACTTCATTCAATAAGTACTATGAAATGCTGCAGGATATATATATATATATATATATATATATAGATATAGATATAGATATAGATATAGATATATATATTTTTTTTTTCAGTAAAAGCCTATTCAAGAGCTGGGGATTGTAGCTCAGTTGGTAGAGTGCTTGGGTCTAGGTTTGAACTCCACCACCACATAAACCAGGCCTGGTGACCTACACCTAAAACCCCATTGCCTGGGCTGTAGAGGCAAGAAGATCAGAAGTTCAAGGTCACACTGGGTGTGGTGGTGCACACCTTTAATCCCAGCACTGGACAGAGGCAGAAGTAACTTCAAGCCCAGTCTGGTCTACAGAGGGAACTCTAAAATAGCCAGGGCTTCATAGAGAAATCCTGTCTCAGGAAAGAAAAAAAAGAAGTCATACAAGGGTGTCCTCTTCTATGTATAGAGTTTGAGGCCAGCCTGAGCTACATGAGACTTTTCCTTAAAACAAAAAGTCAGAAGGTCAAAGGATAGATGAGCAGTTAAGAGCAAGCACTGGCAGCTCTTCCAGAGGACCCAAGTCTAATAAAACCTTCTGTAACTCCAGTTCCCAGGGTCTCTGACACCCTGTTCTGACCTCTGTGGGCACCAGGCACACATATTCTCACTCTCTCTCTCTCCCTCTCTCTCTCTCTGTCTCTCTCTCTCTCTGTCACACACACACACACACACACACACACACACACACACACACACACACACACCGCAGGCAAGACACATAAAATAATGTCATAAACCAAAGCACTCTCAAATATACTGGTGGGAACATCTAGGAATTCCTGGTCAGATTGGCTAATTAATCTTTATTACCAGTTGATGTAGGAGGGCCCAGCCCACTGTGGTGGTAACCCTAGGCAAGTAGGTCTGGACTATAAAAGAAAGTTGGCCAGGCTGGTTGATGGTGGCAGCACAAGCCTTTAATGCCCAGCATGTAGGAGGCAGAGGCAGGTAAATCTATGTGAGTTTGAGGCAATCCTGGTCTACAGAGCAAGCTCCAGGTCAGGCTCCAAAGCTATACTGAGAAACCCTGTCTCAAAAAATCAAAAGAAAAAAAAAAAAAAGAATGAAAGAATGTTTTCTCAACACAACCCAGAGATAACAAGCTTGTAAACAGCCTTTCTCCATGATCTCTTTTCCTTTAGTTCCTGCCTGCAGGTTCCTGCCTTTCCTGAATTGTAATTTGTAAGCTGAAATAAACCCTCTGTCCTTAGGTTGCTTCTGATCATGGTGTTTGTCACTGTAACAAATCAAACTACGGAAGACAGTTACAGCAAAGAGGAAAATCTCTACTCTAGACCTGATGCTGTCTGATGATATCCTTGACCTTCAGCTTGGTAGGAGCTAAAAAGCCAAAGGCCTGTTAAGTTAATCAGAGGATGTAAGGTCAGACACACAGGTGAGCAAGGAATGAATGACTATTGAGGAAGATAAAGATAGCCCAAGGAAAACCCATAGCTCTGGACCTGCCACATTCCAATCTCCACACTCACTACCTGTCACCACTTAATCAGCCTACCAAAAGGTCCAGTGTAAGGTGTCACCCTTTCTGCTTTCATTCCAGATGCCTCAGAGGACCAAGCATCACATTCTGTGCACACAGGAGCCAAATATTAATTTTCCCTCATTGTTCAGATGGCTCACTCCTAGGATCTGATGGAGATGAGGCTGAGTAGCAGGCAGGAAAGTATCTTCAGGAGAGAGAATGGCTGGTAAAGTCATTAAAGAGAGAAACTCCTGGACATTAAAGTCTAGTCATTATGAGCTGGGTTTGATTTATATTTTTTTTCTCTGTATCTGTCTAGCAGAAGTCATATTTAAGATGATAATAATTAAGAATACTAGACCAGTGGTTCTCAACACGTGGGTGGAAACCCCTTTGGGTGCCACATATCAGATATTTACATTATGATTCATAACAGTGGCAAACTTACAGTTATGATTACAGCAATGAAATAATTTTATGGTTAGGGGTCACTACAACATGAGGAACTGTATTAAAGAGTTACAGCATTACATTATGAAGGTTGAGAAACACTGGTTTAATCTGACAAAGTTAGTAGATAAGAAAAATTATATTTAAAAAACTAGATTGACTATATGTTTGGCCATATATCATGTGTGTATATATTTGTATCCTATGAATTATTTTTGTTTATGTTTGGGATATTCAAATAAATCTATTTTATTTTAATTTCTGGGTGGGTTTTTTTGTGGCCAGTTTGATTTCATATCTATGTCCTTGATGAACCAAAAATTAAAATTAATAAAAGTTTAAAAAGTTGGGCCCTAAATCTATACAGAGAAAGGGAAGTTCTAATGGTAAAGGAAAATTTAACTCCTTAAATGAGGAGTGCCATGGCTGGTGCCTGAGCCCCTCTCAGAGAAGGGGAGGTGACTGGTCATGGCTTATGTCAACATTCCTATGTTTGTTAATTGCTGGTCATAAAGATCCCCTGATGGTTGTAAAGATCCCTCAGCCCAGGGAATAACTGACAGACCCTGTGATCTTGTAACTCTGCAACCCCCATGCCCTGTTTTATCTTACCCAAATGTATCTTGCTTAAAATATATAGTTATCGCTTTACTCTGTACTTTGTATGACCTCGTGGTCTTCCTCTTTAAAAGCTTCCCTTTATGGCCGGTTGGCATCTCATTCCCTGCCACAGAGGGAAATCCAAGCTGGCCATCTTGAACAATAAAGAGAAACCTTTGTGTTTGCATCGGAGTTGTCTGGCTTCTTGGGTTGGTCTAGGGCTCTTCGAACCTGGCACAACAGTCATACTGTGAAGTGCCTAGTTCTAATTATTAGGAAATATTGACCTTTGATAATATATAAGTTACTATTAATGAAAAAAAAAAACCAAACCAAACCAAAAACCCCAAAGTGATAGCATTGATGCTATAAGGGGCAGTACAAACCATCCCTTCAGTCCACAACCTAAATTTCATTTCCTGGACCCACATGGTAGAAGCAGACAAGTGATTCCTATAAATTGTCCTCTACCTTTAGATGTGTGCTATGGGACACACACATGTGTGAGCAAGTACAAGTGTGTGAGAGCTTGGCATGTGCACACACACGAAGTCTTTTGTTGTTTGTTTAAAAAATAATTCCAGTACTTAGGAAGCAGAAGCAGGTGGATCTCTGAGTTCAAGGCCAGTCTGATCTACAGAGTGAGTTCCAGGCAGCCAGGGCTACACAGAGAAACCCTGTCTCAAAACAAACAAATAAAGAATTCTTGTAGCTGAGCGTGGCTTTTAGGAGGCTGAGACAGGGAGATCTTTAGGTTCAAGGCCATCCAGGGCTTCATAGTAATTTCTAAACCAGCATGGATGAGACCCTATCACCAAAACACAAAACAACAACAACAAACTAGCCCAGTTTTACCAGGAGGAAAATGGGTCTCAACCCTGTACTTTCAGCTGCCTCCCTTTTGTCTAGTCTGTAATTGTCATCTCACGGGGCATTTCACATTTTATGGAGGGGCAATTGATATTTCCCCTATCCTCTCCTATCTCTATTTTTTTTACTTATATCTGTTAGCAGAGACCTGAATGGTTTATGAGGGAATCTTGTGATATTCAAGTCTATAGATACCCTTTTTCCTTCCTTCCTTCCTTCCTTCCTTCCTTCCTTCCTTCCTTCCTTTCTTTTAAGACAGAGTTTCACTATGTAGCCCTGGCTGGCCTGGAACTCATCCACAAAGATCCATCTTCCTTTCCCCCAAAGTGCTGGGAACAGAGGTGTGACTCACCATGTCTTTCTTTCTTTCTTTCTTTCTTTCTTTCTTTCTTTCTTCCTTCCTTCCTTCCTTCCTTCCTTCCTTCCTTCCTTTCTTTCGTCTTCTTTTTTAAAAGGTTCATTCACTTTTACTTTATGTGTATACACTATATGCATGCCAGGTGTCTGAGGAGCCAGGGGAGGTTAGATCATGGAACTGGAGTTACAGAAGATTGTGAACCACATGAGGATTCTGGGAAAAGAACTGAAGGCCTCCACAAGAGAACCATGTGAGGGGGTTAAACTCTCCCACTTTTTACAACAGAATTTAAGTTGCAGTTCTCTGAGAAAGGCAAAACAGGTGTCTTTTCCAGCAAAGGACCATTTATCTATACAGCCCTAACATTCAGGGTCTTTAGCATTGCTGAGGCAGAGAACAAACAGAGTCAGCGGCGTCACAGTATCTCAAGGACAAACCCTGCAGCTCCCTTCTGGGTCACATCCAAGCCTGTACAGATGTGTCCAAAAGTGATAAGACTAAACCTCAGGCAATTAGAAAAATACTAATGTAATTGCTGCTTGCGTAACCAATTATGTAGCTGTCCCTGAAACCTGCATGTTCCTGTCAGGGTTGCTGCCATTTTGTACAGGTGAATGACCCCGCGTGCATGCTGGTATAATAAACACTCTTTGTTGTTATATACTATTTCAGTCTGGGGTCTTCCTTTGTTTCCTCAGACCCTACTTAAGAACTCTTATCCACAGAGTTATCTCTCCAGTCCTCCTTTCTTTCTTCTTTTCTTTCTTCCTTTCTGTCTGTCTGTCTTTTTCTTTTTCTTTTTTTCATTTTCCAAGATAGGGTTTCTCTGTGTAACCACCCTAACTATTCTGGAACTCTCTTTGTAGACCACGGTGGCCTCAAACTCACAGAGCACGTGCCACCATGCCCTGCTGTTTTTGGTTTTTTGAGACAGGGTCTCAACATTTAGTCCTGATTTGCCTGGAACTTGCCATGTAGACTAGATGTGATTTGAACTCCCTGGAATCCTCCCACTTCTGCCCCACCCCCCCTTCCCCCTGGGATTACAGGCTTGGGGTTTGCTGCCTAACTCAAGCCTAGTAATTTCCAACCACCAAGCAAGACCACATGTTTATCCAAAATTACCTGCCTTGTCGACTGGATTCTCCAACCTTCTCCACTGTTTCTCTTGTTAATTAAGCCTCTAAGTTCCTGTCATCCAGGAGAAGATGGACTTGGGGTCATTGAATCCCTTTATCTAAGTCTACCAATGTGCCATATTTATTAACCCTCTTGCTTAGTTACTTTTCTGTTGGTGTGATAAGACCAAGACCAAGGGAACTTATAGACAAAAGTAGTCCTGTAAGGGTTAGAGTCCATATTCATGATGAGAGCAGGCATTGTAGCAGGCAGAAAGAGAGGAAGAGGGAGGGAGGGAGGGAAGGGGATAGGAAGAGGAAGATAACTAACTGGGAATCCTGTCAAAGCCTTTAGTACCACACCTCCTCCAACAAGGCCACACCTCCTAAACCTTCCTGGGAACCAAGCTTCACATTATAGGAGGCCATGGGGCTATTTTCATTCAACCCACTACACCCTCTTCTGCTTTTCGTTGCTTCTTGTCTGTTTGTGTACTGGCACCTGCTGCTGAGCCTAGTTAGCTGGAACTCCCACAATTTGGCTTTTGCCCCAAACAGTTAACTACCCACTGCTCATGCATGTGTGGATTTGTTGTTGTTTGTCTCCCCCCCCCCCCCCCCGAGTTTCTCTGTGTTTCCCTGGCTGTCCCGGAACTCACTCTGTAGATCAGGCTGACCTAGAACTCAGATCCACCTGCCTCTGCCCTCTAAAGGCTGGAATTAAAGGCTTGTGCCACTAGGCCCAGCAAACCCTTCTGCTTTCAAGTCTGTTTTTCTGAATAGCTTTCAAATTTGTTTATGTGTGTACATGTATATACAGAGTTGCCATTTCTTGGTTGCCATCCATCTTGTTTTTTGAGATGGGGTCTGTTACTGGAATCTGGGACTCACCAGTTGGGCAAGGCTGGCCAGCATTTAAACCACAGAGATCCCCATCTCTGTCTCCCCTGCACTGGGATTATAAGCAAATGGCACAGCACTTAGCTTTTTACATGGCTGCTGAAGATCTGAACTCAGGTCCTGGAGGTTTTCAAGACAAGTACTTTACCAACTGAGCTCTCTTCAGCCCATTTTTTTTTTTTTAAATCTAGATTATCCTAAGCTTTTATTGGTTCTCACGTCCTATTGAGCACCCTCAGACCAAGTGGAGACAGTCTCTAATCTTTCTTATGCCAAGGCTTTCTCCAAATGAGAGTTGTTAGGTCACTGTAACAACACTCAGCTATACCTCCCAATAAAATGTATTGTTTTACAGTCCTTGGTCAGGTTAGAATGTCACTGTGTTATTGCATGCCTAGGAAGAAACCACTCTATCCCAGTCATTCCTGACCCTTTCTGTTTTCCTTAGGTGGTATGGTTTGAGTGACAATTTACACAGAACTCCTCTGTGATGGCTAAGGACCTTAACCCAGTACTAGCCACCTCTAGCAGCTGCTAGCCTTTGTCCTGAAATGCCTGTGACATAAGAAGAAAAGTGGTGTTACTGTTGTAAAGTAATTAGCCACTTTGCTCTGGGTTTTGTAAAACCCACTTATGGCTCTGGGACTGGGATGACAACTGAAGGGAGGGAAGCCATTTTCTCATCCAGCTGTGGGATCCTGTCTCAAAACAAAACAAAATAAATCCTCTGGCACAATTGACATTTGTTGTGAAGGCTGCCTACCTAGAGACACTATTCTTTTTATACAGAGATGCTTCAAATAATAATTTTAAAATAGCAATGGATCATGCTCAAGTTCTAAGGCATACAGCCTTTTACTTTCTCAGCTGTAACCTGCAATTTCCTAGGGCTCTCACAAAAATCTTATTTAGAGTAGAAGGCATGTTCTATCTGCCTTGAGCAACCTTTTTGACCCATGGCTTTACCTAATCAGATTGCAAGCCTATCCAAAGGTACCTTTGGAGCCACCTTATCTTACTTATAAAAAAAAAAAAAAGAAAGAAAGAAAAGAAAAAAAAAAGATTCCTTAACAGCCTTTAGAAGATGTAACTTCAGAAGCCATTACAATTGTTTGGATAGTTATAGTTCAGACACTCAAGTGTGATGACTCTTGCTGGGGGGCCCACACCTATTTTTTCTTTGGATGCCTCTTTATTAACCCTTCTGCTAGGCATTGTTGGCACACGCCTTTAGTCCCAGCACTCTGGAGGCAGAGGCAGGTGGGGTGGCTATTTGTGAGTTTGAGGTCAGCCTGGTCTATAGAGGGAGTTTCCAGGACAACCAGGGTTACACAGGGAAAACCTGTCTGGAAAAACAAACCAAATAAGCAACAACAGAACAACAACAGAAACCTCTTCCTAATAAATTCCAACTATGCTTCCTATTGGCTCCTGAAATTCTTTTCTGTGAATTCAAGCATCCTGGCTCCATCTGAGTAGAGGTCTCTGAAAAGAACCCTTTGGGCAGCTGCAGAAGACAGCTTTTAGCTGTGTCAACAGTCTCTGCCTTATGCATATGTATTTATACATGTGTAGGCCGGCATACACACATGTCTATAATCTAGCATTCCTCTTTACACGGGGTAACATTCCAAACACATAGTGTTGTACATTCAACTTACTCATCCGGCATGTATTTAGTAAGCGTTTACCGTGCCAGGCACTGTTCCCAGTGATAAGATAAGATAGCAAACACTAGGGAACAAGGTGCCTGTCCTTAAAGGAGTGTATACTCTAGTGAGAAGAAGAAGCAATAAACAAAGTATAACCGTCAGACACAGGATGCGAGCAGAGGAAGAAGAGAGAAGAGCACAGATAGAGTTGGTAGGCAATCTTTAATCTAGTTTAAGGATATTCAGGTCAGGTCTTTTTCGTAGTCATGGGACATAAGTGCAGAGGTACAAAGTAAGTTAGGAAACAAACCATAGGGATATCTGGAGGTGAGGACCTGGATGCAGAACAGTGAAAACAAAGGCCTTTAAACAGAAAGTCTTCTTGCCTTAATAGTAATAAAAACACAGAATCAAATGTTGAGGACAAATCTGTGGCAGAGTGTTTGCTTGGTGTGTGCAAAGTCCTGTGTTTGATCAACATTGCAAAACTAAAACAAAGGCTGGGAATGAGGTTGGGTATGATATGGCAGCATAGGCCTTCAATGTCACCACTCTAGAGGCAGAGGCAGGCAGATCTCTTGTCAGTTTCATGACAGCCTGGTCTACAAATAGAGTTCCATAACGTCGAGGGCTATATAAAGACCCTGTTCCCCCATCATTCTCCCCCCAAAAAAGTAGAATCAAGAACAGGACTAGTTGATGGACCAGGAGATCTTATTATACCCACAGCTTAAAGACAGGCAAGTCTACATGTACAGTGTCTACAGCTGTCACTACTTTGGATCCTATTATTTTAGGCTGGGTTTGGACTTTTGAGGAAGGAGCTCATTCTAGCCCAGGTAGTGGTGAAACTCTCTCTCTCTCTCTCTCTCTCTCTCTCTCTCTCTCTCTCTCTCTCTCTCTCTCTCACTCTCTCTCTCTCTCTCTCTCTCTCTCTCTCTCTCTCTCTCTCTCTCTCTCTCTCTCTCTCTCTCTCTCTCTCTCTTAGGCTTGTGCTGTACTGTCTGTAATCCTCTTACCTCAGTCTCTCCAGTGTTGGGATTACAGGAGTGAACCACCAAATTTGACTCTCTTAATTCTTTTTATGGGTGTACCTATTTTATGGATGTATAACCATTTGTTTGTTCAATATCCTAGCAATGCACATTTAGCCTCAACTCTTGCTTTTAAGAATAATGGATAGTGCCCTAACCTGATGGCACTGTTACTACTTACCTAAAAGAAATCAGTCTACTGTAGTCATTAATGACCCTCCTTTCCAGTTTCCAAAGTGGTCTGGTTTACAGGACTCCCCTGCAATGGCTAAGGAACTCAGCCCAGTACTAGATACCTCTAATGGCTGTTGACTTTTGTCCTGAAATGCCTGTGAGATCCTAGGTGGCCTGCAGGTGTTAGCCATGTGAGATAAGAAGGAAAACCGAGGGGAGTGAAGCCTTTTCCTCCGCCAGCTGTGGATTCCACAGAGCTTGAGATAACTGTGATGCCTACCTTTGTTTGTCCACCTTTATAAACCCATCTTTAGCCCTCTCTGGCACAAGTTCCTGATTCGCTCTGAGGCTGTTGTCCTGCTAGCAGTAAGAATAAATCGTTTAATCTAACTTCAAATCGAGTGTAAGTCTTTGGTCTTTCCCAGTGGTTTGGAGCCCCAGAACAGTTAAGAGCATCTTTTGTGTTTAGGGTCCTATGATTCTGCAGATTTTCCAGGAAGTGTAGTTGCTGATTACAAGTTATTTCCCATGCTGAAATTAATTCTGATCAAATTCTCACCCCCCACCAACTTTATGCACTATTTGACACACTAGAGATCATAACAGTGAAATTTGTCACTCCACATCAATTTCCTAGTCTTTATTTCCAATCAAGGGGTTGGGCTTGTAGCTCAGTGGTAGAGCACTTGGCAAGCAAACGAGAAGGCCCTAGGTTCCACTTCTTCCACCACCAAAGTAGGGAGGTAAAGGCAGAGTTCGAGGTCATTTTCAGGTACATATGGAGTTGAAGGCTAGCCTGGAAACACGAACCCATGTCTCAAAAAAGAAAAAAGAAAGAAAGCAAAATAAGAAAGGGGAAAAAAAAAAAAAAAAAAAAAAAAAGAAACCCCAAATCAACTAACCAAAGGCAAACAAAACAAAAACAACCAGTCAACCAGCCAAAACAAATCTCATTTTATTACCAACCTAGCAAACTTAGCGAAGAAAGGGCCCCTCTACTCCACATACGGTCGCTTTTCGAGTGCCAAAGACGAACTGAGATACGGACAGCGTCCGAGGTACAAGCCCTCCCCTAGAGCCTCGCTGTTCTCCCCCACGCCCATCTTCCCTGGGGCCACCTCTCTGGGGAGCTAAGTTCCCAGACTCAGGACAGTTCTTTCCTTTTTCCTCCACCCACTCCTCGCCGTTGCCGAGCGCCCCCCCACCCCGTCCTGCGTCCCTTCCCGGCCGCCGTAGCGCGAGCGACGCGGGAGTTC
The DNA here is from genome assembly GCA_030556225.1 of Cricetiscus sungorus. Lineage (NCBI taxonomy): Eukaryota > Metazoa > Chordata > Mammalia > Rodentia > Cricetidae > Cricetiscus > Cricetiscus sungorus. Next base: position 6,951,797 of record JANBXA010000391.1, on the reverse strand, counting down.
AGCCGCCGCGTCGCCTAGGCAACGGCTCGGCGGCGGGCAGCGGGCGCCAGGCGGCCCCGGGGAGGCGCTCGCGCCGGCGGCCCGGGCTCCGCGAGGCGACGAGGCGGCAGGTAAGCGGCGGCTGAGCGGGCGGGCGCGGCTCGGAGAGGAGAGGAGCGGTCCGCCAGGCTACCGGCGAGGGACGGGCGGCGAGGACGCGGGGCAAGGACGGAGGGCTGCACTTTGTCCCCTGGGCCCGGGAGCCCGCGACGACGCCCTCTGACCCCGGCCGGGTTCGGGTGGGTGCGCTTTCGGCTTTTATTCTCACGCGTCTCTCGAGGCTCATTGGAAAGTTTTCTTTTTAAATAGCACATTTTCTTAAAGGCTCCTTTTCTGTGAGGGCTGGTCGTCGAGAGACTAGGAACTGAAGAGAGTGTATGCGTGTGCCGCTCCCCGGGGGGCCGTCGAGATTGGACTTATTCCTGCATCAGTTTTCTCACCTGCACAATGGGGATAATAACACCTGTCTTGTAAGATGACCACTGAGTGTATTTATATGTAAAACCCGCGATACGTGGGAGCTTGCCTTGTTCCTATTGCTACGAGGGACATCATTGAGGATTTATTGAGAACCAGGGCCTGGGCCGATCGCCAGCGGTTTACAAAAGAAAAAAAAAAAAAGTGAATGAGACATCTTGTCCTTAAGGAACTCCACTCCTGCCTGCCCATAGGAAACAGACCTATGGACAGGAACTTGGTGTAATGAGCTACGCTTTTGTACGTACAGGAAACTTGAGTGCAGAGAGAGCAGTTGTAGATCTTCCCAAGTGAGTGGTGGTTCTAGGGAGGATACGCAAGAAGGTTACTTCTGAAAGGAGATAAGGAACCCTGCAGTTGTATTGGTCAGGAGACCAGGCTGGTGACGTGCTCCGTGTTAGGAAGACTGAGTCCTGAGGAGAGCCCGACTTGTAGAGAATCTCCCAAGTAGGCGTGCACCACCACATCCTGGCTGAGGGTTCCTCTTTGTGGTGCTGGAGGTCGAAGAGACCCTTGCCCTTATTAAGCAGGTGGCCTGCCTCAGGGCTAAGGTCCTTGGGCTTCCCTCATAAAGTACAACATCCAGTCACAAAACCCTAACCTAATGATCTTACCTAATGCTGCTTCCCTCCCAAAGGTCCCACTCCTAGACACTGTATTCAGATCGTTTCTACTCGGCTTGAGCTGCTGCTACCTCACAATGGAAATGGACCCTTAGGTGATACATGCAAACCACACTGAGTGCGAGATACCAGGCACTGCAGAACTGTAGCAAGAAAGCTGGTTCTCGTCGTGGCGATTAGAGCTTAGGTAGGAAAGTGTGCCTCTGACAGGCGGCTGTGCAATGGGAAGTATTAATGGAGTACTTGTGGTCAGACGAATACAATCTGGTTTGGAGGTTTGTCGAGGGGATAGTGTGAGTTAGCTGTCTGGAGAAATGGTGAGAATGGTAAAGGGACAGTATTTGAAACACATTCAGAAGCAATGGTTACAGAACCCAGCTTGGTGGCTCCTGTCTGTCTTCCCAGCATTTGGGAGGTGGAGGCAGGAAGACCAAGAGTTTAAGCTCTGGCTGTATACAAGTTCAAGTCTAGGCTGGGCTGCGTGAAACCTTATTTCAGTACATAAATACACACACACACACACACACACACACACACACACACACACACACACATTAGTTTATTTTGAGACAGGGTCTCACTGTGTACTTCTGTTTTGCCTGGATCTTGCTTTGTAGGCCAAAAACCCATAGACACTCAACTGCCTCTGCCTCTGCCTCTGCCTCTGGAAGTACAGGATTAAAGGCGTGCCCCACACTTGGCACCGTTATTTATGGCAGTGAAAGCTGCTCTCTGCAGCTGGAAGTGCAATGTCAATACTGAGCAGCTGTGGGGGCTCACACCTGCAATCCCAGCACTCAGGAGGCTGAAGCAGGAGGTTCAGGAGTTTGAGGCCAGCCTGGGCTACATAGCCAGGCCTTGTCTCAGCACTCCCTCCCCCCCCCCCCCCATTAAACAAAACAAATAAAGAGAGATTTAAAAAGGACCCAGATCTGAGGGTTGCTGCTTTGTACACTCTTGGGAGAACCATTCTGGAAGAGGAAACCAAGAGAGTGTGTGGTGATGAAGGCCCAAGGCAGAGGTCAGCTTTGATAGATGCCACCAAGATGGCAAGTAGGAGAAGTCAAAGTAAGAAGTGCCATCTGAATAAAGAAGTTCCAGGGGGTCACTAGGGACTTGACTGAGCAGATGTGGTGAAATGTCGGGGGCGGAATCTATAATGTCCCAGCTTGGAAAGGTTGGGTGTAATGTATCAGTGCGATGAGGTAAGAGTGGGATGTGAGAAGACAGAGTGTAGGCAGCTTTGAGAAGGGTGGCTGTGGAGGGAGGGAGAAGACTGGAGAGCGACTGAGGAGTAAGGGAAGGGTGGTTTTAAAGCATGAGAGAGAGCTTGAATGCAGTTGGCATAGAGCTGGTGGGAGGGGAAGGCTGAGAGGGCATGGGAGTGAGAGGGGAAACCGATAGCACAACTCTCTCTGGGAGGTGAGAGTGGATAGATTTAGGGGGAGAGGTCACTGCTAGCGGAAGTGCACCGGCAAACGGCATCAGAGTGGAGAGCAGGCCAAGCCTCATTGTTGCAGATAGCAGGCCTTTTTTGGATTAGTGTCATATTAAGTATTTCTCATGCACTAATCTCAATATAACCTGTTCTGTTGGTGGGGTGGGTTGCTGGGGATTGAATTGAGGCCTTGAGAGTTCTAGGCAAGCACGCTACAGTCCTCAATAAAACAGTCTATAAAAACCTTAGAGTCAGGCCCTGTTAGGATCTCAAGTTCGTTCGTGGATGAAAGTTTATGGTAAAATGGTTACCCGGAATCATGTTTGGATCTTGTGTTCTTTTTTGCTGTGTCCAGAGCTTTTAATCTTTGTGTGTGTGTGTGTGTGTGTGTGTGTGTGTGTGTGTGTGTGTGTGTGTGTGTGTGTGCCTGCCTGCCTGTGCATGCAGATGTGGTGTTCTACACCTGTGTGTCCAAGTGGGGTGTTATTACTCTTGTCACTCACTCTCCCATCTTTCACTGAACTAGAGTTAGGCTCGTAACCAGCTTCTCCATCCACCATTGTGCTGGAGGTACAGCCATATACAGTCACACCTGCACTTAAAAAAAAGTTATTTTCTATGTATATGTGTACCTGAGTGTTTGTATGTGTGTTAAATGCATATAGGAGCCCTGGGTTCTGGAGTTATGAGCCACCATGTGGGCACCAGAAACCAAACCTGGGTCCTCAGTAATAGGTGATGGTAGCAACTGCTCTTAACCCGGAGCCATCTCTTAGCCCCACCCTTGACTTTTCATGTAGGTGCTGGGGATTCAAACTCATGTCTGCATGCTCGTGCAGCAAGTATTCTTACTGAGCATCTCCCTAGCACAGAGCTTTTATTCTTATTTACTACCTAGATGGTATAATGCTGAGATACTTCAAGAGATTACCTTAAGAATACTTAGACATAATAAGACTAACTGAGCAAATAGCTACAAGAGAGAGAAAAGACCATGCCCTCTTGTCTCTCTTTGTTCTTTCTTCCTTCTTTTCTTCCTTTTTTTTGTTTTGTTTTTCAAGACAGAGTTTGTAACAACCCTGGTTGTCCTTGAACTTACTGTGTAGACCAGGCTGGCCTCTACTCACAGAGATCTACCTGCCTCTGCCTCCCAAGTGCTGAGATTATTGTGTGCTACTACCGTAAATCTTCTAAAAAAGAGAAAAGAAAAGAAAACTTTTCATAACCTTGAGATCTGCTTCAGAGCATTATGGCTGCCATGTTGGCATTTGTCAATAATTCAACAATTCGAATTTCTGAACAGTGTAAGTTCATACTCCCCTTTTTTCCTTGAAGCAGCTCTGTGAGGTGGCCAAAGATCATTCTTGTTTTCAGAGGGTAAACTAAAGGTAAGAGGATCCAGGAGACCCCTTCTGGAAGCTCTGCCTTCTAAGTCCTGGGGAGTAAGATGTGTGCTCTCCTATTCAGTTCCTAAATTTTTGTCCTCCCTCCCTTCCTCCTTTTCTTCTCGCCTGAAGATTGAACCCAGGGCTAGGCAAATGATATAATGCTGAACAGTAAATTACCTCAGCCCTAGTCCCATGCTTCTTTTGAGACAATCTCTAGCCCAGACTAATCACGAAGTTCCACTAAGTAGGGGAAGATAACTTTGAACTTCTGAACCTACAGGTGTGCTCCACCGTGCACAGGTTCCTGTGGTGTTGGGATCTCACACTGAGGGCCTCAAGCATGCTATGCTGGATAAGTACTCTATCAACTGAGCCATGCCCAAGCCCCTGTTCATCAAAGACTTGGAGACATATTACAAGTATCTTTTAGAAAAGGCACCTTGGGAGTTAGTGATCTTGCCTTGCTCCTTTCAATGGTTACGGCCTCTCCACCAGGGTTCCCAGCTTTTCTCTTCACAGTGATTAGTGGAGAAATCTGTGATTCTGTGTTCTACATAGCAGGTGCAGTCAAGGGTGAACTTAAAAAAAATCTTTGATCTTGCCGGGCAGTGCTGGCTCACACCTTTAATCCCAGCACATGGGAGGCAGAGACAGGCGGATCTTTCTTTGTATGTTGACAATTTCATAAATGTACACAGGTGTGTGTGTGTGTGTGTGTGTGTGTGTGTGTGTGTGTGTGTGTGTGTATACACGCGCGCTCTCGAGTGCGTGTGTGTGTAACCGAGTCCAGTTAGTGCTGCCTGATGGGATGTTGACTGATGTTGCTGCCTTGATTATTCAGGGCATGTGTGTTTATCCACAGCTGTAGTGAGTCTATGTCTATAAAAGCCATGTTATGTCCAGAAGACTGCACTTCACAACACTCTTCCCCATCTGGCTCATACATTCTTTTTTCCCCCATCTCTTTGCAGTGTCCCTCAAGCCTTGGGCATGGGGAGTGTGAAACAGATGTCCCACTTAGGCCTCAGTACTCATGGTCACTTTTCTCAGCATTTGACAGTTATGACTCTTCATTAACCACTTGCTGAGTACAGAAAGAAGCTGTGACTAAGGTTAAGAGTAACACAGACAGATAGAAATATTTAGAAGGCAGTTTGGTGACATGAAAAATTTAGCAAAAATAACAATAGTAGGTTCTTCTCTAGAGCCTATGATGTCTTCACCTGTGGTCTTTTGACCAGGTTTATAGTACCAGGCATGAACTCCCTCCTGTGGAGCAGGCCTGAAACCCAGTCAGAAAGTGGTTGTCACTTATGTAACAATCATATCACTGTTGTACTGGGTTGGTGATTTCCATAGCAATCATGCCACTATTGTACTGGGTTGGTGTTATAGTATGCAGGGTCTGGTGCTGGTGAAATCATTACTATCTTTTCTTCTCCAGCAGCCTGAGTAACACTGTCTGGCACTAGAAATCTAGAAAGACAAAGAATAGCAAGCACTCTTAACTGAGCACCTCCAGCCACCTAAAAAAATCAATTGTAAAGAAAATGTCAGCTGAGGAGATGGCTCAGTGACTAGAGTGCTTGCCTGGTAAGATTGAGGACCTTAGTGCAATCCCTAGCACCCATGTGAAAGTTAGGTATGGCCATGTATCTCTGTAATCTCAGCTCAAGGAAGTGGCGAGAGATTGGAGAATACTTGGGGCTTGCTGGCCAGCCAGTCAAACTGAATTGACATGTTCCCGCTTCAGTGAAAGATCCTGTCTTACACACACACACACACACACACACACACACACACACACACATACACACACTCATCTTCTCTAATCTCTGTTTTGATCCAAAGATTGCAGAAGAATCCCAACCCCCACCCCAGGAGCCACCATAATACCATAAAAGAGAATGTGGCTTTCCAGACCTGACTTGGCTTTTGCATTTAGCACCCTTTCTTCTGGAGCCACTTACTGAATATGTCAAAAGTCTGGAATATCCTGGAGAGTTCTGTATAATGGAATTTCCTTCTTTTTCTGACTCTGTAGCACTTTGAACTTTTTTTTTTCCCCCCACAGACAGGGTTTCTCTGTATAGCTTTGGAGCCTGTCCATGGAACATGCTCTGTAGACCAAACTGGCCTCCAACTCATAGAGATCCTCCTGCCTCTGCCTCTGGAGTACTCTTGACTGGTCTCTTCTATGATTGCTTTTGCAATGTGTGCGTATGTTATTAAATTCTTAGTTTGGTGAGGATAGGAGTCCCTCACTGAACCTTTACCCAACCTTACACATACTGGGGCTTAGTCTGTGTTCTTGGAACTAGTGAATGAATCAATGCCCCTTTCTTTTATGGCAGAGCTCTCTCTTCAGTAACCCTGTCTAGGAATTCACTGTTAGTGGAGGCTGTTCATCTGGCCTCATCAGTGGATCAGATTCTGTGTTAGGGGAAAAACTGTAAATGTTTAAAAAGTAATTTCAAACCTAAACAAAAGAAGAGCAAATAGTACGAAGTAATCCCTATTACCCACCATCCAGCTTTAATGATTACTGTATTTTAGTAATTTGAGGTGAAGGTGAAGAGGACATAGGGGTTTTAGGGTGTCCATTTTTATTTTCTGGGGAAAGATGCAGGGCGTGTAAGATGAGCAGAGTAGAGAAAGAGGAGCTGATGCCCACAGATAGACCAGCCTGCCTTTAGTGAAAGGTTATTGTGAACACTACATGATTTGACATACGGGAGTGCAAAGAACAATGCCCATTGCATGGTGAGTATGCCTTAGGGTCACTGCTGCTGTTGACATCGTGATCATCCCACATAGCAGGAGAAAGGCACGTGTGGCAGCTGAGTCACTCAAGTAGTGACCTTGAGTGCTACCCTTCCCAAGCTGTAGTTTTCTTTGTATGAGAGAGAGTGGGGCTACTAAGTATCTAAGCCATCTAATCCATTAAAGCATTACGAGTAATGCATGTAAATGTTTTTCTGAATTACTATGAAGGATAATTTTCCAGAGTATTCTGACCTAGAGGGAATCATATCCCTGGAATATGCCTTATATGGCTTTTCATTCTGAGTCTTAATGAGTTTTACCCCCAGATCCACTTGTCATCCCAGCAAATAAATCTTATAACACAGTAAGTGTTTTCCCATTTGCAAAAAAGCTGTGTTTTATTGTTTGTTTGTGAGACAGGGTCACTCTATGGATCCTGGTTGGTCTGATACTTGCTATGTAGACCGGGCTGGTCTCAGTGTGTGGTAGTCTTCTTGCCTCAGCTTCCTGGGTGCTGGGATTACAGGCATACGCAGCATGGGTGGTTAAAATGGTTGTGTGTTTTCATGATTTTTTTAGTACAGATTCTTACTATGAAGCTCTGGTGAGCCTCCAGTTTAGAGATCTACCTTCCTGTCTGTGCCCCTGAGTGCTAAGATGGAAGGTGTGTGCCACCAAAGCCCTGCTAAAATGTTTATTTCTGACACATGAAAAGAGTTGCATTTTATAGCTTGTCCATGTGTGCAGTGCAGTTGAAATTCTCATCAACCAAGTTGATGAAGGAATAAAAATCATTTTCCTAAGGAGTCCTTGGCTCGGGAGCAGTATTGGGAAACTTCTGTAGCAGAATCTCTTTTACCATCTTTGAAATATAAACAGTGTCCTTATTTGTTCAGCTTTCTCACAGTCATTTGTCAACTCCTAATTAAAGAGAGCTCTGTAATCCAAAGATTACTGCTTTACTTTTCCCAAAGCCAGGATTTCTGTAGAAAAATTAGTCTTTTATTTTTCTTTTAAATGAAAATTGAGTTTTAAACTGACTGCTTTCTCCCCCAGGGCTACAAAGAATTCTGATCATGCAGAACATTCTTCTAAAATACACACAGACTTATCTGTCCAGATAAGAATTGGATTCTGTGGGAAGAGAAATGGACTATCCCTGATGGTCCTAATAAACGGCTGCAGTGTTTGTTTGGACAGGACAGTCAGCTGTCACATCCCCTAGGTCACAGAAACCCAGGCCAGAAAGCCACTGCACAAGTTCTCAGAAGTCTTAAAACTTAAATATTTCCTTTTAAAAACAAGAACAACAACAACAACAACAACAAAACTTCAACTAGTTGCCATCTAGGCTTGACTTTTTAAATGTTGGATTATTGGTTTTGAAAGCATAAGTTGGCCTTCTTTAGCATTTGTGATTTATACCCATTGTAATTTAAAAAAGCAGCTCGGAGAGCTTGGGTGGAGGGTTTTTTTTTTTTTTTATTGGGGGAAAGTGTATGAGAAAGGGGGAGAAGGGAGAGGGAAGACTGGTCTCTGGGGACAGGAACATCAGAAGGGGAGAGGGAGAGAGAAGGAGAGAAATGGGAGGTGGGCAGGGCTGTTTTAAAAGGGAATATAGCACAGGTGGTACTCTTAGTGCCTGCAGCTGAGGGTGTATCCTGTCAGAACCCCAGGAGCAGGTTAATACAGATGCCTGAATACTAACATACCATCTTGTAACTTATAACTTCAAAGAGATAAAGCCCCAACTTTATAACACCCCAAATTCCAAACAAATAAATATAAGAGCAGTGCCCCAAAGCCACCATTAACCTCATTGGCAGTGGAAGTCTTCCTCCCTCCTCTCATAACTTCTTCCTGTGTTTTCAGTGTGTTTGGTTTATACTGCTTTTCAGGGGAGCTGGCACAAATCCTCTGTGGTCTTCTATGCAGCATCTTACTAGAGGGTGTATTGATTCTAGTTCACGCCTCCTTTCCAGTGGGTTGGTTGCTTTGCTTTTGCCACAGACTCTTCCTACATAGCCCACAGTGGCCTTGAGACCTAGTACTTTGTATTACACATAGATCCAACTCCTCTCCAGGGCCCCCAAGGCCCTGGGGACCCAGATACTGCCTGCCTCGCCTGCTGCTGCTTCTCCGGGGCTCCTCGGGCCCTGTCAGGAAGGCTGTAGCATCCTCCTCCTGAAACGGCTGGCTCCTTTGAGAGCGATTTCCCTCTTTTCTGCCTGGGACTCTTTCCGGGCATGTTCTGTGTTAATCTCTCTTCTTCTTTAGCTTCAAATGCTACTTCCTCTAGATGAGACCACACCTGACTACTCAGGATGACCAGCTCTCCTGCTTTCTTTAATCATTGACCCATTACCCTGTTTAATTTCTTTTGTACAATTTGGTATTGTCTGATGTGATTTGCTTGTTTCTCTAATTGGTTTTTGACCAGTAGAAGGTAAGCCATGTTGTTCACCGCCTCCTTTCTGGTGCCTAGAGCAGGGCATACCAGGTGATAAGCATTTGGTGCATATTCCCGGAAAGACTGAACTCAATGAATGAGGAAACCGAGTCCCAAGTGACTCTTGCTTTTCTATGGTCACATGTGTAAGTAATAGAGCCACAACTGATACATCGGGCACAAAAGTCCTAAGAGTTTAATTTGACTTGTTCAGAAAACGGATAGGACAGTCAGCCAGGAGAATAGGCAGAAAAGAAGAGCAACATGATACCATACTCAAGGCATGGCCAAGGCCTGGGCCTTAGGAGCTGTGGAGATGGTGGCAGAGGGTGTAGGACTCATCCTGCGCCCAGTGAAGGATTGGCAATGTAAGCAAGCAAATGTCATGAACAAACAGTTCTCTTGAGGTCACTGGGCTGAATTCGTGTGTAGGCTGGGACCACGTTGTAGTCTGGAGCCCTCCATATGCATGCATTTCTTTTCTTTCTACACTGCTGAAAATTGAAATGCCTTGAGCATGCTAGACAAATGCTCTATTACTGAGCTACATTCTGATCTTGGTATCTGTTTCCTGTGGTGGGCTTCCTGGAAAGGAGAGGAAGGCAGCATGCATGTGTTGGCCTTTGGATGTGTTCAAGAGGCACCATGTGGCACTCAGATCTCTTTTATCATGCCCTGATGGTCCTATAGCTTTTGTAGCTTGGAATTTACTGGGCCCACCCTCTCCTTTATCACAGCACAGAAGGTACTGTCTAATGAAGCATTCTGTTTGAGGTGAACCCCAGCACTTGGGAGGCTGTGGCAGGAGTGCCAGTGAGGTGGCCCAGCAGTTAAAGGTTCTTGTCACATAAGCCTGACAACCTGAGTTCAGTTCTTGGAACCCACATTAAGATGGGAGGTGAGAACTGTCTCCACAAAATTGTCCTCTTGACATGCAAAATGCACACTATAACACATGCCTCCCCTCAGTAATAATCAATGGAAACAAACAAAACGAAGAGGTTGAGGCAGTAGGGTTGCTTGAATCTAGGAGTTCTAGGCTGTGTGGGCTTCATGTTGAGGTCCTGTTTCATGACCGACGGTATAGCTCAGTGGTAGAGTGCTTGTCTAGCATCCAGGAGGACCCGTGATCCATCCCCAGCAAGTGGGAGCAGGTTCTTCAGAGAGCAAATGCAATAGTCTAGTTCCCAATACTGTGGCTGGGAGGAGTTAGGCTGTAGGGGCTGGAGAGCAGCAGGAGAACTTAGGGTCTCTGTTGCCTTGGTGGAAACATTTGCTTGCTCTTGGGGCGTCTCCAAGAAGAATCAGGCTCGGGGAGGCCTGGCTGACTCTGATTAACTGTTCCCTTTTTAGAGTTGGTGACCGAGTCTCTGTTTTAGAAGTACTTATATAATGTATACCACCTGTTATCTGTGTATTTTTAGCAGTGGGGTTCGGGTAATCCTAATCCTGTCTGGAAAAGAGCAACTGTTTACCAGAAGTGCGTTCTCTTTGCTCTGACTCATGCTGACTCACCCTCATTTTCCTTCCCACTGCCTCATAATGATCTCGCCTGGGAGGGAATTTTTAGGGAATTCAATTAGCTTTTTTTTTTTTTTTTAAATTATTTAAATTTTACAAAGTTGAAAGCCATCATTGCCTTCATCTCAGGAAAGGCTAAAGTTTATGCCACCCTAGTATAGCCAGTGTGACTGATAGCATGTAGCCAAACATATTAGGTAGCATTTTGTCTAGATAAACATATGGCTTTGGATGAGTGAGTGGACGAGTGGCAGAAGTGTACATGTGAAGAGGAGAAACGTCTTGCTCTCTGAAAATTGTTGTCATCTTAATTTCTGTTGGACTTGGAAATTTTCCTTCTCTGAGGTAGGAACCAGAAGCCGACTTGGAGCCAGGGCTGTGATGCTCTCATGATGGGCCTAAGACTGCAGAGCAGAATTCAGATAACGCATCAGAGGAGCAAAACGGGGAAGGCTTCTAGAGCCGAATGACTCATCTCCTATGTCTTCATTTATCATTCATTAAATGTGTTCTGTTGATCATCTGAGACACACTAAACACCAAGGCTGCAGCAGTGAGTAACAGAAACACTGCCTGCTGTCAGGCCTGACAATTGAGTGTGCCTGTGTCTTTCTCTACCCCCCTCCCTTGAATGTTTCCATTTGTTTTTACTGTTGCAGTGTTGGTGGGGATAGGAGTTAGGACCTCTTTTTTTTTTTTTTTTTTTTTTTTTTTCTGAAGACAGGGTTTCTCTTTGGAGGCTGTCCTGGAACTAGCTCTTGTAGACCAGGCTGGACTCCAACTCATTGAAATCCTCCTGTCTCTGCCTCCGAAGTGCTGGGAATAAAGGCGTGTGCCACCACTGCCCAGCCAGGAGTCAGGACCTCTTGCATGCTAGGACTGCACTCTACCACTGAGCTATAACGCAATCCACATGCTTTATAAATGTAAAGGGAACATAGTATTATTTTAGCCTGCACATATGCTTTTGCATATGACCAATACAAGGAAGGAAGGCTTCCTGGAGAAGGCACAAAAGCTGAGACAAATGGTCCAGTAGAGGCTTAAATAGGAGGAAAGGTAAAGAAAGGTAGGGGTGGGATGGCCAAAGAAAGTTGAAAACTAAAAAAAGCTGTGACTGGCAGTCGTGAAGTGGTGGAGGGGAAGCGCTAGCTTTGGGAAGAACTGGAAGGAGTTGATGTGATGGAATGACAGTGAGGTTACCCTGGACACATATATCTGCAGACATTAGCTAGGGCCAGTTGCAAAGAACTGGAGACCAGTTAAGTGGGAAGTTTCATTATCCCAAATAAAGTTTACTTATGAGAGAAAGCTTGTGGCAAATGCATATATTCATGGACCTAGCAGCAGCCCAGACTTAACCTGATCCAAGATCAATGTGGATACTGAGCTCTCCTTTACTGGGAAGGGAGTCCCTGGGGGAAGGGCTGGGCTGGGGCCCATAGCTACTGGATAAGCAGGGATTCTCAGCTTGAGAACACACCAGCCTTTTGGCTGTCAGCGTTCTGAGAATAAAATTCTCAATGCTCAGTAGGAGCTTAAGTGTCTGCACAGAGGACAGCAGACTAGTTCCTCAAGGTGTCCGTGAAATCCTTTCTAGAGCCTGCATTTTGAAGAAACTCATAGAGAAGGAAGCTGTTGCCAGGTGGTCGTGGTGGCACACGCCTTTATTTCCAGCACTTGGGAGGCAGAGGCAGGAGGATCTTAGTGAGTTGGAGGCCAGCCTGATCTACAGAGCGAGTTTCAGGACAGCCAGGGAGGTTACATAGAGAAACCTGTTTTGAGAAAAAGGTGGTGGGGTTGGGGGTGGGGAGTGGGGAGTGGGAGGAAGCTACTGAGATGCTTGGTGGGTAAAAGCACTTGCTATATAAGCCTGAAGGATCTGAGTTCAATCCCCAGTGTCTACAGTAGAAGGAGGGACCCCAAACTCAGCAAGTTACTCTCTGACTCCACAAGTGTGCTGTGATTCTCAGGCAAGTGCATGCACGTGCATACACAAGGAAACATTTCCTAAAAGACTGGATAGGGAGAAACTAAATACAGGGGTAGCTTCCCTCGCCACTCCATGGAAGAAGCAGAGAAGAGTCACTGGACTTAGTATTTCTATTGTGAAGAAGCAGAGAAGAGTCACTGGATTTGTTATTTCTGTTGCCTATAACACTTGAGACATTCTTCCTTTTCCAAATGTACAAACATATCCTTAGGGTTTGTTGTTGTTTTTCAAGACAGGGTTTCTCAGTGTAACAGTCGTGGTATAACCCTGTTTGTGTTTGTATATGTGATGTGTATGTGGGTATACATGTGCCACAGTGTGCATGTAGAAATCAGAAGACAGCTTTCAGGAGTTGGTTCTCTTCTTTTACCATATGGGTCCCAGGGATCACACTCAGGTCCTTGTTTTTTTTTTTTTTTTTTTTTTTTTTTGTGACAAGCACTCATACCTGTTGTGCCATCTCATCAACCAGTTTAGTTTTATGTTGAGGTGGCATTTTACTATGTAGCCCAGGAACTCACTATATAGTCCATGACAGCCTTGGATTCCTAAGTGCTGTGCCACATGGTACCACACATGTTTATTCATGTGTGTGAGTGCAGGTACACATGCCACAGAGTGTATGTGAAGGTTGGAGGACAGTTTCAGTTAGGGCAACAGTGTCAGTCCTTGCTTTCTAGCCTGTTTGAGGCAGGGGTCTCATGTTCACTGTTGATAAACAAGGCTAGCCCAAGTGCTTCCCATTCTCACTGTAGACACACTGGAATTATAGATATACATGGCCAGACCCAGCTTTACAACACTTAGGAGGTGAGGCAGGAAGATCAGTAATTGAAGGCCAGTCTTGACCACAAAGTGAGTGTGAAGCTACCTTGAGTTATGTAGTGAGTCACTTTTGTTGTTGGTTTTGAGACAAGAGCTCATTCTGTAGCCCAGGCTGGCCTCAAACTGATGGCAGTACACTTGCTTCAACCTCTGGTGTGCTGCAGTTACAGTCATGAGGTATCATGTCTGACTTTTCCATTCGACTTACATTTTCCCATGTCTTCACACACCAGGAATCCTTATTAAAAGGAAATCTTTGGTAATGCACATTCAAAGCAGAACACCCACTGTAGTCATCACAGGGCTGAATTTTCATCCTCTAGAAATTTACATTTACATTTCATCCACTATGATGTATTGTAATAATAGCACTTTCTCTCTTTTTGGCAAATCAACAAAAACAATAAAAGCAATACAAGTACGCAAAACTAAACATCAGAACAAGAAGACTTGCCAGGTTTGGAGTGTGGGCCTTTAACCCCAACACTCAAGCTTGAGGGAGAAGGTTTGAAAGTTTAAGGCCTGCTTGGGATACAGACTGAGTTCAAGGTCAGCCTGACCAACTTAGACCCTATTTTAAATAAATACATAAGTAAATATTTTAAAGATTTATTTATTTATTGTATAAGTGTTATGTACAGGGTTGTCAGCCACCTGATGTGGGTGTTGGGAACCAAACCCACTCAGCAACAATAGCAAGTGCTCTTAACTACTGAGCCAACTCTCCAGCCCCAAAATACTGTTGTATATGTCCTTCCTTCCTTCCTTCCTTCCTTCCTTCCTTCCTTCCTTCCTTCCTTTCTTCCTTTCTTCCTCTTTCCCTCCCTCCCTGCCTCCCTCCCTCCCTCCCTTCCTTTCTTTTTTCAAGACAGGGTTTCTCTGTAGTTTTGGAGGCTGTCCTGGCACTCATTTGGTAGACCAGGCTGGCCTCACAGAGATCCATCTGCCTCTGCCTCCTGAGTGCTAGGATTAAAGGTGTATTTTCAAGTGATTGGAGATATAACTCAGTAATAGCTTGTCTCACATGCACAAGAACCAAGGTTTAGTCCCAATGCCATTTTGACTACAAAAACAAAACACCCGAAAACATACATGTGCTGTAAGGGTAAGAGTCTCATTCCCTGTGACCCTCAGAAGACCCTGGCTTTTTAAAAACTTCAGCCTTTAACTTCTTTCTTTCTTTCTTTCTTTCTTTCTTTCTTTCTTTCTTTCTTTCTTTCTTTCTTTCTTTCTTTTTCCCGAGACAGGTTTTCTCTGTGTAGCTTTGGAGATTGTCTTGGAACTAGCTCTGTAAACCAGGCTGGACTTGAACTCATAGAGATTTGCCTGCTTCTACCTCTCAAGTGCTGGATTTAAAGGCGTGCACCACCAGTGCCTGGCTGACCTTTAACTTTTCTTTAAATTTTTTTAGTTACCTCATTCAGCATCTCTAAAATGTATACAGACATTTAATTTAAGGGGAGGAAAAAAGGGATAGGATAGAATAGGATCTCACTATGTAGAACAGGCTGGCCTCAAATTCACAGAGCTCTGCCAATTTCTGCCTCCTGAGTGTTAGGATTAAAGATGAGTGTTATCACTGCTAGCTTAATTAAAAAAAAGGTGTGTGTATGTACATGTGTGTATGTGCACATGCATATGGGTGTCCATGGAGTCCAGAGCACATGCATATGGGTGTCCATGGAGTCCAGAGCACATGTATGTGGGTGTCCATGGAGTCCAGAGCACATGTATGTGGGTGTCCATGGAGTCCAGAGCACATGTATGTGGGTGTCCATGGAGTCCAGAGCATATGTATGTGGGTGTCCATGGAGTCCAGAGCACATGTATGTGGGTGTCCATGGAGTCCAGAGCACATGTATGTGGGTGATCATGGAGTCCAGAGCACATGTATGTGGGTGTTCATGGAGTCCAGAGCACATGTATGTGGCTGTTCATGGAGTCCAGAGCACATGTATATGGGTGTTCATGGAGTCCAGAAGAGAGGATCAGATTCCCTGGAGCTGGAGTTATAGGCGGTTGTGAGCAGCCTGGTTGGTGCTGAGAATTGAACTTCAGTCCTCTGCAAGGCCAGCAAGCGCTTCTAAGCAATGAATTATCTCTTCAGCCCCAATTGTAATTCTTAAAAAATTATTTTATTTTATGGCTATGAGTGTTGGGTCCCCTGGAACTGGAATTACAGACAGTTGTGAGCTGGCATGTGGGTGCTGGGAATTGAACCCAGTTCTCTGGAAGAGCAGCCAATGCTCTTAACCACTGAGACATCTCTCCAGTCCCGCAATATGTAATTTTTTAAAAGTGTTTCCTTGGGCAGGTGAGACAGCTCAGTAGGTAAAGATGCTTGCTGTCAAGACTACTCCAGCCCCTGGGACCCATGTAATGGAAGGAGAGAACCAACTGGGAAATTATCCTGTGGCTGCCGCATATATACATGTCTGTTGTCTTAGGCTTCTGTAGGTATTCATTTCTGCACACACATACATAAACACACACATGCAGTAGATGATACATTCTTAAAACTTTAAAATATAGAGGCTAGAGAGGTAGCTTTGTGGCTAAGGGTACCCTGCTCTTCCAGGGAACCCAGGTCCAGTTCCTAGCCCCCACATGGCACCTGACAAGCATTTGTAACTCCAGTTGCAGGGGATCAGGCACCCACTTCTAGTGTCCCTCAGCATAGTCACACACATGGTGCACAGACATACATGCAGCAAAACACCAATACATATAAAGTAAAAATAAGTGTCAGAAAGTGGTGGCACATATCTTTAATCCCAGCACTCTGGAGGCAGAGGCCAGTGGATATCTGTGAGTTTGAGGCCAGCCTGCTCTACAGAGTGAGTTCCAGAACAGCCAGAACTGCTATACAGAGAAACCCTGTCTTGAAGGGGGGGAAAAAAGTATTTTCATTTAGACGGCTAACTTGATCTGTTTCCTTATGCATGTTTAGGTAAGTTGACATTCTGAGCTTTTACTTGTTCACTTGTAAATTGACAATAGTGATAAAACGTGCATAAAGTGTCTATGAGGATTGAAGGAAATCGATTCCTTTTTCACATTTATAAAGCTTTAGTTATTTTTATTTTTTTATGCTTTAAGTATTTTGCCTGCATATATATACTTACATGTTCCATGTGCCTGCTTAGTGCCCATGAAAGCCAGAAAGCATCAGATCCCTGGGAACTAGCGTTCTGGGCAGTTGTGAGCCACCATTTGAGTCCTGAGAACTGGATCTGGACCCTCTACAGGAGCAGCAAGTCTTCTTAAGACTCATCCATCTCTGCTGCCCCAAATCCCTTTTTCTTGAAGTATTGTTTATCAGAATATCAGAATGCAGGCATGTTAGCACATGCCTTTAATCCCAGCACTAGGCGGCAGAAGCAGAGGGATGTCTTGAGTTCCAAGGCCAGCCTGGACTCCAGTTACTTCCTTCTACCCTGGCTGCTGCTTTGAAGGCTCATACTGGGGACCTGAACTCAGGTCCTTTTGTTTGTGCATCAAGCATGTCATGGACTGATCCGGCTTCCCAGCCCCAAGGAAACTATTCTTGTTCTTGTTTTGAGCTACTTTGCTGTAGACCTAGTCCAGTGGTTCACAGGCCGAGCGGGCTGGGTATTTAACAATGGTGCCATAGTGTCTGCACGGCTGCTTTCTTTTCTATTCAGTATTCCTGTCAATCATTTCCACCTGTTGTTTTGTAGCTAGTAAGTCTTGGAGCCAAAAAGGAAATTGAGGGGTGAGGTCAGTCTGATGAGTGTACTCTGACACATCCTGCCATATTGTGGAGGTCTGTTTGCTCTCTGCCTCCCTCAGTCCATTGTTAACCTTGTAAAGGGTCTCACAGCATGCATCTTATTGCTTTGGGATCTGGGCTGTCTGGCCCCAACACATGTTTAGAAATGCATGGATGAAAGTTGGTAGTTTTATGTTGCCTTCTTTATAAATTGCAAGTACCTTGATGCCCATTACCAACAACAAGCAATGTCCATTTCATGACAGTTTCTGGATGTGATCTGTGCGCCTGTTCAAACCTAAAGATGGTCATCAGATTTCATTGATCCCTTGAAAGAAAATTGTTTGAAAATATACATTTCCATAGATTCTTAAAGGGATACATAGTGGACAGTGAGTAGGAATCACAGAAAGTAGGAAAGCATTTCAGTGATATGGAGTCTCGCAAGCATAATTTGCATATTAGTTGCTTTTATGTCACATGATGACATATCTGACATAAATAATTAACCATAAGGGAAGGAGGATTTCATGGTGTGAGGAGCTCAGTCTGTCACTTGGACCTTTACGCTTGGGCAGAACATGGTGATAATAGATAGGCGTGTGTAGCAGAGAGAGCTGTTCTCAGCACACAGGAAATGGGAGAATACAGGAAATAGCCCCAGCAAGATACAGCCTTGGGCATGCTCCCAGTGACCTACTTCCAGCTAGCTGCCACCCTCTACCCTTCACCAGCTCCCAATAATGCTACCATGTTAGAATCCATCAAGGGATTAAACCATTCATTTGGTCAGAACCCTCAAGGTCTAATTGTCTCTGAAAATGCAACCCCTCTCTCTCCCCCCACCCCACACACAGAGCAAAAGCAAGAGAACAATATGTTTCATTCATTTCTCAGCTATGTCTTAATCCAGTGGAATTGAAGATCAGAATTGACCATCAAATGTTTATCCCCTCATTTCTCAAAGCCACTTGTTAGATGAAATGTCCAAGGGCTGGGGATGTAGCTCAGTTTGTAGAGGACTTGCCTGACATGCACAAAGTCCTGGATTTGATTCCCAACACTGCATGAATGGGCCATGGCCACTTGTAATCCTAGTATTTGGGAGGCGAAGGCAAGTGGGTTACAAGTATAGGGCCATCCTCAGGGGCATAACAAGTTTAAGGCCAGCCTGGGCTACATAATGATCCTGTCTCAAAACTAAAGAAGTACCTGAAAAAGAAAATAAATCTATGTATTTGAGATTCAGATCCCTGATTTAATGCCTTGCAGAAGCCCAAAGTCCCAGGATTCTGTAGATTTTTGTGGTGAACGTGAGGCATGTGCTTCTTTAGGTCACCTCTGTCCCTTCTCTTTTGTTTCTTTTTTTCCCTCCGTTCCTCTCTCCCTTCCCCCCCTCCCTCTCTCATCTCTCCCATTTTTTTCTTGTCAGTTTTGAGGATTTAAGCTGCAGACCAAGTAAGTGCTCCAACTGAACTATGCTCCGGAGCCACTTTCCTGTTTCTTGATTTGTCAACTCTCTTTTCACCAAGAACAGAGGACACATTCTTTAAAAGCATGGGAAGTTTTGTTGGCTGGTGTTTGAGGTCTTAAGGAGGGGACCCCAGTCTCTGCCATTCTCCTGGCTTCTTGCTCACCCTCTTGTTTGTAAGCCACAGAGTGACCCTGAACCCGAGTTCTCCCTTCCGTGTCCTGCAAGGCTGAAGCTTTATTTCTATTGCATTTCTCAGAGCTGAATTCAATTGGTGCTTAGTTTTGAGACTGGTCCATGTGACAGGAGCCTGTGTAGAAGGCGGGCATGATTATAAAGAGCTGCTTTCCTGTGTATATGTCACACTATCTTCTTGGATTTTTCCTATGTGGTTTTTGTTTGTTTATAAAAGTATTTCTCTTGTTACCATGTCACTGTCACTGTGCACAGAACCTCTTTTTTTTTTTTTTTTTTTTTTTTTTTTTACCTAGAACAGAACTTTTTTTTTTTAAACTAGGTGTGTATGTGTGTGTGTGTGTGTTTAAAACAGGACAGCCTGAGGGAATAGATTTCTCTCCTTTCACTTTGGGAGTCCTGGGGATTGAATTTAGGTTGTCAGCCTAATGGACTGGTGGGGCCTTCACTGCCCATTCATCAGTCTCTTGAGTCCTGGAAGAACTGTGTTTGTTAGTTAGATTGTTTGTTTTTCAAGACAGTGTCTCTCTGTATATCCCTTGCTGTCCTGAAACTCACCATGTAGACCAGGATAGTCTCAAACCTGGAGATCTGGCTCCTCTGCCTCTGGGATTAAAGGAGTGTGGCATCACTGCCTGGCTAGGAACTGTTTTGTTTTGAGATCTACTGAGACAATTCCAATTCCTATTTCTGTATCCAAATTGTTATCTCCTATGTTTAAGTTCCTTTAGTTTTGTTTCCTCCATCCTTTCTTTGTTTGTCTTTTTGTGATGCTAGAGGTCAAACCCAGAGCCTTGTGGATGTGAATGCTGGCAAGTGCTCTGCCCTTGAGTTCAACCTCCACACACCCTCTTTTTCTAAAGAATAATGTCTTATTTTCATGGATATGGCCTTAACATGTACTTCTAACAATTAAGGACTTGCGGAATTACCTAATTTAATGGGTGTCTCTTGCTATCTGCCATCCAGAGATGTCCTCATTTGGCAATGTGGTAATTTGTATGTCCTTTTACAGATATAAGTGGCTCTGGGAACAGCAACAAAACATAAACTATGAGCCGGTGCTTCAGATTGTTCCAGTTAATCCTGAGTCTCTGAGATGAGGCCTCTGTTTTAGCAAACAGTTGCTTTGAGGTTTGTGGGTAGCTGGTGACTTGTGTAAATATGTCACCAGCATTTACTTTGTAAACACTGTTACTGATGGATGTCTCTGCGTAGGTGTTGTTGTCTGGTTGTCTTCGTGTGATAAATGCCCACATTGGGACGCACTTGCAAGCTGGGGCTTCAAAAGGGAGACCATTTGTCTAGGGTGCCTGAAGACCTGGGTCTTGTCCTCAGCATTACTATTGATAGTATACTTGGTATGGGGGCACACACCTTAATCTCAGGGCCCTGGAGGCTGAGGCGGGAGGATTGTCACAGATCTAAGACTACTGTGTTCTGCACCGTGAGTTCATTCAGGTTAGCTAGGGCCGTGTCCTTCCATTTTGTCTTCTAGTGAGTGTTATTAGTAAGAGCGAAGGGTAAGAAAACAGACAAGCAATGCAGTGTCCCTTCTCCATAACCTACTTGTCCAGAATCACTTTTCTTACCAGCCGTTTCTTTTTGGTGGCTGCACTGGGTGACAGAGCTGCAAGCCTCTGCCATAAATAGCCACTCTGTTTCTAGACCTAACAACCACTTTCCCCACTTCAGAGTTAGACAATATTTAATCCTAAAAACAAAGCAGCTTTTAAAGATAGCTAGCTTTTCCAAACAGACTGGTTGGCCACACTTTGAGTTAAAGGGGTAGAAGGTTTGCACTCTTTTGTTTTAGCCCTGCGTTTGTGCTGTATGGGCGTGCAGTGAGCTCCAGGGGCATTGGCATTGTACTGACTGCTTCTGCTCTGGAGTCAGTGGGTAATGAATGCTTCTGCTCTTTGTTCAGCACACATGTGAGTACATATTTGTGGATCACTTTTGAAAACCTTTATCCTCCTACACAAACTGTGTCATAAAAGTGTTCTCTGTGTAGGTCTCAAGCTGGGTGGGCATGGTAGCATTATAGCAACAGACATACTGATTATAATCACTTTGAAGCATTTAATTATTCTTTATCAATAAAGACTCAGGAGTCAGATATTGGGGTAAGAACCAGAATGACTAAAGGAGAAGCAACCTGTGACCTCTGCTTTCTCTTGTTCCTTGATCCAAGAGGGTTGAGAATCTTTCTAAGCCCCACCCTACTTCTTGTGTTTCTCTATATGTCCTCAAACCCCCAAAGCCTCTATGGCTAATTTTTGGTCAGCTAGTAGCTAGCTTCGCCCTCTTATTTAAAGTGAACTTTTTGTCAGCATGTGATCAAATATCCAACAACATTTGCCTCTTTTTTTCTAAATAAAAAGAATAAAAAGGAAAGGTTTTTTTTTAATTTAATTTTTTTTAACTCTAATATAGTTAAGCTGTACGCAGTAAAAACAATTATCAGGTAAGGATTGCATTCACATTGCAGATGGCAAATTCAGAGAAAATACTCTATTATCTATCCTAGCTTGGTGAATCCCAAGTTTTATGTTTAAACCATTTTCTATCATAACTTGTATTACAATCTTGTTTTGTTGTTGTTGTTTGAGACAGGGTTTCTCTGTGTAATAGCTCTGGCTGTCCTGGAACTTGTTTTGTAGACCAGACTGTCCTCAGACTCACCTGCTTCCACCTCCCAAGTACTGGGATTAAGGGTGTGCATCAACACTACCTAGCCTTGTATTACCATCTTAAAAATAGCTTTTTAGACCTAAGAACATCTTTTTAGATAAACATTTTAAGCTTTTATGTTTTTCAACCTTATTAACGTTACATCTCTTATGTGAGTTTCTTTGTTTGAATTTGGTAACAAGGAAAATTATAACTATAGCTATCTAGTCTTCAACCCTATCAAAGACCCACGAAGAATATAATATTGCCTGAGTAAACAGGAAGTGCAAAACAAACAACTTCCAAAACGATGGAAACAACAGATCTAGCTGGCATCCATCTTCAGCTTACGGGCCTAGGATATCTGACGGACTTTTCTGTGAAGCGGGTATTTGGAAGGACTGTCCTACTATATCTTGGCGAAGTTTGGTAATGCTCTCTTTTGTGTCCTGTTTATTTGGACAGTATACTGTCAGCAGTGGAGGCAAGGGCAGTTTCTTGCCTAGTGATTAACTTTGCCATAATAAAAGCAAACTCCATATAGAGGTTCTTTGATGTCCATCATCCTTTTTTGAAGTAGATTGGTACTGCCAGGAGCAGACACGTCTCGCTGTCATGAAAAGCCTTATGTTACTAAAACATCTTAAATGCCATATCCTGTAGGTCTTTGAAGTGTTTGAAGATCATCTATTTAAAATATATCTGTTTGACCTTAAAAACATACCTAACATGGCTACAAATTTGATTGTTATAGATGACTAACTACTATCTTAAATAGTTTGTAATCATAGCCTTTAAGGACTAGAATTTTAAAATTACATTTTAAAATACATAGGTACAATAACTTAAACAAGAGTAGAAATATAATACAGTATGTTAAGACAAAAATAACCTTAAATTTGTATCAGCATGCAAAATTACTTTAAATAAGAGTTGAAACAGAGCCAGGTGTTGGTGGTGATGCCTGTAATCCCAGCACTCAGGAGGCAGAGGCAGGCAGATCTCTGTGAGTTTGAGGTCAGCCTGGTCTACAGTGTGAGTTCCAGGACAGGCTCCAAAGCCACAGAGAATCCCTGTCTCCAAAAAAAAGAAAAGAAAAAAAAAAAAAAAAGAAAAAAAAAAAGAGTAGAAACAGATATACAGTATAACAAAAATAACCTTACATTTGTATCAGTATACAAATATCTATACCAATGTAAAATAAGACTAGTAGTTCCTTTTTTAGTTTAAAAGTAGATTCAGTAATCTTTTATCCTATCATTTCTATTTCCCTCTTTTTCTTTTCAGAATGAGATTCCTGAATCTAATCTCATTTGTTTATTTCCTTCCTGACTATGACCAATAACAACTTGTAACCAATCCCCCTAAACTATATTAAGCATCCATGATCAACTGAAAGGATGAAAACCCACCCACCCCACCTCTGGAGAATGTGGACATTGTGTTCTTTAACATAATGTTGTCTGGAAGGAAGCATATTTTTAGGGAACTCTGAGAACACTGAGAGGATGGTCAAGTGCTGGGAGAGCTAGCTGTACCATTTGTTGTCCAGTCTCTAGTATGGGAAAGTGAGGGTTTATCTGAAGTCCTGACTGGAGTAGCTGCTTTGAAGTTGTTCTGGATGTAGAATTTGGAGGAAACGGTAAACAGTCATTTTGAGAGGTTGGTAACTTGTCTTTATTGATGTCTGGTTCTTTTGTTCTGAAAAACACACAAACTTGTAAAGGTAACATATATATCTGCATCAACACAAGTATGGAATATGCAGTGTGCACAAGTCAGTTAAAGATGATTTTTTGTTTGTTTGTTTGTTTGTTTTATGTTTGAGCAGATAAGAGGTGTCTGTCAACTTCATAAGTTTGTTTAGGCTATATAACCAAACCTCTATCCATGCCATATGAAAGGATGACATGTAATAATAAGTCATGAGGACTCTGTAGCCAATAAGACTTACCATGTCTCATCCAGTCTCAGAGCTATTTCTATAGCTCATATACATCACCTGCCCTTTTTTAATAGTCTTTTTTACTGTCTTTTTTTTTCCATGTCTCTAGCCAAGATTTTCAGGTCTTCCCCAATCAAATTTGCTCTTCATTAATTTTGAAGAGAACCATAAATTTCTGTTTCCTATGGAAACAAAGGTATAACCTCTCCCTCAAAGCAACACATTTCCCAACTTGCGTTCCGAAGCCAAGACATCTCTAAAGTACATAGGCTGGTTTGATTCGGCAGTCGCTTTCATAATCCAGTGTCTCTCAGCAGCTGCTGTTTGCTCATCAGCATTCAGAAAATTCAGAGTCAAAAAACACCAATCAGGATCCAGATGCCCTGTGTATTTTCCATCTTTATGTGGCTCTTCTCTTTAATATTACTTTATTGTCTCTTTAAAGACTATCTATCTATCTATCTATCTATCTATCTATCTATCTATCTATCTATCTATCTATCTATCTATCTATATGTGCATTGTTTTGAACGTGTCAGATCCCCTGGAACTGGAGTTACAGACAGGTGTGGGCTGCTATGTGGGTACCAGAAATTGAACCTAGGCCCTCTGTGTTGTTGTTTTGCTACAGCTGCGGGAGATGAAACATGAACCACAAAACTGAACAGAACCCAGGTGACGTTTATTGGGGAAAGGGAACAAAGGGAATTGGGGAAAGGGAACAAAGGGAGGGGTAGGTGGGTGTTGGCCAACCAGGAACAGGTGTGGAAGGGGGAAGCGAGGAACAGAGCTGGAAGGGGAAAAGACAGGAACAGGTGGGAGGCACTCACTTAAAAGGGAAAGCTTGCACGTGTGTACAGAGTCTTTCCACAGCCACACAGGGCCCTTTGAGCTGTCTTAAGTATCTGCCTGAATAGCAGTGTGCAAATCTTGCCCATTGTCAGGGGGCGGGGTCAGCATAATGCCTGAATCCTTATACTTTGGGAGAGCAGCAGCCAGTGCTCTTATTGCTGAGCAGTCTCTCCAACCCTCTATTTTATTATTTTTTTAACTATTTTTCCTATGCTGTCTGTATCTGCTTAAAAGTCTTTCTAGGCCTGGGCCACTTTTCTGCATGCCTGCAGCTTTTTTTGACCTCATGAGCCAAGCTTAAACTTGCTGTGTGTCTCTGCACATAGCACTGGCTGGCTAAAGCATGTATGCAGTGACTGGGAGCCGGGTCTTTAGACTGTGAGGCTAGGCAGCCGTGTTTGGCTATGTTTGTGTGTTTGGAACTTTTTTTAAAAAAGCTTTCTCAGGTCCTATGTGGTAATATGTGCCCCATTTTGGGTGCCAGATAAAGCATTTATCCAAGTATTCTCTATCAATAAAAACTCGGGAGTCAGCCAGGTGGTGGTGGTGCATGCCTTTAATCACAGCACTCAGGAGGCAGAGGCAGGCGGATCTCTGTGAGTTTGAGGCCATCTTGGTCTACAAAGCTACACAGAGAAACCCTGTCTTGAAAAAAAACAAAACAAAAAAAACAAAAAAAAAAAAACTCTGGAATCAGATAGTGCAGATAGTGGGGTAAGAACCTGAACGATCTGAGAAGCAGCGAAGAAGCGGCCAGTAATAACTTCTTTCTCTCCTTCCTCTATCCAAAAGGGCCAAGAATCTTTCTACACCCCCCACACTACTTCCTGTGTTTCTCTATTTGTCCTCAATCTTCCAAAACCCTGTGGCTAATTTTGGTCAGCTAGTGACTAGCTGCCCTCTGATTCAAAGTAAACTTTATTGTCAGTCTTGAGAGCGTCAGAGTGCGATCAAAATATCCCACAGCATCATTCAGATACTGTTTGACTCTTTATGGGATCTTTGAACACTATTAAAGAATGTGTATGATTTAAGTCTTAAAGGAAATAATGTATTTCAGACTCATAGATAAATGAATTAAAAGGCACATGCTCTTGAAATGTGATTTCTTTTTATAATCTTTTGAAGCTCAGCAACTCAAGTTAGATATCCCGAGGGCAACACATGTTGAGGGGCCTGGGGGTGGCGTGGGGAGGGAATGTGCTTGTTGAAGTTGTCCAGGAGCAAAGCTCCGCTCACTTGAAGCCCAGAGATTTGTCATCCAAATATGTGCAGATTGCTGATGCTATAAATAGTGTGAACTCAAGTAAACAGCCTCTTCCCCTAGCTGCTGTTTGGCCATTATGCACATGCCAGAACAGGCTGAACAGCACCGGCATCAGACGCAACGCACTGCACCCAAATCCTGGCCTTCCCTGTTCGGCAGAGCCAGCAGCTTCTCCAGGCTTTCAATGACTGGAGTCAGGGGTTTGTCCACTTGAGCACTGCGCGTTGGGCTTCCTCTCTGGCCACCCTGTTGTGGGGCTTTGTCAACTTGCCACTGTTCTAGGCCAGCCCTAGCTAAAAGTATTGGCAAGAATTAAAAGCCCTCAGCCACATGACTGGACTAGAGCAGATTTAGGAGGCACAGGCAGTGTCTTTTCAGAGCAGAGGCACACATGGCTGTTTCTTTTGGAACCCAGAAAGAGTGGCACCACTCATCAGAAGTGTTCTGTTCTGTCTGTGCCGACAGCTGGTGTATGTGCCGGAGTCTGGCTGCTGGTATTTGCAGAGCCCCTTCAAGACTCATGCACAGAGCTGGCAGAGCAGCCGAGGACATTCATTTTGTGGTTGCTTACTCTGTTTCCTTTGTCTCCCTCCTGCTCTTCATCTTCCTCTGCTATATTCCCTTACAGTGACTGCAGGTCAATCAAATGCCATGAAGGGATGAGGGGCAGATGTTAAGGTCTGGTAGAAAGAACACTGGATAAGATCAGGGAGTCTGGAAACTTGGCCAAATCACATATCTTAATGTTAGGATTCGGACATAATGCTGGCCTGCCCCCTAACACCTGGCAGGATGAACTCAGGTCTTATCCTGGCCAGCCCGGGAACCTATGGCTGCTATGTCACTGATACTATGTAGCCTGCACACTGGTACAAAGGTCCCTTTTAAGAGACAAGCTCTGCCCACTCCCTTTCTCCTTTCCCTACTGTTCCTCTGAAGGGACATGGAAGACTTTCTGTCTCTCCTCTCTCTCTTTCTCCACCTCTCCAATAAAACTTCCCACTTAAGCTCTGTCTGCCTGGTGTGTGCCATGGGACCCTCAAGAGCCCCCCTCATGCCATATTCATAACACTTTTTGTTCTTCAAATGAACATAGTCCTGAACCCCACCCCACCATTTTCATGGGGTTGATGAGAAAATTAATGTGAAATTACTTTCTGTATTATAGCCAACTACAGGATGTGAGGGGGAGATCTGGTGGTGTCAGACCTGGGCTTATGGGGGATTGTATGAGAATTAGAACTAAATATGCACACATCCAAGTGGCAGTGGTTCCATTAATGTCCCTTAGGTGACTGAGGATTCTAACCCTGAAGGAACATTGGGTTTTTAAACATGGGGCTATATAGATGTTGACATTAGCAAGAGGGCCTGCTAAGTAATAACTGATAAAGATAAAAATTTAAAATACAGATAAGACATAACTGAGTGAATGAATGAGGTTTTGTTGTTGCTTTTGAGTCTGGGTCTCATTATGTAGCCCTGGCTAGCCTAGAACTTGGTATGTAGACAGGTTGGCCTTGAGCTCACAAAGATTCTCCTACCTGTCTCCAAAGTGTTAGAGATTAAAGATGTGTGCCACCATGCCTGGCCATGATCGACTTAAAAAAACAAAAAGAAACGATGAGTTCAAAAAGGCATCATTCCTCTTCTGTGTTCCCACTGTGAAGCCACTGTCTATTTTAGTATCACCTGCCCTTTTATTTTATGTAGTCTCATATAATGTAGACTGGGCTCAAACTCCCTATGGAGGTAAGAATGATCTTAGACCTCTGATCCCTCTGCCTCCACCTCTGTGTGCTTAGATGGCAGGTATGACAGCATGGCCTGGTTGGTTATTTTGTGATGCTTGGATCAAAGCCATGGCCTCACAGCAGCTAGGCAAGCCCTCTACCACCAAGCTGCTTCACCCCTCACCCAAGACAACAACAACAAAAGCACTTTTAACATTTAGTGTCACACATTACATATCCAGTCTTTGTTTGTTTGTTTGTTTTGGTTTTTTGAGACAGGGTTTGTCTTTCCAGTCAGAGCCAGGCAAGAACATACATTTCTATATTGTACTTTTAAAAGAGTCTGACTGTGTTATCCTTGAACTCCGCATCCTCTTGCCTCAGCTTCCCAAGTGTTAGGACTTTAGAACTGGGTGCATTGTTTATTTTGAAACAATGTCTTTCCTCTTCCAAGCCTCTCTGCCTTGTCTTTTGAAATGGGCAGGATTAAGTGGCTGTCAACCATGTTCTACTCATGTACACTTCTGACTTTGAGCAGGAGGCTGTCTTCCTTTAGCTTTGGGAATATCTCAGAATCTGAGATTCCTTCCTGTCATCTCCTTCTGCCTTTCTTTCCTGGAATTCCATTAGGGCCACGTTGAGCTTCCAGGATTGTTCTACAATCAAGATCCTTTTTGCCTTGTACCTCCCTCTGCTTTGCGAATTGTCCTCCTCTCACTCTCTCGGTTGGTCCTCCCCAGATCCTCCCCCTGACGTGTTGGCTTCCCCATTGATACTGTCAATTCTCAAGAGCTCAGGTTTGTTAGTTTTCTTTATGCTGTATGGAAAGTATGTTCAGAATTCCTCAAGGCAGCAGTTTATAAAACCCTCCCCTTTGGAGGTGGCTGTCTGCCCCGTAAACGTTGTCTTTTCCGGAAACGGTTAGACACCCTGTGTGTGGAAGGAGTGGTTTACTTCAGGGCACAGGAACAGGACCAGCAGGTAGACTGAGATACCTCCGATGTCATAATAAGGAGGTCAGGTTCCTGGGAGAAATGTTAGACCACCCCTGTCATGTAAAGACACCCCTACTCCCCACCCCCACATCTGTAGTTCTATAGAGCTTCCAGCTGTGTGTTGCAGAGGTGGGGTAGGAGCTGGCTGGCCAGCATTAGCTCTCCTAAGTCCTCCATTACTGTCCCTTCCAGGCTGAGACCCTCCTTGAGGGTCCATACAGCAGTGTGCTTCTCATGTTCCACAGGTGCACACTGCCATGCCTGACCCTGGCACCACTTTCTTTTAGAAACCACTTGAAGGGAAATCTCTTGTTCTCTAATGATCCTTTCCCAGAGGGAGGGCCTTGTTTATAGCATACAAGGCATGAGTGTGTGTGTGTGTGTGTGTGTGTGTGTGTGTGTGTGTGTGTGTGTGTGTGTGTGTGCGCGCCTCTGTGTGTGTGTGTGCCTCTGTGTGTGTGTGTGTGCACGCGCGCACGTGCGCGCGCACGCTTGCACACTTGAGGCACTTGGAATGGAGAGATGTTTTAGCCTTTCTCGTCTGGTAGAATACAGAACAGGTACTTAAAATAACATGCTAAGAGGAATGAGAGATCATTCCAGCATGGAGCTAATGTGTCATCAAACAAGGCCTTCCCAGGAAAGCGACATTTAATGTGGGGTCTGATTAACCAGAGGGCAGGGTAGTCAGAGTGGCAGTGGCAGGTAAGACTGTGAGGACAGCCAGGCTGCCTCCTGTGAAGCGTGTAGGTTGTGCAGCCTTGGGAAAGTTCTTTGCCTTCTGGGAGGTACTACCAGATGGTTCAGTAAAGTGCTTGCTTTTCAACTGTGAGGACTTGAGTTCAGATCCCAGGAGTTGGCCTGTATCCTACTAGCCGCAGTAAGGAGAAGGTTGATCCCTGGAAGGTCAGGGCTAGCCTGGCCTATGTAGCAAAGTTCAAGTGAATCTACTGACCATGTCTCTGTGACTCTTGTGGGATTAACTACACTGTTCCCCACGTGATTCACATTTCTAATTCCCAAACTCTTTGTGTGGAGTTGAGAACTACGAGGCTCTCTGGTGATGTGTACATGCTGAGGCGATGGGTGGCTTTCTCACCTTTTCTCTTGTTCTGTAGATGCCCATATTTTTACATAAGTAATTATTATTATAATTGGAAAGATTAATTATAATTATAATTATAATGGCAAGAAACTTTTTCTTTTTGTTTTTTCAAGACAGTGTTTCTCTGTATAGCCCTAGACATCCTAAATCTAACTCTGTAGAGCAGACTGGCCTCGAACTCAAGAGATCCACCTTCCTCTGCTGAACCACGTGGCTAAGAAACTCTGCTTCCAGGTGTAAATCTGAGTGTTCTGCTTCTCAGTTGTCTAGAAGACCATGGCCTTGTAGTTTTGTGGCACAGAGAACAAGTTGTAGATGTGACATCTGTTTTTACAGAGGACCAGGTTAGGTTCTCAGCACCCCCACTGTGGCTCTCAACCATCCCAAACTCCAGTTCCAGGGATCCCATGTCCATCTGACCTATCCAGACAGGCACCAGGCACACATGGTACACATAGGTGCATGTAGCCGAAAACACTCATACACATGAAATAATCTAAAAAGAAATAAAGTGGAAAGTGATTGAGGAAGACACCTAGCATAGATCTCTGGCCTCCACATGGATGTGTACACATGTACATATATCCACACAAGCAAGTATTCACATACAGTGCACACAAAGAACTTATTAGGGAAAGTGCTGTCCCATCCTCCATTGGGCAGCAAACCAATTGCTCGGAGTCATCCTCAGTGGGGGAAGGCAGGGCTGGGTGGGCCCCACATCTCTCCCAGTTGTTGGTGTTGCTCCCATAGCGTTTTCAGGCTGGTGGGTTTTCTTCTACCACAGCTCACCAACTTGTTCCAGAGCCTTCTGATTGACAAACACCCTCCCTTGAAGAGCCTGTTTGCTGTAGTACTGATAAGCATCAAAGTTTTCTGAGAACTAATTAACATTCCTATTAAGTTACAAAGAGCCACAGCCTTCCCTGTCTGCCATAAAGAACTGTGCCCAGCAGAGTTCTATAACCTCCTGTCCCCATGGAAATAGCATGCACATGGATTGGCTTGTGCCCCTTTGGGGAGAAGTAGTTAAAATCACCCAGCATTTTGGTAACAAAGCCAGTAAGCCCACCTCTGACCTGATGGGCTGGAGTGTTCCCTTTATCAGGCTGGGTGGGATGTCTGTTTTAAGAATAGCATTGGTACATATGTGACATTCATTCTGACTTAGTCAAGAGCTAGGAGCCACGGTTTCTAATTCTGGCCCTTTTGTTTTCAAGCTGTGTGACTTTAGGTGTGTCACATAACTTCTCTGTTTTTCTTACTGAGGAAAGAGTAATAATAATTCTTCTAGGGGTGTTGTGAGAATCAAAATAGATGATATACAACAGTGAGAGCTAACATCTTCCCAGTACTTGGTCTGTACTGACCATTTTCTTAATCCCCTTGTAAATATTACTTCTCATAATCCTAAAATGAAGTCACTAGCATCCCATCTTAGAGAGGGGGGGGGGAGTTAGTTATGTAGGACCCAGGTCCTGCTTTGACTCCTGACAGTGTTCCTGGTCCTTGCCCAGGTCCCCTTGCTTCTCGTAGGCAAGAATGGAGAGCTTTGCCCATTGCCCTGCTGGAGTGTACTGCAGATGCAACATTCTTGTGATCTAGCCTAACAGTTGCTGGGTTTGTCCCTAAGGACAGTTACATTCTCATACTTGTTTATCTTATCTAGTAGTTTATGTTGTCTCTTTTTATATCCCCTGGGACTCCTTCAGTGAATACTTTTTGAGTTTTCTCCCAGAGAAATGTCTTAGCTCTGCTGTGAGGGCCCTGGAGCCCACAAGGCCAGGCATTATCTTGGGAAGAAGAGGTTTCTTCCTGCTCAGGCATGTGGCTGGTAGCCTGGAGTAAAATGCTCCGAGATGCATTTGACAATAAGCTCTGCACACACTGGCTTCCAGTGGGGTATCAGGCAGGAAAGACACCCATGTTATCATTTCACTGGTGAAACCAAGGCTCAGTGGGGCTTGGCTTAAGGCAGAGCCAAGACCTGAAGCCAGTTCTCCAGGCAACAGACCAGTGCTGTGTCCCAGCCTGTCCTGTGTGTGCGTAAGGACAAAAGGACATACATACTGTGCCGAGCACACTCCTAGCAAGGTGAAGAAATGAAATACCTTGGAGGACTGGCCAGAGAGGTGGAGACGGAGGAAGCATAGAGAGGTCTCCTGCCTAATGGAGCACATTGTACAGCACAGAAGCAGATGGAAGCACAGCAGAACGCAGGTGGCCGGTCTTCCCCAGTGACTGAGAAGCAGAGGGACTCATGCCGGCTGGCCAGGAGTTCTGGGACTGACCGGTCACATAGGAAGCCTTTTGTCACTGTGGTCTCAGTGTTGAAAATTGAAGGAAGGATGTTTGACAAATGTGCTGGGCCTGGGATGCCGTTAGAGCCCCCTGGCTCATTGTCCAAAGGAAATAGATCTCTCCCTTGGACAGTGATGGAAACTGAGCAAGTGGGTTGAGTGTTGACATCATCAGGCCGAGAATTGGATTACAACAAATGGGGACTCACTTGGCCGGAGACGTGGGAAACACCCTCTAAAACCTCAAGTGCTTTTCATTTAGGAGACACACAGGGAGACGGCAGAACGAGCTGCCTGCTGCTCTCTGCGCAGCCTTTTTGAACCCTGGCTTCTTACTCTACCTTCCCTTCTGACCCAGGACCTCTGCACTTGGAGACTTGGCTCCTGTGAGTACAACTGCATTGCCTTGTCTACCCCACCCCAGCCTGCCGCCCACAAAGGCTCTGTTTCTATGTTATGATGCATGGACAGTTGCTTCCGACGGTACAGCTTTCTCTGCAGCTGCCCAGGGCTGCTGAGTGGGAGCCTGTTCTCACAGGTAGGCTCCACCCCACTGGAGACTTCCTTACCACATAGCTTCAGCAGTCCCCACAGCCTTCAGAGTGCCTCCTTGCCTACGTGCAGGCTAAAAAGCCAAGTCTAACTGTAGAAATTACTATCCTTAAAATTTTAATCATTTTCTGATTACAAAGGTTTTTAAAAATTCCAATGAAAGAAGTTTTATAAATTCTTGAAAGACATTTGTCACATACGTAGAATTGGTATATGAAAACCTAACCTTTCAAGTGCTGGTAATATGTTAAATTTCAGATACCAATTTGTTGAGGTTCACAAAGGCATCTCCTATATACTGTAGCAATTTGTGTGTGTGTGTGTGGGGGGCTCCAGGCTGAGGAGCATCCTTTAACCTTGACTTTGTGCTGTCTTCCTTGACCATATGAGCCCTTGCACTTTCCTTCTCTTGGAGCCTTGTTTTCAGATTTTTAAACAAGGCAGGTCACTATGTGCAGAGAGTAAGGGAAGAGGGGCCCTTGTTACCTCTAGGTCCCTCTATGCGTCTCAGCTGAGGCCCTCAGGTGTTTAGTGCTGTGGCCCATATCTTTGATTAGCAGATTAAATTGATTTGATATTGGAAAATTGTTCTATTTTTATGTGTAGGAGTGTTTTGCCTGCATGTATACTCAGGGTCTACCTGTACTATGTTCATGCCCAGTACCTGCAGAGGCCAGAAATGGAGATACAGGCAGTTTTGAGGCAAGCAGGTTAAATATATTTGAGAAGTTATAGCTAAAAGAGAAATATTCCAGCCTTGGAAAGCAAAAAGTGGGAACAGAATAGGTGTAGCTCAGGGTGGAGCACTTGTCACCATACACGGTTTCAATCCCCAGTATCATAAAAAATAAGGCCACCATGTAGTAAAGAGCCATCCAAGGAAAGTGTGTGGCCTTGTGGCCTTTTGTGAGTGTTTGGTACACTTGGACCTGAGCTTTCTCATTTGTTCCTAAATGAGGGGACAACACCAGATGGCCACGTGTATGCTTCTTTTCTTGTGAGGCTGACTGTTGGAGCTTTTGAAGCCAGGTGCCCTCAGTTTTCAGTATTCCAAACTGGCTAAAACCCGGCTGGGTGGGAAAATCAAGAGGACTCTGGGCCGGAGAAGGCTCAGTGAGTAATTGCTTGCTTGTGTAAGCACAAAGACCTGAGTTCAGATCCCTATCTGAATGGCAAGTGAGCCCTTGGAGGCCCAAGGGCAGTGACAGGATGCCCTGGAGCTGGAGTTAAAGTGTTTGGGAGCTGGGGAACTGGGAACTACTGCTGAGCCTTTTCCTGCCTCAACAATTCCATTTCAACTTAAAAACTACCACTTCAGTTTTTAGTTTGGCAAGAAAGATGAGAGGTGGAAGGGGAAAAAATTCCCTGAACTTGACTCTGTGCCCTTTCTTTTATTCTAGTGTTCTGGCCACCACTGCTGCAGGGAAAGGATGTCCATAGCTAGGATGCATACAAAAGCACAATCAGCTGTTGTTCCAGGTCTTGTTAATTCTTTATCTTTAGGGCCATCAGAGACCCCAATCCTCAGGAGGATGTATTGTTTGGAAGCTGTTTGAAGTAAGGTCAGAATTACAGGGAGAGTTCTCACAGTCCCTTGGCATATCTTAAAGCTGCAGACTTCCCCAGTGGCTGTGCCATCCAAGGTGGACTCTGGCCACCCTGTAGCAGGGCACTGGGAAGCTAGGCCTTTCTTCTATGCCTCAGCCCACACAGCCTAGCCCTTAGAACTGGGATCTCTAGATAGGTACCATCCCTCTTTCTCAGGAGGTAATGAGGCCATGATGCTTGAAAAGGGTGGAGCTGTGCCTACCTGGTCTCTGCCAGGAAGCAGGAGTGTAAAGTGAGTGGCATGCCTTCTTCATATGCAAAGTGAGGATGGCTTTAGTTTCTTGTTTGTGCTATCAGAGCACCATTACAGGGCTCTTCCTGACATGCCACCTGGTGCTGAGTTTAGGGCATCTTGGGAGTGGAGAAAGGCTGTGGAGGAGACTTCTGTGTTGAGCTCTTGAGTAGGTTTCCTATCTTCAAGTGTCTGTTACATGCAAGGCTGGGCATCTCAACTCTGCTGATTCCTTTTCATCTTCACAGCAGTGATGGGAGAGATTTTCTCCATCCTACAGAAAGAGGTACGGAGATGGGAATGGACTTGCTCAAGTTCTCACACCTTGCAGGTGATAGAGATAGTGTGCTGAAGGACACTAGGCTGTCCCCGCCATTGTTGAACTTGTCCCCCAGCTGCTGTCCAGTCCATATCACCTCCCTGCGGCTCAGTTTCTCTGTCTGCTTGCAGAGGGGCATTGTACCAGAGTCAGAAGGCAGAGTGGTGTTTTAGTCTAACTCTATGGCTTAGGTCACGTGCTTTACTTCTTTACCATCCTCTACTTAGTTTGCTGTACATTCTAACCTACTGCCTGGCTCCTGGCCTTCCCCTCTGTGGACTTCTGTGAACCCTGGACTTGGTGTCTAGTCTGCTTATGCTTTCAGTCTGGAGTTTAGTGAGCATCACCACCTCACTTAGCTGAGAGGTCCTGGACAGACCTTCACTCCTCCTCCAGAACCTGTCTGCCTTTGGGCAAAGTTGGGGTCACACTCAGCTTGTCCCACAGGGTGTCCTGGGGGTGGATGAAATACAGTAAATTAGCACCTGCACATTGGTACCAAACTCTTAAGCTGGGCATGGCAATTCACACCTGTAATCCCAGCACTAGAGAAGCTAAGGTAGGAGGATCGCCATGAGTTTTAGGCTATCCTCAAATGTATGTAGGAAGTTCCAGGCCAGTGCCACCACAACCACCATGACCAAAATGACAAAGCAACAAAATAAAACTAAACTGCGTACTCTAGACTGTTGTTTTACTACACAAAGCAGGTTACTCATAGGATTGTGTTTGTGTGAGGCACCCCAGGACTGCCGCTTGCCTCTGCAAACCAAGCTTCAGGGCTGCTTTCTGTCACCTGGATACCTAATGCCCAGCTTCAAGTTGGCCATCAGCATGGAGGCAGGAAGAAGAGGGGTGCTCCTGCCTGTCAGCTGAAGGAAGTCGCTATTGGAAGCTGCGGCTGTGAGAAGCTGAGCCCACCAGTCTACTCAGCTGAGCTCAAGGCGCCAGACATGATTGCTAAGCAGAGTCAGAGGTGGAGTGCTTGGAAACAGTTATTACTCAAGGCTGTGCTCACCACCTCCTGGAAATCCTTTAGCAGCTAGAACACTGGCCACCTTCCTCTAATCAGCGTGGTTTCTCTGTGGAGCTAGAACGCTGGCTGCCTTCCTCTAAATGGCATGGTTTTCTCTGGGAGTTGCACTCAGCTATGAGGCCAACAGATTGTGATTAGAACGTATCACTCTATGAAGCCAGCATTTCCCAAATATAAGAGAAGCTTTGCTGATGTTTGAAGAAATCACTGCTTCCATTTGGCACTGTAGGACGGGATAATGGACCTTTGAGCCCCAAAGCAAGGAAGTGTCTATCTCTAATGCACACTTGTGCCCCAGGACTCTAGATCAACTCTGTGTAGTGCTTTATAGATGTGGTCCCTATTATTCTGTAAATTTGTGTCGAGGGACTCATTGTTCTAGAATTTGAATCCACTGGAAAAGACCAAAGACTTAGACTTAATTCAAATTTAGGTTAAACTATTTTTACTGCTAGCAGAAGGACATTAACCTTATAGCCAAATCAGAAGCTTGTCATGCTAGAAGGGTCTAAGGAAGGGTTTATGAATGTGAACATTAAAGGTGAGCATTACAGTTACCTCATGCTCTATGGAATCCACAGCTGGACGAAGAAAAGGCTTCAGTCCCCTGGGTTGTTTCTCATCCCCATTATACGAAGCAGTAATACCATTTTCCTTCTTATCTGACATGGCTGATACCTGCAGGCCACTAGGATCTCACAGGCATTTCAGGACAAAGGTCAACAACTATTAGATGTGCCTAGTACTGGGTTAAGTTCCTTAGCCATCACAGGGGAGTCCTGTATAAATTGACACACAAGCCAGATCACCCAGGGAAAACAGAAAGAAGGGTCATTAACGACTGGGATAGAGAGGTTTCTTCCTGGGCATAGTGCCGTCAAGTTAGGGCTGGCTGTCACATTCCCACAAAACTGAGCACTGGGCTGGAGGAGTAGGTGATTATAGACAGCTTTAGTTGTTTTCTCTCCCTTCCCACCCCTCTTCTTTTTGAGACAGGATCGTATGTAGTCCAGGCTGGCTCAAACTCACTAGATAGCTGAAGTTGCCATTAACTAATCTTCCTACCTCTTCCTTCCTTGGGTAATAAGTTATAGGTATATGCTATCAGGTACTGCTCAACATTCTACATGATTCCTGGGTCATTGCTGTTGTCTGTTTGGCTTTTGTTGTTTGTTTGCTTGTATTTTGTTTTAAATGAAGCATTGATGTTTAAACCACGTTCATGTCAGGCAAACACTCTACCATGGAGCTACCTCCCAAGCCAGAAGGGGAGTGAACAGTTACTGTGGCATGTGCCAAGTGGTACAAGTGAAATGTGTATGTGGGGGGGGGCTGTGGGCGCTAAGCAGTGAGTCCCCGCAGGGGCTCTGAGCTCCAGCTGCCCTTAGCCCACACTCCCTCCAGTTCCTGTGCTAACAGCTTTGCAGCTCTTGCTGCAGCAAAGACACTTGCTCCCTCACTTTCCTGTCCCCCATGCTTTAGAGAAATGGGGAGGAATTCCTCGTCACAAAGTCCAGGGTCCCCTCCTAGCATGGTCCAGGATTGGGAATCCCAATATATATATACCAACTATAGCGATGGGTGACTTGCAGTCTAAAGTCTGTAGTGAATTTTCTGTTGGGGTTTTTGTTGTTATTTTGTTTGGTTTTGTTTTTTGAGACAAGATTTCTCTGTAGCTTTGTAGACCAAGTTAACCTAAAACTCACAGAGATCTGCCTGCCTCTGCCTCTTGAGTGCTGGGCTTAAAGGCGTGTGCCACCGCTGCCTGGCTGGTTTGTTTTTATAACATTTATTGTGATGTTTTTCCTTCTTCAGTTACAAACTTAGGACATATTTAAGGAAGGAAAGCTAGACAGAGTGCAGAAAGAGTACTTAAAATAATTCATCAGTCAGTGCTTTCTCTCATCTGGTAGCTAAGTCCCCTCTCCTCACATGGGTATGTTTCTCCCTGGGCCCGGGGTCCCTGCATTTGTATATCCTGGGAGCACACATGCTCTGGTGCTGTCTACTGTACAGGCAGGTCTACCATCTGAGTGGGTAGGGGCTGCCACCTCCATTTGTCCTGCCCTGTTAGGCAGAACCTGGGTGTTAGGCCTCCTGAGTGGTGCTGTGGTGGCAATGTGAAGGGGATAAGTAAGACCTTTTAAATTTGTAATTATTTTGTTTTGAGACAGGGTCTCACTTTGTAGCCCCAGCTGGCCCGGAATTTGTTGTGTAGACCAGGCTGGCCTCAAATTCCTCCCTTGTGCTAGGATTAAAGGCATGCACTGCCATGCCTGGCTCTGGCCAAGATCTTCTTTAAAAAGATTCTTGGGCTGAAGAGATGGCTCAACCATTAAAGGCTAAGCTGACAACCAAAAATGTAAAAAAAAAAAAAAAATAATAAAAAAAAGAAAAAGCTGCACACACACACACACACACACACACACACACACACACACACACACACACAGACACACACCAGGTCACCAGCCAAGATTGTAGCCAGACATCCTGTTACTGAAAAATTTTGAATCGTGACCTAGAAAGTATCTGGATCATAGATAGCTTCATACCCCGCCCCCCATCTCTGTCCTCTGTGTCTTACACACATGTACACACAAAAGCGACACAAATAAAATTTGAAATTAAATGTACAATAAAGTAACAGAACAAGAAATTAAAAAACAAGCAAGCAAAAACACCTTCCTTAGGGTTAAAGACATAAAAGGAGCCAGGTGTGGTGAAGCATAGCCTTAATCCTATCCCTCAGGAGGCAGAGGAGAGGCAGGTGGAACTCAATGAAATGGAGGCAGGTATGGTGTAGTTAGAGATTTCTAGGGCTCTGTAGAGAGACCACATATCAACTAAATAAATGAATAGAAAAAAATGTAAACATAAAGATAATTAACTTGGAATAAAACAAGTGTGTGTGTGTATATCTTTATGCCCATTGGGGTCAGAAGAGGGTGTCAGATTCCTTGAAGCTAGAGTTACATGCATATAGGCCTTTGTGAGCTACCGTGTGTGTGTGTGTGTGTGTGTGTGTGTGTGTGTGTGTGTGTGTGTGTGTGGATTGGAACATAGTTACTGAGCCAGCCTCCCAGGAATAAGATTTTTAATTGCTTACAGTCTGATGGAGGAATAAATACTCACTTAATAAAAAGACCCTGTCTCAACAAAACAAACCTGTTGTCATGTGTCCCAAGGCCCAGAGAGTGGTGGCAAGCCTGAAAAGGCAGAGGACCGTAGCATTGATTCCATGAGCCAAGAGTCAAGGGGTGTCATGGAACCCAGAGACGGAGGGAGGAGCCCCCGGGGCGGGAGAGGAGCACATGAGCAGGAAGATTGGAGTCAGGAAAGCTTGCAGACCCTTAGGGAAGCTGAAAGGAGGTGTGCGTAGGCAAAGCATAGGGAGTGGGAGGAATAGGGGTGGGGAAGGAGACTGCTGAAGGTTAACAGTGCTGCAGGGCCTGAACATGTGGCCTACGTGGTGGTTGCTGCCATGGAGAGGCATAGAGGGCAGAGGCTGAGTGTAGGATTGTGGAGATGGGAGATGAGGCAGCATTGCTACTTTATTGAAATCTTTATTGTCAATTAAGAAAAGGTTAGAAGCAAAGCCGGGAAGCTGAGGAGAGCAGAGGCCCTCCAGGGAACTCTGGAAGGGCTGGTGCAGTTAGGTAGTTCTCTTGACAACTGTGCTAAGTGCTTGGCTTCTTTCACACTATTCCTATCATTCCTTCTCTGTCTAAATGATTCAAACAGTATTCACACCTCTCTTACCTGGGTTCTTAGTCTCTCTCGTGGGACATGGGAGCCAGAGCATCTGCTGGGAGCAGCCAGCAAGCAGATGCAGTGATCTGAAGCATCCTCTTCCAGTGGTCAGCCACTCCCAGGGCTGGATGCAATGGGGTTCTTAGAGGAGAGGTAGTTTATGTTGTAGGCTTTATTTACTGATTAGGCAGGCTCTCATTTTGTGGCCTTGCTAACCTTAAGTTCACAGAAATCTGCATGCCAACACAGATAATTCCAGCTAGGCAGAATCCTGTCTCCCAAAAAACCAAAAAAAAAAAAAAAAAAAAAAAAAAAAAACCAGAACAATGGAATAGAAGCCCTTTTCTGTTTTGATCCTCACCACCACCACTCTCCAGCTGCCCCAAAGAATAAGAACACATTCAGCTCACTGTCCCACATGTAGGTATGTATGTAGCTGTGTGGCATCACACACCTGTCACTTCAACACTGAGCAGGAGATTATGAGGCCAGTTGGGACAACATAAGGAGATTGTCCCCCACAAAAAAGCAGCAGGAATGTATGCAATTGTTTACTTCATATATTGCAATCTCACAGTATTTTTTTTTTTCTTCCTAGCTGTTGTGAAAGTAGCCCTGTAAACTAGGCTGGCCTCAAACTCAGATCTGTCTGCCTCTGCCTCCTGAGTGCTGGGACTAAAGGTGTGTACCACCACTGACCAGCTGTGATACTCTTTTAAGCAATTAAACATAAACTTCTTTCCTTGTTACTTCTTTATACCTTGAAGTGGCTGTGTGGTGTCTTGGCATACTGATACCCAGGAATTTAACTTCATCCCATATAGACAGTTAATTCTACACAGTATCTTTTACTCATTTGAATATATCTCTGGTACCAATTCCTGAACATTGGGTTCACTCTACAGATGTGCTCATTTCGTGTTAACAGATACTACAAACTTGTCTTCCCAAAGAGCACTCCAGTTTACAGCCCAGAGTGTGTCTGGCTCTAATCTTGTTGTTTTTTTCTTCTGGTTTCTTAGACTTTCCACACTGATTAATCAAGAGTGAAAAATCCGAAGAGATGCGAGCAGGATAAGAAATTGAACTAGGTGGGTAGCTGTGCGGTTCACACTTCTGTGCCATCACATTCCAAGTTTGTCCACATCTTTTCCCTTCTCTTGCATGAAAGGAAGTCAGTAGGTTCTAGATGAAGTTCAAGACGGATCTCAGTCGTCTAAAGAGGCAGGGTGGCTCTTAGCAGCAGTTACTTAGCGCATGCCGCAGTGTCGAGGGCCTGATTCCCAGTTGGGCGCTTTCTTCATAGCACTGGAAAGACATCTTCCTCCCGGTGCCTTAGCAGGTTTCTTCAGCCATATACCCAAACAGAAGGAGTCCTGTGTAGCTGATCAGCAACTTTGGGTGTGATGCCAACTTTCCTGTATGCATCTGTTATAAAGACCTGTTCACAGCAACCAGGGCATGTTATGGGAATTGTCATTTTAAGACTGTTAGAGTTACCAAAACAAGCAAAGCCCAGCCCCAGCACAAAGAAGCGGCCACACCCGGCAGTGTTGTGAGAAGGGATGGGGCAGGCACCTTCCATTTGGGAGTAAACTGCTTGCACAGTGTGAACAGGCTGCCTGGAAGTGTGCTACCTAGGGCTAGCGCTCCCAGTCCTTATGACAGTCAGGTGTTCTGGCATAGAGGCACAGGTGGCATGGCTATTGGCTTCTCTCCCTCCCTCCCTCCCTCCCTCCCTCCCTCCCTCCCTCCCTCCCTCCCTCCCTCCCTCCCTCCATCCTCCCTTACCCTCCCCCCCCTTTCTCAGTACAAGTCTTACCATGTTACTCTGGCTGGCCTGGAACTCACAGAGATGTGCCTGCCTCTACTTCCTAAGTGGTGGGATGAAAGGTGTACATCACCACCACACCACAGCTGGCTTTTCAACCACAGTCTCTAACCCTGAAAATCCTGTGTCTCGCCGTGCATTGTTAAGTTGGGAGTATGTGGTCCACAGACATTTGTCCATTCATGCAGGTGTCCATGACTGTAACTGTGACAGGGTAAGAAACAAAGGCCACGTGTGCCCAGTTGACCCATGTCTACCTGGGTCTTTCCCACAACTTGGATTGTCAGAAAGGTATAGACAGCCTGGTGGCGAGCTCATCTCTCTTTATGAAGAGCTCATTGGATCTGTTGTATTCCCCGTCTAGGGAATCGGTGGGGAAGACAGTCTTGTAGGAACAGCACAGCTCTAACGCAGCTCAGTTTAGACTCACTCAGGAATGATTTTTTTATCTCAGTCTGTCAGCAGGTGTGAGGTGGATACTGGATACCTCAGCAGAAGAGGCAGACATAAGCCGGGCAATGGTGGTGCTGCCTTTAATCCCAGGCAGAGGCAGGTGAATCTCTGTGAGTTCAAGGCCAGCCTGGTATACTAAGCGAGTTCTAGGACAGCCTCCAAAGCTACAGAGAAACCCTGTTTCCAGACATAGTGCTTGCCTTCGGGGAGCTTGCATCTGCTCGATAGATGAGTGACTGTTGTCTGCACTGGGTGCAGAAGCAGGTGAGAAATGGTCTGGAGAGGAGTGTGCCACACAGGCTGCAGCTCCAGGGCCTCTGGAGCAGCACTGGGAATGGCCAGAAGATGGAGAGGCTGCGCATGCTGAGGATACAAGGATGCAGAGAAGGAGCTGAGTCTGCAAATGGCTGTGAACAGTCCAGGGTTATTTACCGTTATGGCTCTAAGCAGAAAGTCACTGAGTCAGGCTTAGAAAGGTGACCCTTCAGAAAACTGGGCCTGTGCTCCTCCTTCCAGTGGACCCTGATGAGGGAAGGTCACAGCCTGAGGAGGTGATCTCCTTGGAGGGAATGAGGTGGGAGGGTGGGTAGAGTCATCTAGTGTAAAGCAGAGTAGCCCAGTACAGGTCCCTTCGTACCTGTGAGCACTAGCTGCCTCATCTAATGAAGGATAGTAGGCATTACCTTTGTCTTGTTTCATTCCACTGTGGATATTTCATGCCCAGTTAGGGCTTCAGATCCGTCTGTCTTGTTTGTCACATAATGCATTGTTGAAACCCTCACAAGGAGACTGGGCTTTCACTAGCTGCTGTTTGTCCTGTGTTCTCTCTCTCATGATGTCATCTTTAGGGAGGAGTGAACAAATGCTGCTGAAGGCTAGGTGTGTGCTTGGCCGTGGCCATAACCGGAGGCTTTCAGAAATAGTATTTGTTTAGGTGAAGTCACGTATTAGGATAAAAACACCATGCTTTGCTGTGTATATGTAGAACAGGCTGGACCCAAGCTCACAGAAATCTACCTGCCTCTGCCTCCTGAGTGCTGGGATTACTTAAGCACTACCACAGCCACCTTACTTTTATGATTCTTAATCTCATTTAGTTTAGTCTTGTGAAATACCCAAATGTTACAGATAACCAGAGATCTGAAGAGGTGACACCAGGCAAATTAGAAGAACCCATATCTGATCACTGTAGCGCTTGCAATCCCTAGACAGTTCAGAAATGTCAGAGGCCATGGAGAAACAAGAGACACAGCTCCTCTGTGTTCTGTCGGTGACTCACATCAACCAGATCTGAGCTCTGGGGCAGCTTGTGCAGTTAGTGTTTTTCCTAAGACCTTTTCTCCAGATGCCTTGAGGCCACCTCTCAGCCTTGTGGGTGAGTTCCTTGACAGCTCAGAGTGTGGCTGCTTAACTCCCTGGGCGGTTTCCTTTTGGCCTGCAGCCTTACTCCCAGAGGAGGCATTGTTAGTCCTGCGAGAGAAAGGGAGCAGTGCCTGCCCTAATCTGGCATGCACACTGAAGGTGCCCTTCATCTTAGGAGGAGCTGTGGCCATTAGGATGATGCCCTTGAGTGGAGTCACAGGAGCAAGAAGAGAGGACTGTATCTGTGCCACACCATCTAAAGAATCTGCCTGATAGAATCAGTTCGGTCAGTGTCTTCACATGACCCAAGCAGTGTACACATTTAGCATTGTCCTTATCAGAATTTTAGTGGCATTTCTCCCAGAAACAGGTATGTGCTTGGCCATAGCCACAGCAGGAGGGTTTCTAGATTTGTTCTAGGAAGATTTTTTTTTTTTTTTTTTAGGTTAAAAAATAATTATAGGCTGGGCAGTGGTGGGATACACCTTTAATCCCATCACTGGGAGGCAGAGGCAGGTGGATCTCTGT
This sequence comes from Cricetiscus sungorus, assembly GCA_030556225.1. Classification (NCBI taxonomy): domain Eukaryota; kingdom Metazoa; phylum Chordata; class Mammalia; order Rodentia; family Cricetidae; genus Cricetiscus; species Cricetiscus sungorus. The sequence continues at coordinate 6,908,335 of JANBXA010000391.1, read as the reverse complement.
TAGTTCAAGGCCAGTCTGGTCTACAGAGGGAGTTCCAGGACAGGCTGTTACACAGAGAAACCCTGTCTGGGGGGGGGGAGAAACAAAACAAAACAAAACAAAAAACCCTAAAACTTATGAGCCATAAAAGACCAAGAATAACTAAAACACCTTTGGACAAGAAAAGCCGAGCTGGAGGTACCGCAACAGCTGATTTTCAGTTACATTACAAAACAAGTAATCAAAATGGTGTAAGGTTCGCCTAAAAAACAGACATGTAGGCTGGCCAGTGTGCTGGAATAGAAAGTCCAGAAAAAAACTAACACATGCAGCGTCAGCTAATCTTTGACAAAAGTGTCAAAAATATGCAGTGGAGAAAGGGACAGTCTCTTTAATAAGTGAGAAAGCAAAATGATCCACGGGAAAGAGTGGTGTATTTCTTATATCCTACATAAAACCCAACTAAAAATGACTTAAAATTTAGATGTAAGACCTGATAGCCAGGGAGATGGCTTGGCAGGTAAGAGCACTTTTTTCTTGTAGCATTAGGACCTGAGGGCTTGAGTTCAAATTCCCCCTATCCACAAGAAAAGGGTGCATGGGTTTGAGGGCCTGTAACCTTAGCCCTGGGAGGTAAAGTCAGATGGGTCCTGAGAGCTCACTGGCCAGCCAACTTAGCTCGGATGGCAAGCTCAGGCGTGGGAGAGACCGTGGTTCAATGCAGTAAGTCAGCCTTTGGCTTCCACATGTGTGTATGGATACATGCACTACCCCCCCCCACACACACATACATCTAGAAGCTCTACAAGTCCTAGGACAGAGGAGAAAAGCTCCATAGAATTGGTCTTGGTAGCAACTTTTTGGATATGACATCTAAGGTACATCAAAGCCAAAGAAGTGTGACTATACAGCAGAGGCAGAGGAGACAGTAGACAGAATGCAGGGTGGGCAGCAGAGTGAGAGAAGTCACTGTTTCATAGTTTTCCTTAGAGCATTAAATGTGCCTTTGGCCTTTGGAATTTGAGAAATTTTGATCTAGAGGGAATTCAGTCTAGTAGCCCATCTGAACTTCCAGGTACCAGGATCATGGGCTGAGATAGGTGACCTAATATTGCTGAAGCTCATGGCTGCCCTATGGGATGTTCCATCATTGCTGGAGACCTGCTTTGGTGGGGGTTCAGGTCCCAAAGAGAATGTGGGGGGGGTTGGGGAGGATGGATGGACATGATCTGAATTGGGATGGCTGCCAGCAACCTTTAATCAAAATAAGACTATACCTTTTATATTCTATAGTTGCGTATAGGATTACACAGGAGACAAGGAACATGTGAGCTGGTGTGTAACTTGCCATCAGGAGTTGACCTTGACAATAGATACCAGTTTTATGTTAATGAAGAGCCACGAGACATCTTAGTCTTTCTCCATTATACTGTGCTATTCTGATTTCTCTGTATTTATAATTGAACTCCTGACCTTAATGGCCTCAGGCCCCAGATCTGAATTGTAGTAGACATTTCATCCTTGGGATCAGGTGTGTCTAGTAAATCTCTAACATTCCTGTTCTTGGTGTAATTAGGAAGGCACAATGGAATTCCTGATTCCACCGTGACAGGATTTTTTCCAAAGAATTATTTTGTTTAGAGAGACTACCACTGTACATACATTTTTTATCCTTTACCAAAGCCCACTCAAAATTCCCCAAAGGGAAAGGCATTAATAATTGACAATCATTAGAAATGAAAGTAAAAAAAGGTGCTGGAGAAGTGTGTCTGCAATGTTGGAATGCTAGAACTTTGTCAAGCAGCAATGGTTACCATGTGTTGCATACACACCGCATCATGAAATACACAAACTGGCTCCTAATTTCATTCCACTCAACACCCAAGTACTCTGAACATGACATTAGTTTACTTGTTTGAGTTTATGGAAAGACCATTGTGAGCAGTGACAATGGCAAGGGTCGTGAGTTTGAGGCCAGCCTGATCTACATAAGGAGTTCCAGGACAGCGGGGCCACATAAGAGAAAGGCCCTGTCTCAAACAAAACAAAACAAAATTACGTGGAGAGCTTCAGTTCATCTGGCTTCCAATACCGGGGTACCATTGAAGGCATCATGTATACTGCTGTACTTCACCCTCATAACACCCTAAGAGAGCTGGAGCCCTCATCTTCCACCTGGAGAAACTGGTGTATGGATGACTTGCCATAGATTACATAGCCAGTGAACCAGTCGGGTAGTGAACCAGACTAATCCATTCCTGCTCACCTTCCTTATTTTTAGGGAAAAGGCAGAAGAATAAGGAACTGTTTTGCATAGGGCCTGCGACCCTGTACACTGTGATACTGAGGATGTTGCCAGATTACAGCCTGTATGAGAAGCCACAGAGTGATTTGAAATCCTGAAGGAAGGCTTAGGCCATAATGCATTAATGCACTAGTGTCTACATGAGAAGGGTTTCTCTCCATCATAATTAGTAGGATGTTTTCTTTCTACAGCTTTATGAATTCACATACCACAGAGTTCACCCATTAAACAGTTCAAGTCAGTGCCCTTCAGTATTTTCATATCCATCAGTACAATCAATTATAGACATCTCCATTACCCACAAAGAAACCCTTCATCCTTTTGGCACCCCTCTTGTTCCCTCCCCGGTCCTAGGCAACTGCTAATCTACTTTATATCTCCAGATGAGGGCTTTGACACTTAGAGAGTAAGAATGTGAGGATCCTGGTGCCATGGAGTGCATCCTTCCCAGAGAGTAATTAGAGAAATGAAATTTGACACTAAATGTATTTTATAAATGGCTTTATTAGTTAAGAAGCTCTGAGCATATCCCTAATCCACATCACTTTGGGATTGATGTAGGGAAGGGGAAGAAGGTTTTTAAATATATATTTGTGTGTGTGTGTGTGTGTGTGTGTGTGTGTGTGTGTGTGTGTGTGTGAGAGAGAGAGAGAGAGAGAGAGAGAGAGAGAGAGAGAGAGAGAGAGAGTACCTGTGCTCATACACAGAGACTTGAGAAGGTGCCAGGTATCCCTTATCATTCCATTTATTCCTTTTAGCAATAGTTAAAAAGAATAAGGTCTGTGACATTTTAAAGTTTAATATGTTATATCCTGAAGTATCCCTAAACCCTTCCTACTTAGCAGGTATGTGGGCTGTCATGCTCGCCCATCAGTAAAATGTCAACAAGGGCTGTTGTACTGGTGCCCCGCCCCACCTGTCCTTCATAGACCCACCGAGGGGAAGGGGCTTGGAGGCACACTTGGTGCTGATGGCAGTTCTGCCCGGTGCCTCACACACCTTACGTTGTCACAAGTTAAGGTATATTTCGTCAGTCTCCCTCACTAGACCATGACCTTCTTCAAGGCCATAGTTGTGTCTGATATGTAGTCACAGATCTGGTACCCAGTGAGTGGTTAGTAAATGTTTTTTTGGGTGAATGGATGAATATTGTAGAGGTAATAATATCTTGCTTCTTCTCATCCTGCACAGTGTATCTGAGGGGTAACTTTGATAGGCTCTTAGAGGAGCTGGAGAGGAAGCCTGAGCCGGAAGTGACTCAGGCTTGCTCTGGTTCTCTGCTGTTGTATACACATCACCTCTGCCTGGTAGTGGAAACCAGCTGTAGTAACTTACGGTCTCTCTTGGTTTCTGTGAGTCAGGACATTGGACAGCTTGCCTTGGTAATTATGCTTTCTGTCTTTCACACAAAGATAGTGGCTAGAGCTGGATTAACGAGGGACATGTAATAGCCACTTCCTGTCGAGCTGCATCTCCATCTATGCAGTTCAGGCTTCCTTGCGTGGTCACTTTCTGGATCTAGTTTGGGTTCCTCATGTATGGCAGCCTCAGATTTCCTGTATTGCACAGTGCTGAAGACAGGTATCCCAGGAGAGCCAAGCGGACATTGTCTCAGGTCACTAACTTCACCCTAGAAATCAAACACCATCGTTCATTTTATGTTAGAAATTAGAGACTGGGGTATAGCTTAGTATTCAGAAGACCCTGGGTGGAATCCCCAGAAGAGAAGAAGGAAGAGAACTTAGTCCCAAAGCTAGCTCATAACTCATCTAAGAGATTTAAATTAGATCCGCCATTATCTTTTTTTTTTCTTTTTTTTTTTTTTTCTTGATGATCTAAGACTTCAACCCAGTACTGTGTGTACTAGGCTTGTGCTTCATCCCTGAGTTACATTCCCAGCCTGTAGATGTCTATCCTGTTAGGCAGAGTATCAGACAACGTGTAGACGTGTTGCACAACTGCTACGGAGATAGAGGGCTGTTTCCCTTCATTCACACTTGAGACCCCTAAGGTTGGGGGACCATGTCTACCTGGCACTTGCAGAGCTGGAGCCTGGAAGTGATTTCACTTTCCTTCCTGCCCCTCCCCTCAGAGTAGAGGGGGCTGCTTCTCTCTGGAAGGTTTGCCTTACAGCTGAGCCCCAGCTAAACTTAGATATGGCACAAATGGCAGGAGGGCCAAGGAGAAGCATGCCTAGCCACTGAAAGGTCCAGCAAGACCTAGTGGCTGATGGCTTCCAGCCCCCTAGTGTACATAAGTCATGACACAGGCCTGCTGGGTAGGGCATAGCTGGTAAAAGGGTGAGGTTTTAAAAACTGGTACCCTACATACATTATTTTTCTATTAAGAAGTTTGAGGCAAATTCATAGATGCAACCAACCATCACTGAAAAGACGGAAGAATTTTATCTCTAGCACAAAATCCAATGCAAAGGACTAGGTGTGGTAGTACCGGCCTATGCTCTTAGCATGAGGGAGGCCGAAAGCAGGGGAATTAGAAGGTTGAGGCCAGCTTGGGATACATGGTGAGACTCTGACTCAAAACCAGAAACCAGAAGTGAGAAAATTCAGCACAGAACTTTGTTTAAGTGTGGTTAAGTACATCTGGTGTTTGTTTTGGCAAGCACAGTAGAACGTTTTCTTGAGCCTTCCCTGTTTCCTGTTCCACTTTTTGAAATTCATTCTTTGGGGCTAGAGACTGGGGTGGCTGGGTGGGCAGGGGGCAAGGGAAAAAAATGACAAAGGAAACAGACACTTTAAAAAAATCTTACTAAACACTAGACGTTATTCAAGGTCAGGTCCATGTTCTAGCCTGATTATAGACTGAGTCCGCTCTACATCTGCCACGTGGCCTTGGACAAGCTACTGACCTCTCAGAGCCTCCCCTGTCTTTTGAGAAACAGCTATGATAATGAATGCTTTCTTTGTCTTCGACCACCTGACCTCTGTTAACCCTTTGTTACCAGTGAGGTTTGAGAATCTCCACAGCTATACTCAAGGCAGTTATTAGCGCCCCTTGGTCAGGTGGTTGGCCAGGACCATAAGGGGCCACACTGGGGACAGACGTTAGACTATAAAACCCTAGTTGTGTCCACAGCAGTAGCCTCCAGGCACCAGACTTTCTTGAGAAAGAGGAACCCTGGTGGTTTAGAACCCTGTGGACCTCAGACCAGCAGGAACCTTTATAAACCTGAGACTAGGGTGTCACCTGTCTACTTACAGTGACGGAGGTGAGAGTGGGCAAGAATGTTTTTGGATGGACAGGAGGGGCCTACAAAGGTCTGGAATTACATTAGGATTGAGAATTAGAGTGTAGCAGAGCAAATGCAGGCTATGAAGAAAGCAGTTATGATGAAAAGCTGCAAGGAAGGCCGGGCTGGCTCAGAATGGGACGTCAGTGTGACACGGGAGCCTAGGGTTTTGCTGATGTTGAATGGAGCAGAGGAAATCACACTGCCCAGTTTCTGTTTCAAGAACAACTCTGGGGCTACATGGGAATTCGCCTTTGGGGTAAGAGGGACACAGGGACTGCATTGGGGGCCTCTGCCTGACACTTAGCAGGTAGACAGTGGCACACTGAAACTGTTTTGCAAGCAGAAGTGATGAAACCTGGTGACAAACTTTAGGTGGGTGGCAGGGGGGAGGAGGATCAAGAATGGCTCCAAGTTCTCAACTCCAGCAGCCTGTGAAAGGGGGGAGGGTGGGAGGGGCAGGATGATGACTTGACATGTGAGGTTTGCTGGTGACGAGGAAGCCCAGCGACATACAAAGTGAGCAGATTCATATTCTAAGAGTTTAAACTTCTTTGTGGGTCATCAACATACTGTATTTAAAGGTGGGGACTGGGGTCCCCCCACCCTAAGAGCACACAGATCACAGGGCTATGGACTTGAGGGAGAAGCTCTGATGTATGGGTCCCAGCAGGAGTCAGGAGACCCAGAGGGTGTAGTGTCAGGACACCCCTGGGGAAAGTAAATGCATAGAAAGATGTCCTTGCTCCTTAACAGTACAGGATCACTGATGGTCTTGTCTGGTCCAGCATCCTGCGTTTCCTCCCTTCATACAACTCCCCACAGCAGGCTTCACTGCTGCACCCTGACCGTGCAAGTTGGAGCTTTTCCTGTCCAGAGCTGAGAGCCTGCTTGGCACCTGTGATCAACACCGTGCCCAGGGTAGCTCTCTGCGTGGGTGCTGAGCACTGGGGGCCTGTATTGTGTGTGTACTCGGGAGCACTTTGATGCCAGCCCTGGTGGCCTGCCTGCCTGCTTCCAGCTTCCTTTGTGAAATGGTTTGGGGACTGCTGGTTTAGTAGATCCTGGCTTTTTATCAGGTACCCACAGCTCTTTCTGGCCCTAGAGAAGCTGGGCAGTTTCTCTCCCCTTGAGAAACCTTCCACAAGACCATTTCACATTCATGTACCCTGTGCCCTCTGTAAAAAAGTCTGTTTGCTTTTTCTGTAACTTCTACAAAATACTTCATTTTTTTTAAAGGAAAAAAAAGCAGGAAATGACCTTTCAGATGTATTTGGAAAGCAGTTGGAGTTGTAATGGATCTGCCCTAGCAATGAGGACTGAGAGCTGCAGACTCCAGCAGACTGTAGCTCTTGGCACAGCCCAGGGCCTTTTCAGTTTACAGAGCCAGGGAGCGCAACAGAGACCCTAGGGAGATGCCGTCCTGTGGGGACGAGGGTAAGCACCTGCGGGGCGCTTTGGCCTCTGACTTTGAGACCCCAGAATACCCCAAAATATAAGGGCTTCTTCCTCCTAGCTTGGGAGTTCAAGGTCAGCTGGGTTCCTTGTAAGCACCCAGAGCCCACAGAGTTTCCCCAGACCTCCAGGGATATGACAGAGATTTGTTCCTCAGCACCCCATGGAGCGCAGGCTCAGATAAACAGTGCTCACACAGATGGGCTGTTGGCTCTGCCTGTATTACTCCTGAGCTGCTTTCAGTTCCCGTGGAGTCGAGTTTTGTTTTAGCTGGTTTTGGAGAGAAGGTCTTCCTGTGGGACTCTGTGTAGCCCAGATCAGCCTTGAACTCTGGGAGTCTTCTTGCCTCTCCTTCCAGGTGCTGGGATTGTAGTCTGATGTCACCACATCTGGCATCTACCTTTTTCTTTTTTAGTTTAATCCCAAAGCCGCTTCCCTGACCTTACCTTTAACGGAACTGTATGTACAGCCGGGGGACCCTTTCCTCTCCTTCCACACCCACTCAGTGCCTTTTCTTGTGTTGGATTGTAAATGTCTTGTCTCCAGTGTGTGCCCCACACCTGGGACAGTGCCAGGCAAATCGGTGGTGTGCAGTAAACAATGAAATGTCCAGGCTAGACCAGACTTAGCTATCACACTATAATTTGAATGATGATGGGGAAAAGGAGTCTAGAAGAGTAGGGTCTGGGAGTCTTGCCTCCAGTATGAGGAGGGCTGTGAGGGTGGAGTCAGACCTTTACTGCTGTTGTGACGAAGGGCCCAGTCTTTGCTCCTTCCACTCTGGGGTCTATATGCTATATTCTATATACTATATGCTACATACTACATACTACATACTATTATATACCATATACTAAACTTGGCCAGTGAGCTAGGTCTTTCTAGTAAAATAGTACGCATACTGGCCAGGATTGTCTAATGGTAGGATTCCTCCTCCACATTGCGGTGAGAGCACAGGAGAAGGAGTGTAGGGTTTTGGCTCTTGGCGGCGCCATCAGACAGAGTAAACAAAGGAGCGGGATGAAATGTCAGAAGGGAAGCTTTTCTGATACCTCAGCCACGGTAGGACACAGTAATGTTTTATTAATTGAGATACCTCCATATCTCATGGAACTTTCCAGCCCTCCTAAGCCGGTATTCACACTGCATCTTCACTTCAGCCCAGGAACTTTGGAGTGTTTTGGCTAGTCCCTAGCCAGTATGGCCCAACGGGTAAGTAGGGAAGCTGGCTGGACATATGCACTAGATGAGTTCGGCCACAGCACGCCTGCGCATCTGACCTCGCTGATGTCAGCTGGCAGAGCAGGAAGCTCTACCGGCGTTAGGACCTGGTAGATTCTAGAACCTCGGGCAGATCACTCTCCTATTGTTGTTGCTCCTACTCATGATCAGGTCTTACTCTCTCACCCTGGCTGGTCTGGAATTCTCTGTGTAGACCAGACTAGTCTCAGACTCATGATCCTGAATGCATCAGACCTGTTGCTCTCTGGAAATCCATGACGGGCCAGGGTTAAGGGGAGAAAGCAACACAGACCCACATGTTGGTGGCCATTTATTGAAAGCGTACTTTCATGTCAGTATGTGTGGCTGGATCCCTGCATGTGCCTTATTTTATTTTTTATGTGGCCCAGACAGGCTTTGAGCTTACTATATAGTCAAGAATGACCTTGAACTTCTTCTAATCCTCCTGCCTCCTTCTCCTGAGCAGACATGCACAGTCACACTCAGCTTTGCTTTACTCTGTTTAGTCATGAGCCTGACTGTTTTTCTGAGTGTCCCTCATGCCAGCAGAGGATGAAGGACCTGAGGGTGAGCCAGAGATGGGGTAGGGAGTAGATGAAAATGCCAAAAGGCGTAGCCTGGCTGCTCAGAATTGGGACTCGGGCTATTAATAGTTCATTATCTGTTCTGTAAGTAAAGCACCCAGTGCATGCAGGCATGGGGAAAAGCCCTTCAGGTACAATGGGAAGCAAAGACAAGAACATGCTTGCCCTGTGGGAGGGAGATTATAAAAGTATGGCCTGCAATCATTAACATGTTGATTGTGTATACATTGTGTACTCACATGAAACATGGGGCTGAGGCAGGCATTTTATTTTAGCAGCACAAGATGGATTGAAATGGGAACAAAAATAAGACAGCCTGTGGAGGAGAATTGGGCAGGACTTAAGACAGTGCAAGAGCACAGAGCCTTGGATGTGGCATTTCTGCTTTTAAGGAAACAGGCTCTGGGTCTTGGGGGTGGAGAGGAATTAAATTGGTCTGCAGCAGTGACCCGCAGAGGATCATGCAGCTGCTAACGGCAGCTGAGGGCTGGGAGGACTTTGGATATATTTTTAGTGTTTTGATATAATCGTTTTACAAGGTTTCAGGGTAATTTGGACTTCCTTCTAAGACATATGCTTGAAGAAAAACAAGATGAAAAATAAAGTTTTGGCCAGACATGATAGTTCAAGCCTGTAATCCTAGCATCTGGGAAGCTAAAGTGTCGGGAGCGGTCTTTGTGGGGCTGCACTCAGAGCCAGCCAAGCGGCCCTAAGTCCATACTTGAGTGGGAGAATGTGGATGAGGGAAAGGCTAGCTATAGACAATAAAGAAAAGACAGAGACAGAATAAAGGTCAATACTGAAATGCCACAAGTTTATTTTTCATCACTCTTATATACCATCACCAAAAAGGGGAACACAGTATCATGTATATGGAACAAACAGACTTTTCTTCCTCACTTATTCTAAGGGTTCAGTAACCACACCTTAGCTCCAACTTCTTGTTCCCTAGCCTTGAGGTCAGGAGTAGCAGCCACACCTCAGATTCAACTTCTCCTTCCTTAGCCTTGACTGTCAGATTCAGATCTGTTGCTATTCAGACTAAGATAGCTGAAACATCCTTCTGTAGCCACACCTTTGACCTTAAGGTCTTGTGACTTGCTGATAGCTTTGAACTCTCTGCCCTTGTGCCAAGATGGAGTGCAGCCATCTTTATGGGCACCCACATTAGAGCAGGGAGATTGCTGTGAGTTGGAGGCCCACCTGGGGTGTATAGTAACTTCCAGCCCATCCTGGTCCATAGCATGAGACCTTTTCTTCAAAAGAAAAGAAAGGACGCCCAGCAAGATGGCTTAGTGGGCAAAAGCTCTCACCTCATTGACCTTCTGACCACCCAGAACGACACATGAAGAGAGCTCCACAAAGATGTCCTCTGATTTCCATATGAGCAATGTGGCTCTCGCATACTTGCATGCACGCGCATGTGCGCATGTATAGACACACAGACACACACACACACACACACACACACACCATAATGAAGATACAAAAAGTCAATGAAAATTTTGTTTATAAAAATTTTAAGGGGCGGAGAAGAAAGAAGTGAAGGGGCTTGTGTATGACACGGACATTTCTGAAAGGGCCCAAGATTATTGTGCTGGGGAGAGTATCTGGGCTAGAGAGGACACCCCCAGTTCTTGCATCTTTCCATTTGCATCTTGTGAGTTTATTCCTTTTGCATACATATCTTAAAGTTTGATCATTTATGGGCTAGGGTTGTAGTTCAGTGGGAGAATATTTGCCTAACATGCAGAAGTCCTTTAGTCACATCACTATCAGTAATAATAATTAATAAGAACATAACAATTTCCCTAAAGAAGACTTAAAAAGTAAGCCAGGTTTGGTGCACATCTGTAATCCCAGTAGTTGGGAAATAGAGGCAGGGAGATGAGAAGTTTAAGGCCGGCTGTGGTTACATGGTGAATTCCAGGCCAGCTTGGGCTACATGAGACCTTGTCTCAGAAATGTAGAGAAAAATATAAAGTACTTAAAGATCACTCATAATTTAAACATCTGTCTATGTGATTGTATGATTTTATTTTACTTAACAGTATATGGGAACATTGCCTCATGTTTGTCTGTTGAGACAAGATCTTGCTGTGTAGTCTGTCTGTCTGTTGAGACAGGATAGGCTAGCTGGACCTGAGATCATCCTCCCTTAGCCCCCTGGCCAGCTGTGATTCCAGGCCTATGCCACTACAGGATGAAAGGAGGAGAAAAGTGAGCGTGGCTTTTGTGTGAGCTGAGAACTCCCCAGAGCTGTGTTCGGAATCACTGTTCCCTGAGGCTTGGGGACAGATGATTTCCAGGACTGGGTTTGGGGCTTGGCAGTGATCTTTCTCTGTGCCAACAGCATCAGCTTTCTGTCTGTGTGGCTTGTAGGGTCAGAGTAAGAGCAAGGTCAGAGCCCCAGGGAGTATGTCCCAGAGAGAGGCTGGCACTTCATTTCAGCAGGTAACTCCATCCTCTGGTGTCAGGTCCTGAAGATAGGCAAAAACAGTGCAGTGCTGTGGCAGGTGGAGCCTTTCCCTGCAGTCCCTGGAGTCATTCTGTCATTCCATAGATATGTAGCAGGAGGGGAGAATGGGTGGTGGGTGGATGAAAAGCAATGTGATCCCGGTCTATTTATGGAGCACTCCTCTGTAGCAGGTGCAGCATCTTGGAAGGAAGGAGGGAAGTAACAGAGCAGGTTGGCTCAGTTGCCAAGCTCAGGCCTTTCAGTCTGGTGCATTGAAAATCCAGAACAGATCCCTCTTTTCATGGAGGAAACAGGCTGCAACAGATGGTGTGGGCTGCCCAGGGTTTAACCCATCTCATGGGCAGCTAGTGTCACGTGGGGAAACATCTGAGCCTGGGAACCACGTGGATCTACTTGAGACCTTTCCAAGCCAGGTTATAAAGCTACACACAGTGCTTATTTACTGGGTGAGGTCGTTGAGAGTGGTGGATGTAAAACAAGCGCCTGGTGATTGTCCTTTCACTCTTTACACTGGTGGCATTTTCATCTGTACTTGTCACTACAGTGTCATCACCACTGCAACAAGCAGTGGGACTGGGGACTGGGCTTTGAACAGTTTCCTTAGAGGAAGAGGGAGGGCAGAGTGACTAGCAAGCAGAAGGAGCCATCTCCAGGAATTCCTTTAGCCTAGGTCATCACCACAGCTAAGAAATCTAGACGAGGTGTGCCATCTGCTGGATTCTGGGGGGACTGCCTTACATAGAATTAGCATGCACCCCCCCATACACCTTCATTTTACAGGTGCAGAAACTGGCCTTTCCACCAAAGAATAGGCTGTGATGTATAATATGTACATATGATGAATGATAACAGTCCCTAAATAATCACTGTGTCCCCTCCTTACATCCATGGTTCTTTTTGCTCTAGAGTGTTGTCCACCACAGGGCTGTAGTTCCTGATTTCACACCTTTGTTCCCACTGCAGCCTCCTCCATGTGCCTGCCCCACTTTTCCCACTGGGGGGTCATGGGAAACGAAGCCAGCCAGAAAACTAACTATTAAGCAGTTGCTTCCCACCCATCCGGTATCCCAAATGCTCCTCTGTGGGTCCCATTTCAGTAGCCATGCCTCTGTCCACCTCCTGACTCATGTCAGAAACCACAATTCAGCCAGATATGTCCACACCCTTGCTCCACAGGTTGTGTCTAGAATCCATCTATCCATCTCAGTGCCTGCTTGGTCCCTCTGCCTTCTCACACCTCACCTCCCAGAAGCCTCCTAACTTACTCCCATCCGGGCCCTGCTCTACATGGACATTGGATTGTCTTTGAAATGTACATCTTGTCCTCATGACCTTACCTAAAACCCTCTAGGATGTGGTCTGCCTCTTCACGCCCTAAGTGTTCTTGGTGTCACTGTCCCCTCCTGCAAGACTTCTTTGCTTTTCCACTCTACCCCTTTGTTCTTCCTTAGAGTCTCGGGGCTTGCTGTTCCCTTAGGATACTCTTTGCCTCTCGTTATCCCTCCCCACCCCAGACAGGGTTTCACTGTATTGCTTTGGAGTCTATCCTGGAACCCGCTCTGTAGACCAGGCTGGCCTCGAACTCTCAGAGATCTGCCTGCCTCTGTCTCCTAAGTGCCGGGACTAAAGGCATGCACCACTAACGCCCGGCTCTTGTTACATTTTAAAATTTTACTTGGAGTCAGGGTTTCATTGTATTGTCCCAGAACTCGCTATGCAACTGCATAGCTCAGGCTGGCCTCAAACTTACAGCAACCCTCCTGCTTCAGTCTCTTGAGTGCTGGGATTACAGCATGATGTAAGCCACCATATCCGGATTCTTCCCACACCATTCCATCTTGATGGACATGGTATTTCCTGAGCACCCTTGAAGCCCGGATACATGGTCATGACCTAAGCAATGGCAGCTAAATGCAGTGAACTTTCAGCCCTGAGAGGTGGAAACATGCTGGCTTGTTGTTTGCTGCCTCTGTAAACTGTGCCAGGCACATGATACTGTAAGTGTGGAAGTGCTGGTCATCAGATTGACTTCGAATGAAGACTGAATGCATGTTCTTTTTAAAGAGTTTTTTATGCGCGCTCGTGCGTGTGTGTGTGTGTGTGTGTGTGTGTGTGTGTGTGTAGGTGTGTGTGGGTCAGAGGACAATTTACAGGAGTCCGTTCTCTCTCTCATGGTTTCCGGGGATTGAACTCAGGTCATCAAGTGTGGTGGCAAGCTCCTTTATCCAATGAGCCATCTTTCTGACTCTTGCACATGTTCTGTCTTTTCTTTTTTCTTTAATAAAACAAGGTTTCTCTACATAGCCCTGGCCATTCTGGAACTCACTCTGTAGACCAGGCTAGCTTAGAGCTCACAGAGATCTTGCCTCTGCCTCCCAAGTGCTGAGATTACAGCTGTGCGCCATCACCCGACTCCAAGCTGTTTGTAAGATGGGGACAGTATTCTAGCTGGGGGTTACAGTGCTTTGGGTTCCTTTTCCCGTGCTTTCTGCTCAGTTCCAGTGGAAAAGGCAGGTGTGTCATTCTGTCAGAGACTGTCATCACCTCACTTCTGCTCTTGTCCCCTCAGGCCTGAGGAGCGATGCGACAGGCATGATGGAGGTCGAGTCCTCCTACTCGGACTTCATCTCCTGTGACCGAACAGGCCGTCGGAATGCAGTCCCTGACATCCAGGGTGACTCAGAGGCTGTGAGCGTGCGGAAGCTAGCTGGAGACATGGGCGAGCTGGCACTTGAGGGGGCAGGTCAGAGCCAATGCTGAGCATCCCGGTGGGCAGGTGGGGAGGTGCTCTGCTAGCTCTTGCTGGTCCCACACTTCTCAGAGAAGTGTGTTTCAATTGGGCTGTCCGTGATCAGTGGCAGAGCCCAGCCAGTGTCTAGGATGGAGAATGCCAGCATCTTGGTCCTGGGGGCACTGGCAAGCATTTAGGACACTTCTCTTGCTCCCACTCCCCCAACAAGCCCTGTCAGATCTCTGTCCTGACTCCCTCTGCCTCATCTTGCCGTCCCCATAGCTACCATGTTACCTGCTGTTCACTAGGAGTCCCTGCCCTTCTTGCACAGCAAGATTCGATAGCCATCCAGTCCTGTCAGGCTACTGCCCCAGACTCCTTGGTAACATCTCAGAGCCAAGACAGTCTCTAGTGCTCCCCAGAAGTCATGCGCAGGCCTTGGGTTGTGCCCATGCCTTGTTAGCCACACCTCCCCCACTCACCCTTGTCAGTTGTGTCAAGGCGCAGGGCTTCCTCGTCAAGGCCTTTCCTTCACTGTTGCCCATCTAGAACACCCCTCAGTGGAGCTAGAGCTACTTGCTGTCCCTTTTCTCTGAGGTAAACCTACCAGGCTCCTCTGAGAGCTAACGTGCTACCCAGCCATATTACCCTCAAAGGTCTCATTTCCGTGACTTTGTACTCCAGGAGAGGGACCTCTGTTCTTCCTGCATGTGGCAGGCAGTTGGTGACCACAGGCTGAATGACCCAATGAAGGGACCAAGAGGAACCAGCCAGTAGTGCCTGGGACACCCGTGCCACTTCTCCCTCCGTTCCACAGAAGCTATAGACCCCTCCTTCCCTGCCAGTTTTCTCTGCTGCAGGCGGAGGCCATGCTTGCCATACACACCACTTCGCAAGCACGTTGTGGTTTCGTCCCTTGTCACTCCAGGAGCAGCCTGTCCTCGCAGGGCCCTGACGTTATCTTTGTCTGGGTGGCCCCAGTCTAGAGTTCTTGATCCTCAATGCCCAGAAGTGACTTAGGGGGACAGAACAGAGAAGATGTTGGGGGCAGGGACCCAGCTTTTCTTGTGAGGCCAAGAGAAATTGGGGATTTTCCTAGGCTCACCCCGTAAACAACGAAAGTTAGTGTGGCGTGCTCTGTGCCTTGAGAGAGCGCCCTGCCTCTCTCCCCTCAGAGCCTCAGCAGTTTCCCTGTCCCGGGCCCGATTGGCCTCTCTTGCCTGCTTCCTCCTTCTGCTCAGGTGTGGACGCCTCCACAGCACTCATGCCACATCCCCATGCAGCTCCAACCTCACGCCCCACTTTTTGCTCTCTTCTAGCCACAGTAAAGGCCCGCAGGCCGTCAAAAGCTGGGGGGGGGGGGGGGGGCTTCTTCAGCAACTTCATGGTCCACACGTGGTGGGTGCTCCTCACCGTGGTGCCTTTTGTGCTGAGGCTTTCCCTGACCACAGCTGGTCTCTAGCAGGGGAGCCCTGCTCTGAGCTGAGCTGTTCCAGCCCAGGCCGTCTCATGCCCTCTGTGACTAGCAGAGTTTGGCACGTGACAGGCACTTACTCAGTGGCTGCTCACTGCCCAGCTGAATGAGCAGTGTGTCCAGCTGGCACACTTGGCACACTGCCAAAGGTTTCTTCAAGGCTTCTGTGCTCCCTTCGGCTCTAATCGGCTTTGTTTGGTGCCTTTCACCCTCCTTGGCCATCAGAGCTGCGGGTCCCCTCGTGCAGGCTCTCACAACACTGTTTGCCCTAACTGTGAGTCTTTGTGGTATCTGGGTCCTTACAGTACATGATGTTTGCTAGGCACAGTGACTGATACCTAAAAAGGAGACATGAAGATAGACCAGTGCTCGCTGCCAGGGATGAGAGCGCCTTTGTAGAGTTGGGACAATGTGACCAGCTATGAGAAACCTCTGTAAGGAGCCTCCCAATAAAATGTCTCCAGGCATTTCCGAGACCAGCAGACTCACAGAGACAGAGGACAGAGCCTTAAATGCTACCCCTGAGATTCTGACCCAGAATTTTTCTCTCACAACTTCCAAGAGCCAATGCACACATCCTGAGTAGGACAGGACCACACCTCAAAGGCTTAAGAGGTCCTAGCTATGTGGTCTTCCCAAGCCTGTGGCCTGCTCGATGTGTCAGCACTCTCCAGTGTGCTGTGTACAAATTTGTCTGTCCCTGGTGTCTTCTCAGAAAAGGAGCAAATGTTGCTTTTCTTTGCCTAAGAGGAAGAGAAGCCACAGGCTAGCCATGGAGACGACAGTGCACTGACCTTGGGTAGCAGTTTCTTTCTTCCCTGGGGCTGATAGGAGGGAACCTTCTCCCCAACTAGGGGAGCTGGGGCTGGCACAGAGGAGGCATGGTTGTTAGAAAGGACTTAGGGTCACATCCTATGCTCCAATTGGCCAGGTTCAGATGTCAGTCCTGTGTATGCCAATTATAGGAACCAAATTAGGAGCTGGAGTGGTGGCTCAGTGGTTAAGACCAGTTGCTGCTTGTATAAAGGACCCAAGTTTGGCTCCCAGCACCCATATAACTGCTCACAGCTATACGTAGCTCCAGTTCCAGGAGATCCAAAGATACTGTGCATGCATGTGGTACATGTACATGCAAGCAACACACACACATAAATGCAGGCTAAACACTCATATATGTAAAGTAAAAATGAATAAAAAATTAAAGAGCCAAAGAACAGGAAAGGGCAATTTATTCGGCATGGCCACATTGGGAGGAGGAACAAAGAAATCAGGTGGCCCTTTCAAGTTCATCTTTGGGACTCTGCCACGAGGGCAGGTTCAAGTAGAGGCCAGAGCTGTGCATAGCTAAGCAGTCCTGTACAAGGTGTGGTTCTGGCCATTGTGGATCCTTCACTGCTTAGGGTCTGCTGTCCTTAGGATCTGACAAGTCGCAGAGCCCTTTCTAGGAGAAAAGTCCTTCTGGTTGGCTCAGGCTTTAGGCTTCCTTCAGCAGATCCTGGGGCATACCTCGTTTCTTGAGGTCTATTGGTTCTATAGTTTGACAACCCAGGTGAGGGACACAATCTGTTTAGAAAGCCTTTGTCCCTGACAGGCTGGTCACTGCAAAGTGACTTGCCTGCTGCAGTCTCCAGCAACAGCGTAACAGAGCAGAGACCACGTGGAGTTCAAAGGGTCAAAGCAAATTTGCTCAAAGTGCAAATGTTACCTTGGTTGCAGTCATGAGCGTTAAGCCTCCAGAGGCCCAGAAGAACCTTGTGGAATAGAGCCTTGGTTCAGTCACCATCCTCAGAGGAGGTAGCTTCATGTCAGGCAGGCTCAAATTGGCACGTGCTTGCCAAGTTCTGTCCACACTATTTACTTCCATTAGCATTTAGGGCCCAAGACTGCCATGTGGGGCACTGGGAGGCCGTCCTGCCAACAAGCCTCTATAAATTCCAGAGAATGCAGCTTAGTGGAAGACACTGAACTCAGCAGTAAGCAGGCTCTCCACCTTTTGGTCACAGGTACATCCATGAACTTGTCCCCTGAGCCTGTTTTCTCATGGGTGTCAAGACCCCATCCACACCTTCAGGTTGTGTGGATTGCAGTGGCCACACCCAGAGCTCAGTTCACACATACAGACAAGCAGAATGAGATGGACCTTCAGTGGCATCACAATGACATTGGGGCTTGAGACTGCATGATTGATTGAGCTTTGCCCATAACCAGCCTCTGGAGGATGCTGACTCTGGGAGGGTTGAGGACGGAGTACAAGCTGGGCACACTGCTGTCAGGTAGGTGAGGCAGAAGCTGCTGGTCCTGTCTCTCAGTGGGGCTTGAGAGTGGGAAGCAGAGAGTGAAGAGACCCAGATCACACAGGGACTGGAGAGCAGGCCAGGTTGCTCTTCTCAGCCTACTGCTGTCCGTCACTTCAGCCCAGCCCAGGTTTCTGGCTGGAGGCTGGCAGTGGTGTGCCGAGTCAGGCCGTCTATTTGGGGTGTGCAGGCCATAGTGGGCACTCCTGCGCTGGACTGATTGAGTCTGCTATACTATTCTCAATGAAATTCCTATTTACTAAGCACATGCTTCTTGCTGGGAACTTCCCCACTGGAGAGCACACGCTCACCTCATGCTTTTAGCACCTGTCCGTAATCCTGACCTTTACTGGGTTTTACTGCACTAGCATCCCTGCCAGCCTTTCCATGGTAAGAGTAAGACATGAGAGAGAGGCTAACGCCTCTCTGGCCTTGGTCACCCCCGCCCCAGCACTTAGCCTGCTCCAGATGCTGACCATAGTGAGCAGTTTGGCTGGTCCTTCCAGACCCCCTGTGCTTCAGTGTGTAAATGTGTCTAAAACTTACATCTCCTCTCCCTGCAGAAGGACAGGCAGAGGGAAGTACTCCAGACAAGGAGGCCAGCAGCCAGCCTGAGAGCAGTGATTCGAACACTTCGTCTTGAGTCTGGCCTTGATCCTCGAGGCTAGAAGAGAGTCCTGCTGCCCTCTGATGGTTGGGAGTAGTCCTGGGAAGGGGGTCCTGGCACAACCCAGCGTCCTCTTCTCTGAGCCCATATCCCAGGCCAGCCAGGCCAGCCAGGCCAACCGAGAGCCTCGTGGAGGCCTCTGTGGCCCCTACTCCAGCAAAGTCCTCTGTCCATACCACAGGCTCCACTTCCCTCCACCTCCCCATGGTGCCCAGGTACACCATCACCACAGGATGTTATTTATTCAGCTAGGCGGGACTCGAGCCAGGCCCTGCCCCCCAGGTGAACAGCCCCACCTGGACAGGAACTGTCCCCACACCATTCACCCTCCAGCCAGACGCCTATGCCAGAAAGCTCTTCCTAACCCTTTTTTAAAGCCTCTTTTACATTTTTTAAAAACATAACTTTTTTCAGCAGAGAAGGGGAGCTGACAATCACTTTTTTCTGTTTTGGTTTTGGTTTGTTTTAAGCTTAGTTCTGATGTTCTATGCAGCTCTAAGTTCCCCTGTGGAGCCTCACAGATCCAGATGTAGGGAAAGGATTTGGACTCAAAACTAACTGACCAATTCTTTGCCCTTTGTACCAAGAGAGTGTACCAAGAGGTCCCAGGAAATAAATGATGATTGTTTGTGTGACTGCCTTAAGATTCTTTCTTTTAGCCCCAGGTGCACAGTGGGGCTTGCATCCCACATCCTCAGCCAGCAGGGTTCCGCTGCTGCCCTCTGTCCTGTAGTGACCAGTACAGCCCCTCACATGGCATCTGAGCCCTTCCTCACCCCATCCTCACACAGCCTGAAAGGGGCCTGGGACATGGCTCAGTGTGTAAAGGAGCTTGCTGCCAAGCCTGATGACCTGAGGTCAGGCCCTGGGGCTAACAAGGTGGAAGGAGAGAACCAGCACTCTCAGGCTGTCTGTCCTCTGAAACACACATGCGCGCATGGCAGCCAAAACCATCTAAACCCTAGGTCCGGGGGATATGGTGCCCTCTTCTGACCTCCTCTGGCACGGGTACACACATTGTACACATACATACATGCAGGCAAAGCACCCATTTACATAGAAACGAATAAGCCTTTAAAATAATAGCTTCTGATTAAAGAAGCCAAGAGTTCAGGAGCGTGTGCTCAAACTCTGGGAAATGTCACTTCTGGAGGGCAAATGTTACTTCTGGAGGGAAGGTCCTGGCTCCTCCCAGCCCAGTGTCCAGTGTGGGGCCCCAGGGCTCTTCGTTTTTACACACCGCAGCCAGCAGCCCCACAGCCACATTCACCATTTCTGCAAGATACCAGTCACCAGCTGCTTTATTGAACAACAGATTCTTAGCCTTAAAGGAAGGTTCCCGATTCATACCCACGATTGGCAAGGCCCCTGGGCCCTAGCCGGAACACCTGATCAGAGGACAGACCTGGCCACTCCAGGGTCTGCAAGGAATGAAGGTAAGAGTGTCACAGAGTTGTGCAGATTCCATCCACAGGATGAGCTCAGAGAAGTGGCCTTGCCATCTTCAGGGGACCTGCCCTGCAGTTGGAGAAGCAGAAAGGTCAGACCACTCATAATGTGTAAGGCATTGGGGAAAGCCCAGAATTCTAGGCCCAGAGAGCGACTTCCCTCTATAGATAGCAAGGAAGGGACTGTGTGCCTTGCAAAGGCCATATACAGGAATGAAGGGACACATAGAACTAGGACTCGCCAGCTTGTTCAGGTCACATACACCCCAGGTGGCTCTGATGGTCGGGAGTAGTCTTCAGAAAGCCTGTCCAGTTAGTAGCTGCTCAGGAAATAGTCACCCTGACAAGAGGCCGACTGACAGCTGTGCCCAGAAGCCAGGCAGTCCTCACTTACTCTCAGCGCTGACCCCAAGCCCCAAAGGACCTCTACCAGCCACACGCAAAGACATACATGAGGTTGAAGAGGGCAGGGATGGGACAGTTGTGGCCCTGCCGAAGCGTACCTTCAGCCTGTGGTGGCCATTGGTATGCTTTGTAGAGTTGTTCCAGAATCTCCTTCTTCTCTTTCTCTGGGAGAAAGCTTGACTTCGCTGCATTGATGTTCTAGAAGGGGGGTGGGGGGGGTGGAGTAGAAGAGCAAGAAAGGGAGTAGGCTTGTGCACCAGGGCAAGAAAGAGGCTTCTCTTAAGTAAGCCACAGGACAGCATGAGCCCTACCAGGGACCATAGGCCCATACTCATGCAGATGTGAGGAGGTTAGATGTCAGGCAGAGGCCCTTACAGGGATTTACCCAGGACATCTGAACCCAAGACCAAGGGCCCAGCATAGGAGCCGCCTAAATGGCACAAAAATGTCCACAGCCAGACACCTTTCTGAGGAGAGGGACTAACCCAAGCAAAGGCTAAGCTAAGCCACCTGGTCCCTCAGCTGGGATGCCAGTGCCAAGGCATCCCTGTGGAAGGCCTTTGGTGCTAGGCTTGGCTTGGCATGCCAGTCAAACCCACTGTGGACCTCCAGAGGCTCCAGGCAGTCCTCACACAGACACCGAGCCAAGTGTCAGGGCCACAGCTCACACCTACTCACCAGTCGCTTGAATTCTTCCTCCGTCAAGCCCATGTCCCGTTTGGTCATCTGGTAGTCAGTGTCCAGGGTGGACTTAAAGATGAGAGGGTCGTCTGTGTTGAGTGAGTAGTTGGCCTGATCTTTCTTGAAGCTGGGGGAGCGGCCGGCAGGGAGAAAGGAGCCTCTTTACTCCAAGAACCAACCCTCCCCGCTTCCGTCTTCACACATTAGACAACATGGAGGGTTACATGATGGACCAAGGAGGACACTTAGAAAACTCGGGAGCAGGTCTAAAGCTGCCCTGCCAATCCTGAGGCAAAGGCAGAAGAATGGCCTGAACTGACAGCCAGAGAGGAGGGCCATTTGTGGAGTGGGGAGGCAACAGCCCCTGAAGCTACCATGCCCTACAGGCTTCCTCTTCTCAGTACTGGAGTGTGGTTGGCACCCTGCCTCCCTCTCCTAGGGAGGCTTCAGTCCCTTGCCCGATGGCTCTTCAACACATCACAAACTTCTGGCACAACCCTGCCCAGCGTCTTGTTGAGTTTGATTGGTTTCTGCTAACCCCAGCCTTATTTTCTTGGATAGCAGTATTCAATACCTCTTTTGTTGTTTTGTCTTTATTATGTATACGGTGTTCTGCCTGCATGTGCTCCTGCATGCCAGAAGAGGGCACAGCATCTCATGTGCTTGCTGGGAATTGAACTCGGGACCGTTGCAGAGCAACCAGTGCTCTCAGCCTCTGAGCCATCCCTCCAGCCTGGTATTCAACACTTCTAAAATTTTTATTTATTTATGGTGTGGATGCGCACATCATGGTGTATGTTTGGAGGTCAAAGGACAATTTGTGTCAGTCATTTTTCTGCTTGTACCATATAGGTTATTCCGTTGTCATGCTTCGGAGCAAGTACCTTGACATACTGAGCCATCTTACCAGTCCAGAAAGCACCATTCATTCTTGGATTTCTGTGCCCCACAGTTTTTTAAAAAAATACTTTAAAGTTTTGTTTTGGTTTTCTGTTTGTGTGCATGCCCATGTCTGTGGGTACACAGAGCTAGAGGAAGATGGCAGCTGAGCTCCTCTCCACCTTTTTCTTTGGGGCCAGTGCCTTTCGCTGAGCACGAAGCTTCAGCGAGTCCTAACAATCCTCCTGTATCCACTCCCCTCCCTAGTAGAGAGGTCACAGGTATGCATGGCCTCGTCTGGCTCTCATGTGGGGGCTAGGAATCTGGACCCTGGTCTTCATGCTTGCACAGCACACTTACCCACTCATTGGTCGTCTTAGTCCTTGACACCATGCTTTTGACTTTCCTTCTGTCTGTCTCTGCCTGTCCCTTAATGTCACTGTTAAGGGTTCCCTCCTTAGTCCTCTTAATCCACCATCTTCCTAGGGTCTTTATTCTTCAACCTTTGTAGTCGCATAGATGATTTGGCCCTTTAGCCAGTGTGCTATAGACCCATGTGCCTCCAAGAGCTGCCACTTTGGTGTCCCACAGGTGCCCATGCGCCTCTGTACTCAGGAAGCCTTAGCTCGTCATCAGAGCACACTCCTTCCATCTGTGTAAGCTTGGCTGATAGACCACTGCTGGCCTGTCCCTTGTCAGCCCAAGTGTTTGCCATCTGTATCCTGCCTTAGAAGAAGACAGCTTTGTCCTCATGAACCCTGATGAGGGCCTGGTCTCGGCACAGGAGGGTCTTGCTCT
Source organism: Cricetiscus sungorus (assembly GCA_030556225.1). Lineage (NCBI taxonomy): Eukaryota > Metazoa > Chordata > Mammalia > Rodentia > Cricetidae > Cricetiscus > Cricetiscus sungorus. The sequence goes on along the minus strand of JANBXA010000391.1, from coordinate 6,885,664 downwards.
TCGTTGCTGATGGGAGCCAGGTAGTATAGGAGACAGACATTTCAGGGGAAAGCTTCAAGCCGGCATTCAGGGGAGTGCCTGATAGCGCCGAGAACAGCAAACACCCAGAGACTCATCTCCCAGCTGGGAGTCACGAATGTAGAAGCTTCTCTTGGGAGGAGGCATTCTGCTGTGGCTGATGAACTTTGGGACCCCAGCTCTGCTAGTTAGGTGGGGACCACGGCTGGGGCTGTACATCTGAGCTTCACATTCCTCATTTGTTGGACAGGGACAGCAGTGCCTGTTTCCCAGCCAGCCACCCCGACTCCATTACTAAGAACCAGGATGACAAGGTACCCATGCCTACATCCCCTCCCCTTCCTTTTTTCAGAAGAAAACCAAATGGGTCCCCAGGAACCAGATCTCACCGAACAACTGCGTGCTCCGTTTTGGGATCCCAGGCGCCTGTGAGATAGCTGGACCAGGGGCAGACCTGTAAGGGGCAGGTGTGTGGCTGGCATAGTGGACCTCAGGCCACACCCAGAGGGGCTGAGCCACCGCTGTGGTACCGACCATTCTAGCCAGGTTTGCAAGGACACCCTTACTTCAAGCCCTTGAAACCTCCACCATCTGGCCGCTACCACTCAGCTTGCCCCTTCTTCCGCCTCTGTCCGAAAGGCATGGGGTAGCCAGAGACAGCTCCCAGCCTCAGACCCTCACCTCGAAGTGCATGCTCTCCTTTAGTAGCCTCGTGTAGAGGGCCTGATCCTCCAGTGTGTGGTAGCCATGTCCAACCCTGTTTGTCTTGAGTACATCCACAGCCTGTGGAGAAGCAGAGAGGCGGTGAGGTAAGTCCAGCAGCAGTACCGGAACCAGGAAGAAGAGGTCCAGGGTCCCTGTCCCTTACCTGTCGCACAACCTCAGCAGGGCCCACCTCCCCAGCGTGGACGGTTCGGTGAATGCCACTCTTCACGGCCCCCTGGAAGGGGAAGAAACAGGTTAGCGGTAGCTCTGAGAGGTTCCCTAGAAAACATTCTTTGCCATACTTCGGGGGGAGGGGTCTAAGTTTTAGTATGTGTGACTGTCCTCAGAGTCAGGCTACTTCACTAAGTACATGGGACTGTGTGGCCTGGTTTCCCAAGTCATGAACAGAGTGGAAACTATCCTTACTCTGCATCTCCTGTGCATGGATACTATTTGAAGGGTTTAAACACATTGTCTAGTATTCTAAAGCAAACTTACACTGTTTTAGGGAGGAGCTCGAGAAAGTCAGGTTAAGCCTACCAAGAAGGGAGAACTAAGAAATGGGGCCCAGAGAAGCAGCAATTCCATCCAAGGTCACACAGCAAATCACAGGCAGATGCAGACTCAAACAGCCCTCCCATCACCATGCAGAGACTTTTGTTTATTTTCTGAGTTCCTAGCCCCAACCTAGACACACTTGGGGACTCAGGAGGCTCCAAGCTCGTGTAGAACCATCTTTCCCTTTCTCAGGCCCACCTCATAGGCCTGCACATGGCCTGGGAAGAGGCTACTTCCTTCAATGGTCTCATCGCCAGCCAGGTCGATTCCCACCACAGTCTTCTGATGGTACTTCTTACACAGCTCCAACACCTCCAGGGACCAGTCTGGGAGAGGGTTTCAATAGAACATCCTCAAACAGTACGGAGTAGGGCTGCCCAGCTGTCCCTCATCTGCGTCCAGAGAAGACATAAGACCCAGTGTCTTGTCTTCAGATCCTGACTGTTGCCTCTCCCCTACCCAAGCCTCACAATTCCCTTTCCCAGAAGAGTACCACCACCACCGCACATGGCGAGGGTCCACTGAGACAGAGGCTGCTCCCTCAGTGCTTATCAACACCCACGGCAGACTTACCTCCACTCAGAAAATGAGAAAGCAGAGCCTAATATGTAGCCCATAATATAACTCACAGGATTATAAGTTCGTCCCTAACGAATCATGCACTTTTATATTAAGGGCCCCAATAGTTATCATGCTGTGGGCTTACAAGATGGCTCAGTGGGTAAAGTCATAAGCCTGATGATTGAGTGCGAACCCCAGTCTGCATCAAGGGTTAGAGAAGAGGCAGACAGACCATGCCCTGTCATAGCAAGCCCTGTAACTTCACATCAGCCCTTGGCTTTGGTTCCCACTAATCCTTAAGGTGGGGGCACAAAGTGAGTGTGACCATCCCTGGAGGAGCTGTGAAAGCTCAAGAGGGATGATATGACTTGCCTGAGGTCACAGAATGGGCTCAAGCAGGTTGAAGCTTGAGCCCTAGATGTTTGACCAATATTGCTAAGAGAGGAGGAATCCCAGACACCTCAGAAACCAGACCTATGCAAGAAGAGGCTCTGGCTCAGATAGGACCTGGCCAAACCACAGAGTCCTGTGGTCTTAGATGTTTCCCTATTGTTCAGTTTCTTTGCCTATGAGTTTCCTGTCAGTCATGTGGTTATCAAGATTTCCTGTTAGGGAGGCTCACCAGAGCTGCCGAGAGCTCGCTGATGTCTAGAAAGCCCTGGACACATGGGTAGGGGATTCTGGGGTAGACCAGGCAGTGATACAGTGGTACTCACTGGGTTGGTGGCGCATACAGCACAGTATGGACCGGGCCTTGACCCCGAATGCTTGCTCTCCCTCCTGCAGGCCCTGGTTCACAAGATCCACAACCTCATCAGGGGTGAGGTCCCCTCTGTGTGGGGAGAGGAGGAGGGAAGACTTCAGGCCGAGGGAAGGCCATGGGCAGCCATGGAACTAGAGCAAGGAGGAGCAGCCTTATCCCTGAACTATGTCTTCCAAGGAGACACATGGACATGATTTCAAGCCCCTGTGCTGTGGCCTACTTCCTCAGAGTTGTCTGGGCACTGCCGGGTTCTAGCGTGGGGATGTCAGCCCTCCCTATGTCTAGATGGAGAGGGGCTAAATTTGGGCCTGCTGAACTACCATTTTCTGCATGTATCAGGATCTTGACTCAGAGGGAAGGAGCAAGGGGGCTTTGAGATATTTCAAGATGCAAGAGGTCCAGACGAGAATACAGGAATGGGCTAGTCTCATTCTTTGAGCAAAGCCTCTAGAAGCCACTGGCTGAGCCAGGCAGTCATGGGCAGCTAGCCAAACATTCCACTTAAGGCAGAGGGATAGGAATCACGCCTCCCACTGAGTGGAGTCTGCTGAGCAGGCCAAGGCCAGGGCTGGGAGCACTCCATCCTCCCCTCTGCTGGGCAGTGCAGCCCCTCCCAGCACAGCTCCCTCCAGCGCTGTCACTCACTCAGTCTGGTTCCAGGGGATTGGGTCCACTTTGGAGTTGGCCAGCAGGTGTGGGCTGTAGCGCACTTCCACATACACCACGCCCTCCTTCGCCTTCATCTCCACAAACTCATAGGCGATCCTTTTGATGGCTTCCCTGCAGCCCCTGGGAATGGAAAAAAACAAGCTGGCAACAACCCTCTTCAACTCCGTGGGATCTCCAGCAGCAAAGGTGCCTGCAACCCTCCTCAGATCCAACCTATCTCTCACCACCCGGGCACCTGCAGACGGGACCCAAGCCACCTGGCAAGTCCTGGCACCTGTACTTCTGCTCCCTCACCCTTGGGTGACTGACTGCCTCTAACGGGCGTGTCCTCACGTTTGCCTTGAGCTCCATTCTCTACACAGCAGCGAGATGGAAACCAGGAGGGCCAGTGAGATGGCTCAGAAGGAAAAGGTGCCCGATTGCCAGGCTCCACAGGGAGGAAGGAGGGCACAGACTCCTGACAGTTGCCCTCTGATTCCCCCTCCCCCAATCTAAAGTGAAAAGTAAATGAGGGCTTAGGGGCATGGCTCAATGGCGGACATGTACCTAGCACCCTCCCACCCCTATGGCTTCCAGTTGTGTAGAAAGAGCTGACTCCATGCCAGCCCCAATGGCAGCTGCCATTTTCCCTGGCATTGTGTGCCTCACATTCTTCCTCTGGCCAAGGATCATCAAGCTTGTTCCTCCCCTTCAGGACTCCTCGATTGCCCCAACACCCTGCCTGCCTCCACCTAATGCCAGCTTAAGGCTCTGCCCAGGCCTCCTCAGACAACCTTCCCTCTGGGCATCCTTTCTCCATGCCCTGACCACCACCACCACCACCACATTAGACATCACATGTTTTTTAAAGGGCTATTTCCCACCTCCCCTTGACTCCCGTTAGGTGAGGATCCCTTCCTCTATCTTGTCATGGCTGTGACACTTCATCCAAGGAAAGGCTAGGACACAATAGCCAAATATTTGTTGGGTAATGGATGTGAGGCTGGCAGGGAGGATTAAAGGGCACAGATGGCTGAATCCAGGGCTCTGGAGTGGACAAATGCTATTCAGTCATGGACTTACGTAGTCTGTGATCCTGGGCTAGTCAGTTGCCCTCTCTGATACTTATATCAAAGGGTTATTGTGAGGACAAATGACCAAAGCAGCAGAAACCTTACCTAGACCAGCACTTGGATTGGACAGACAAAGTTACACTTGATCTCAGCCAAAAGGCCAAGAAGTGATGGGTTGGATGCTGGAAGTGTTTTGGTTGCTGCTGATGAGCATAGGCACAAAGTGACCTGTGAGGGCCTCTGTGAACACGGATCAAATGCTAATGGACTGTCCTAGTTAGGACTTCCTCCAGAGCAGGGAGAATGAGCAAGAGAAGGCAAGCATGTGCCCCAGAGCCCTTGGGTGAGAACAAAGGGCCCAGCTCTGGGGAAATGGGTCACTCCCAGGAGGAGGTTCAATGGATGACGGGGATCTGGGTCTCAGCCCTTGCATAGGGAGGGGCTTGCTCTCTGCCTTTCCCAGCCCCAGCCCCCACAGGTCTCCCATAGCTGTGGTTCTGTTCATTCTTCAAATGCATGATACTGAGACCCCAAGCCGGACCCAGACCCTTCTTAGTACACAGTGAAGAGGAACTAGGATCCCTGCCTTTTGGTTACCGTCTGACAGGAGAGCCAGGTAGAGGGAAAACACAATCCAGCAGACAGGAACACTATCGAGACAGATAAAACCAGGGGGTGGTGTGTATGCTACAACCTGGTCACCAAGGCCTTTTAGGGACCAGCACTCCAGGCAGAGAGAACAAAGGCAGAGGGCCTGAGGCTGGGGTAGGTTGGTCCCCTGGGCAGGGGAGGCATCAGCATCTGCCGAAAGCAAGGGCTCAAGAGTGTACATTGTAAGTGCACCTGGCGTGTGGCTTTTGGTGTTTGCTCTGAGGGACACAAGAGAAGCTGGTAAATTTGGGTCAGAAGGTGGCTTAGGTTTTTAGAGTCTGAGTCTTTTCTCTGTCTGACACTCTCCAACGACAATGTGTGGACCTTTTCAGAGACTAGTAATGGTCTCAATGAAGCAGTGACCCAAGACATCAAAGAAAAACCCAACTCCACCTCCAGTTCCCACTCCAGTGCCTGGCCTGGCCTCTCCTCCAAGGCCGAAGCCTGGGCATGGGGAACCTGACTCAGGCTCTACCCTGCTCTGCACCATGTCTTTTCTTGACCTAGACCATGGGCTCCTTCTCTGAGATCTGTGATAGTGGCATGGGTCTCGGGATATTAGGTGTTTAAGGGCAGTGAGTTCTGAACAAGACATCGCATAGCCTGACCAGCACAGGCCTTCAGCAGAGCCTCCTCTGCCTCTGGGTGGGGTAAGAGATTAAGAGTCCAAAGCTACAGGAGAGATCGGCAGGAGCACACTACAGTATGAAGTAGGGCTGGAGGTTCAGGGTGCCTTCCATGAAAGCGCAGTCCGCTCTTGGTTACAGGGACAGGTTTACCCTGGGCCACAAGGATTGAGAGCAACTCACGCGATAACAGGCATGTAGTAATCAAACTTGGCCAGGAAGCCTGGGAGCGAAAGGGGCTTGTCCATGCCGATGATGTTACGCAGCCCCTCCACTGTATCTGCTGGGAGGGCGATGCCTCTCTTCCTGAAAATAAAACTCAGAATGAGGGGCTGCAGCCAGGGTTCATTGTGCAAGAGCACTCTCTACTCCTGCAAAAGATGTTGGTTTGCTTCTGAGACCCACACAGAGGCTCACTGCCATCTATAACTCCAGTTCCAGGAGATCCGATGCCTTCCAGCATCCCTGGCAGGCATCAGGCATGCATGTGTTACACATACATACACACTTGCAGGCAAAACACTCAGATACATAAAATGAATTTTTAAAACTACATGTACAAACCAAACAAATGAAAACAATGTGAGATGCCAGGGCAGGATCCAGCCAGGCCTCCCAAGGCAGCACAGAATCCAGAAAGAAACAAGGGGATCCTTTTATCTAGCTTCCCCCCCTGGGTCAGATGAGGAAACTGAGCTCTAAGGCCCAGAGAACAGAGTAGAGGTCTTCTAAGACTTGCAGCCAGAAGCCACAACAAATCACGCATTTCCCATCCAAGTCCACACCAGGCCAAGCCCTGCTTGGCTTCTGAGATTAAATGCATTCAGGGCGGTATAGCCAGAGACAAGTCAATACATGTCAAGGGGCTAACAGGTTGGCTGATGCCAGGGCGAGTACCATGGCAAGTCCAGGACTTCCTCATCAGGTCCAGGGGCAGGAGAGATGGATGGACACATGCCCAGACAGAAGCAGTATCATCATTCTCAGGACCTCTTCCTCTGCCCTCCCGCCTGGCATGTCACAGCAGACTGCCCCGCCCAGCACAGGTCAGCTGTACTGGTCACTCAGCTCAGGGCTCTGCTCCATTCCTGCCCCAACACCTTTGCCTTGCAGTCTCCTTTCTACACCAGGAGCTCTGCCTCCTCGTGGACTAAGGAAGCTGCTGTGAACTTGGTGTGTCCTCCTCCTGCTGTCTCCACCCATGTGACTTAGCTGCAGTTCACAGGCTCTCTCCCTTGGTTTCTCCTATTTTATCACCACTATCGTTAATATTATTGGGGTGTGTGTGCGTGTGTGTGTCTGTGTGTGAGTGTGGGTGTATATGTGTGAGTGTGTGTGTGAGTGAGTATGAGTGGTGTGTGTATGTATGTATGTGTGAGTGGGGTGTGTGTGTGGTGTGTGTGTGAGTGTGTATGTGTGTGAGTGGTGTGTGTGGGTGTGAGTGTGGTGTGTGTGAATGTGAGAGTGGTGTGTGTGAGTATGAGTGGTGTGTGTGTGTGTGTGTGTGAGTGTGAGTGTGTGTGTGTGTGTGTGTGTGTGTGTGTGTGTGTGTGTGTGTATTTAAAAGGGAATATTAAAGGGCTCAGACTAGCTTCACAGCATGCAGAAGCCCTGGGTTCCATTCCCAGCACAGCTATAAAACAAGCCCTAGACCCTGTAGTTTCCCAGAAGGTTAATACCTAGGTCTGTGTGCCCCAGCCTGTGTATCATGAATCCTCACCAGTCCCGTGTCCCTATAATTTGCCTTGGGGATATGTTCCTGCCCCGGCTGTGCTCCTGACCCAAAGGCAGGTTCTCATTACCCCCTGGTCCCTCCAGGTTAAGCTTGCTGCTGGCCAGACTGCCTAAGTCACCTTCCAAAGCTATGTGCAGCCATAGTGATCCGGGAGAGCCTTCAGGGGGAACACACTGCTAACTATGTTCAGAGACAGTGGTCAGACTGCAACCCTAAAGCCCAGAGGACGGAGAGGCCATGGTAGCATCTGGAGACAGACTGCAGGGTGGACAAGAGAAGAGCAATGGTGGCGACAGAGGAGGCCTGATCTTCATATGCTTTATAGAGGGCACAGGGTGGTGGAGGGGCCTGGGAAGGAGGAAAGAGATGGCTGTCAACACAGTCACTGAGACAGAGACGGGGTCACTGGCTTGGGCACTGTACACCAGGCCCTCTTCTCGGCTGCCTGAAGATTCCAAGGCACCTCTAGAGCTCAGTGGAGCTAGAAAAATCACACAGTGCCCCCAGTATCCACTTCTTGCTCTTTCACTCAGGGATACGCATGCCTTCTTGACCTGACTAATGAGCCTTCCTTGACCATTTAATAATACCAGATTAGAACCCATCTTAGTGTTCCACCCAGATGACCAAGGCCCTGTGCAATAGCTACCAGCTCCAAATGACCAAAGACCACACAGAGATAAGGACAGAGGCATCCCCCTGACACTGGGGCCACAGATGCTGATAGTGACATCTGGGAGTGACCTTTATAGGGCATCCTAGTGTGCACTGAGCTACTTGTTTTCCAGGCCTTACTTTATAGAAATCTCTGGTTGACGGTAGCACAGACTGTACCAGACCCCTGGACTAAAACTGCCCTGTGGAGGTTGGAGCAGAAAGATCCCAGGACACTACCATCTTCCATCAAGGGCTGGCTTGACTCCCACAAGGGGTGAACAGAGCTCTGGAAATCCCCAGGGGCCCCCAAGAAGTGCTGTCCATTGCACCGAATCCTGAGGAGGACGGAGGCTATCCATGGACTTACTTGGCATAGTATAAGATGGTTTCCAGCTTGATGGCTCCATCTAAGTGGACGTGCAGCTCTACCTGCAAGGGGCAGAGAAAGAACATGAGACACCACAGAGACTGAGAACCCCTTCAGAAGCCCCCTTTTCCTGGACACTTAGTTAATACATCTCTTCAATTCTTTACATGAATGCTCTTGCTTAAGCTCACCTGTATGTGTGTGGGGGGGCCGTGGCAAGTGCTTGGTGCCATGTCGTTCACAGCTCAGAATAAAGGCCTTGTCCAAAGTCACGTAGCAAGAAAGGGACATCATTCTAACCCCAATCCAGTTCCCAAACTTGTGATCAGAACCATGAGGCCAACCATGGGCCCCGTGGGAGTCAACCGCCCCACCAGAGCTGCTGCTCTCAGCCAGCTCTTGAGTTTAACTGGAACAGCCAAATGCCGACACCTCAACAGGCAGGCTCTGGGGCTCGGGGAGACAGCTCTGTTTATAAAGCTCTGCTGCACACCCATGAGGGGTCGCTTGAGTTCACTTAGCACCCACATAAAAAGTGTGGTGGTGCACACTTGTGATTCCAGAGCAGGGGCGATGGAGATGGGAGGATCCCTGGTGCTCACTAGCCAGTTAGGCCTAATTGGTAAGCCCTTGGGTCCCCGTGTGGAAACCTGTGTCAAGAAATCAGGTGGTGGCACTTTAGGGATGACACGGGATATTGACCTCTGGCCTCCACATGCAAACATACACTCACTCATACCTGCATGTGCTTGCATGTGCGCTCTCTCTCTCTCTCTCTCTCTCTCTCTCTCTCTCTCTCTCTCTCTCTCTCTCTCTCTCTCTCGTGTGTGTGTGTGTGTGTGTGTGTGTGTGTGTGTGTGTGTGTGTGTGTGCTAAGACTCCAGTCCACAGCTCTGTGGTAGAGTACAGACTTGGCTGTGCAAGCCTAGCACTGCAAACTAAATGCAAATATAAGAACACGGGGCAGGGTGTCACAAACGGGTGCTAGTCCAGCCTACATTAGCAGGCAACACATTTGGCAGCTAAGTCTTTCTAATCCTCTAGAAAGGGTCTTGCTGATCATCCCTTATTTGCCCAGTCCCATGTACAACACCTTGTACACAAAGCCAAGACCACAAGGGGCTTTGGCGAGAGTCCATTTGTTTAGGCTCCCTGCTCTACTCTGCTCTGGCTGATCTCAGTTGTTTGGCTTCTTTGGGCCTAAGCTTCACCCTAACAGCATGGGATAGTACACTCTTCTACAAAAACTATGACAAAGTTTAGAGAGTGACTGTGGAGAGGTGTGGCCCAAAGGAAGCCACCACTGCCTCTGGGACATGGTGTTTTCCACCAGCTGTTAAGAGGTAAAACAGGTGCCAGGAGCCAGTGACCTAAGGGACTCTGTATCTGCCTGGTCCAGGTCATGGAGGAAACTTCCTGGACCAAGGGAGACTCAGAAGTGCTTTTTCCCAAGGTGTGGTCATATCTGGAAATTGGTGACCTTGATAAGAAGACCTGGCAGGGAGGAGGAGCATCTAGGAACTGCTGGCCCAAGGGTCAGTGCCAGGAACTCTCACAGAGCCTGCTTCCAGCAGAAGAAACCAGGCCCAGGGCAACAGCAAGCAGAGGTGACAAAGCCTCCAGCAGACAAGTCCTTACAGTGGCCAGCATTCCTAAGGCCATCCACATGGGAGAAGATAGAGCAGCTACCCCACTTGTTAACCGTTTCAGTCTCCAAATATGTCCACCACTGGAGCCCTGAAGCCTCCTGGCCACGGAGCTATGTTACCTAAAGCAAGTGACTGCACCTCTCTGAGCCTCTACTTTCTTACGCTAGGCTGGAGTGGGGTGTTACCCACCCAGACGCCAGGGCCATGTGGCCGGGAGGGCATCACACACAGTGGGAGCCAGCCTCTGCTCACTCCTTTGCAATCTGGAGAAAGATACCTCCTTGTGCCTCTGGGTTCTCATGTCACATGGAGAGAAGAATACACCTTTCCCCTAGGTCTTCATGAATCATGTGGGTGGCCCATCATGAAGCTCTAGGTATATAGCAATTGCTAAAATCCTGTCATCTATGTTTGTTTTTTTAGAAACAATCTTATGTAGTCCCAAATTCACTCTATAGCCAAGAATGACCTTGAACCCCTGGTCTTCCTGATCCTTTATCTCTCAAATTGTTGTCTGAGAGAGGATCTCACTATATAGTCCGAGCAAGTACGAGATCATTATTAACACAGGCCGGCCTCAAACCTGCAATCCCCCTGCATTAGCTTGCCGAGCCGAGTGTTAGGATTATGAGCATGAAGCCATCATGCCCAGCACTTAGAAGTTTTCATTTGAGTAAAAATAGTGAAGCTCCTGAGTGTTGCTGGGTACAAAAGAAAGCAAAAGAGAGAGTCTTGTTCCTTTGGCATGCACAGACCAGCAGGGGACAAACTAGGAGCATGTGGATAAATATAGTTATAAACCAAGATGGTCCCACTGGAAACATTAACTGTGCCATCAAAGACAACAACAAACAAACTTAGCTAGGCAGCAAAAGCCTCCCGGCAAATCTGAACCAAGTGCTGAAGGATGCAAAGGAAAGAAACGGGCAAGTGAAGGTGAGGAGACAGGCAGAGAGCATTTCAGGTGGAGAGAGCAGTTTGTGCAAAGGCCCTGCAGCACGGGAAATGGGGGTGTGTGGGAATAAGGGAACGCTGAGACTGGAAACCTTAGTGCAGCACCACCCAGCGGGGTTGTGTGGCCACAAAAAGATGGGCTTCCTGGTAAAAGGCCAGAGAGCCAGCATAAGGTGTGAAGCTGGCAAGAGAGGGCGGCTGAGAGAGGCCACCACAGGCAAGAACTTGAGGCTGGGGTCTTGGACCAGGCTTTGGCTTAAGCCAGCACTTAGTGCAGGGGAGGCAGAGCCTGGGGAATAGAGGTCAGAGGTAGGAGAGACTGGAAGACATGGCATATAGAGACCAATCTACCAGGCTTATCAAGGAGGAGCAGTGACCTCCCTGGGTGGGAACACTGGGCCAACCATGCCCCCCCCAGAGCTGTCTGCATCAAAAGCCCTAGAACCAGTATAAGCAGGACCTTAGATGGTAACATGGAATCGTTCCCAATCCTAGATGGTAACACTGGTAACACATGGAATCATCCACAATCTCGGGCAAGCTTACCCTGGACTCTCTGTGTGGGCCCTGAATGTACTCTCCTCTCCTAGGAGTAGAGGAACAGGTGTTTTCACACTCAGGACAAGAAGCAACAGTGTGACCACAAAGGCAGAGATTGGATCCATGAGGCCATAAGCCTGGAATGCCTGACACTAGCAGAGGCTGGAAAAGCAAAGGGCTGATTCCCTGAGTTTTATGGTGAGCATCGCCCTGCAGGCACTTTGATTTTAGACTCCTGGCCTACTGAATGGTTGCATGTGGGCTTGGGGCGGATGTAACTGCATTTATTTTGTCTTTTCAGTGCTGGGGATGGAGCCTAGGGTGTTTTGTGGCTTTAAAGCCACTTAGCATATGGTCACCTGTTATAACTGCCCCAGGAATCTCATACAGCCAGGCCCTGCCAGAGGTCAAGGCGGGGAGGACACAATGCCCCTGAGTCTGAGAACATGGCCTGTAGGAATTCTTCAGGATACTGAGGTAGCGTTGGGAAGACATTGACGTCCCAGTCCTCATTTTGCGGGTGCTGGCGATGGAAGCCAGGGCCTGAGTAGACTGGTAAGCACTCTTTCACTGAGTTACACTCTCACCTCTATTTTTTGTTTGTTTTGTTTATTTTTTGTTTGTTTCAGTCAAGGCGGAGAAGAATGCCCTAGAACCCTGTGCTAGAGGGCTGAGCAAGGGCAGGATCCAGACAGGGAAAGTCATGAATAAGTGCAAGTAAGAAAGTGGAGAAGGTTTTGATTACCCTACTCTGAATGGCTGACACACAGCCAGCAGGGGGCAGAGGGTAGATGCAGATCTCAGCAGCTCATTGCTTTTAAGGTGGGAGTGAAGTTAACCACATTTGGACACTGATGGATGATGGGAGCAAGTTAACCACATTTGGACGCTGTGGATGATGGAGGCAAAGGAGGTTACTGAAAAGGGGGACAAGGGTTAGAGGGCAAAAAAAGCCTGGTCTATGAGAAGGGGGACCAGACAGTGGGCCAGGGCAGGGCAGTGAGAGCCAGGGGTCTGCAAGGACACTCAGGGAACACACTTACATGTCAACACGAGATGCCTCCACAGTGCTCTCTGCTGCAGTAGAGTAGCAGCGACAATTGTCAGGATGTGACGGCCCCACCTGTCAGCCCCCAGGAGACCATCAGGAGCGGAAACGCTCCGGGAAGCTCCAGGCAGATAGCCAGCGAGCCAGCTCTGAGGCTCCACACTGTCTTGGACTGCTCTGTCCTGTCCCACTTACCAGAACAAGAGCCCTTCTGAGGTTAGAGCCATAGGCTACGATGACACAGAAAACTCAAGGTAAAGAGAATCAGACACTAAGGGAAACAATATAGGGTGTCCAGGAGGCCCACCTGAAGGGGACTCACAGGCAGAGTAGGCAAGAAAAGGAAGGAAGGATCAAGGAGTTAGTGTGTAGTGGAACCAGGAAGCCTGCTGGGAACTGCTCTCAGAGATGGGAAATATTTTCAATAAGGAGGCACCTCTTAAAAGCATTCTCTAGCTTCCCGGGTGGAGAGCAGGCTGGGTTTAAACCTCGAGAGAAGACTGCTACCGGGTACAGGCTGGAGCCAGCTGCTGTACAGGATGTACTATGCTGTACACACAATACACAATACACAACAGCTCCCTGGGGGGGTGGGGGCAGGGCTCAGAGAACCATGCGGGGGCGAGGGCACCTCTGGGGCCAGCTGTCCACCATGATCCACAGAAACTGCCACATGGAACAGGTTGGTAGGGAGCAGACACATAGACCATCTCCACAGATCGAGACAGGTAACCCACTGAATGTTCCAGAAAGCTGCCATTGAAAAGCCAATCCACAAGCTCAGATGACCATGGAGGTACAAGTTTGGAGACTGAGGCGGGCCCCTGTCCTCCTGGCCACGTTCAGGAAAAGGAGCAGTTGGGGACTCTATTGAGTCTGTTTGAGTGTTCATTGTGTGTGTCACAACCTTGGTGGCAAGAACTTCATGCTCATTTGACACAAAAGGAAACTGAGGCTCAGTAAAGCTGTTCTCAACTGGTGGATTGCAACCCCTTTGGAAGTCGAGTGACCCTTTCACAGGGGTCACATATCAGATATCCTGCATATCAGATATTTGCATTACGATTCATAACAGCAAAATTACAGTTATGAAGGAGCAACAAAAACAATTTTATGGTTGGGGGTCACCACAACATGAGCAGCTGTATCAAAGGGTGGCAGTGTTAGGGAGGTTGAGAACCACTGCTCTAACGATTCAGAAATCAGTCAGTGAACCCAAGTCTGCCCCTGAGCTCCTAACGACTGTCTTCCTGGCCTCGCCACAGACGGGATGAACTGACAATAGAGCCAAGGTTCCCGGAGCTCCCACTGCTCTTAGAGTCCTCATCACATTTTCTCATGGCCACTAGGCAAGGTTCACATTAGATCCAGTTGCTGTTGCAGAGGTGGATTTGAGAAGTAAAGCTCAGAGTAGTTGAAGGGCCTCCCTAGAGCTGCCCAGACCAACAGTAGAGCCAACTCGGGGCTTGTTCATAGCCACGGCCCCATCCTGACCCTGGTCTCAGGTCTCTGTCCAGCCTCCTGACCTCTCCGGAGAGGAGTTTCATACCTCTCTACAGTCCCTCAGCAAGACCGGCTTATAATTGGCCATTATCTAGGAGAATGGCAGGAAGCCCTCCTAGGGCTTCTGGGGACGGGAAGTAGCTTAGTAACGGACATAATTACTGTGTATGAGGAACTAAGGAAGTACCAAGAGAAGTGAGGTTTGGAGAGGTGCTTTCAGGTCACAAGACATGCTGGAGACAGTGGACAGAATCAGGACAGGGGTCTGCATCTTGGCCTCCTTGGCCAGATGTTTTCATATCTGATTCAGGCCTATAGAGGGTGGGCAGGGCTTGTCCCAATAGGGACAATGTGTCCCCAGGCCTCCACACGCCTAAACACATACCCTGTTCTTCCTTCTTCCTTCCTTTCTCTCTTTGTTTCTTCCTTTCTCTGTTCCTTCCTTCCTTTCTCTCTTTTTCCTTTCTTGTTTCTCTTTTTCTTTTTATCTATCTTTTTTTTTTCTTTTTTTTGAGACAGTTTCTCTACACATCCCTAGCTGTCCTACAACTCACTCTGTAGACCAAGCTGGCCTCAAACTCAGAGACCCACCTGTCCCTCCTCCCAAGCTCTGGGGTTAAAGGTGTGTGCCAGCACACCTGCCTCCCTCCTCTGTTTTCATTTCACTTTTGCTTTTTCAAGAGCAGGGACCTGTCTATGTCACTCTGTTGTGTCTTAGGTTCCTAGTAAAGCACCTGCCACAGGAAAAAAAAAGGGGGCCCTTAGTTTATTGAATGCCATTGATCCCCCTCCCCATCCAGTCTTAATGACAGCAATGGCAGATGTGGCAGAGAATCCAGGGGGCGCAGAACAGCCAGGCCCTGGTCTTGAGTACCATAGCCAGAACCCAGAGGAGCTACAGGTGCCCACTGCCAGCCCAAATCTCTCCTTCCTACCTCATCTTAGCAATGGCTTGGGTGGAGCAGGGGTCAGGGGTCAGCCCCTCATGCCCCACCACCTCTTGGCTGACTTTTAAGATGATACCAACAAACAAGGCAGGCTTATGCCAATGAACTACCTCAGCCACACCTCCTTCAGGAAGCCCTCCAAGCTCAGCTCAGCTTTTCTGGGCTCCTGTAGCTCCAACGTACAGACTGGAAGGAGCCAGGCAGCCCTTGGGTGTTTCCTGCAGCCTTGGGGCCTGGCGGGGCAATCTGCTGCTATTCATGAGCCACCCTAGAAGGTCCCCAGCCAGCGGGAAGCATCTCCCTCTGAGGGAAGTCCCTACTTTATAGGTGATAAGACTGAGGCTCAGAGAGGAGCTTGCCTTAGGTCACAACAGTATGAAAAACAAATGAACACCAGAGCCAAGAAGTTGCATGAGCCTAAAGCCAGGAGCCTTTGCATCCTGCAAGGCAAGGTGCTAGGCAGAGGAAAGGAAAATGTGACCAATAACGATGTTGACCTCTATACACAGGGCTATCAGTGGTGTTCCCACACTAAGCAGCTCACATTTGGTGTGTGTGAGATGGGTACAGGTTTAATTCCTGTTTAACAGGGAAAACTAAAGCACAGTTGTTTAATTCCAGTAATTAAGTGGGAGAGCAGAACTCAGAGAGTGCAGGCCTGGCCCTGGCCCCCACAGTGCTATCTAACCCTGCAGCTACTGAGGCATGGCTCACCCATACCCCTAGCTCCATGATAAATATAGCAGCATTCAACCTTATTTTGGGGTCCCCTTGTCCAAAGCTATCCCACAGTGCTGCCTTCCCTAACTCCAGGGGGTACCACCACAGGACTCTCTCAGGACACCTAGGCAGGTGCAGGGCAGCCTCCCAGGATATGAAATCAGGAGTCAGGGCTGGCCTCCCTGCCTCCCTGTGTGACTACAGACCCCTTCCTCTTTCTGGTCCATCATTCTGCTCTGTCAAACAAAGACTTCCATGAAACCAAATCTCCATCTGTCCCCTCCCCAACAACTGTCACACGAATCTAAACAGGTGAGCCAGGCTCTTCCCAGGGGTAGCTTCATTTTAACAGGTGGCTCTGGTAACAAAGATACCACAGACCCAAAGAAATATACTTCTGCTCCAGACCAGAAGTGAGGGTAACCAGAGAGTCCAGGAAGCACCCTTTGTAACGCCCGGAAGGAAGCACACACTTTAGAGCCAGGCACTGTCACAGAAGCCATAGGGGAGTAGGTTTCCCCAAGGCTCCGAAACAGCAGTTTTTCTGTTTCAGCAGTTGAAGGAAGCTGAGTTTCAGGGCCTGCTTACCTGAGGACTTACCAGTCTGAGAGGCAGGGGTTCTACCGTGGGTCTGTCTGAAGGCCAAGGCCATGGCATGGATTCTAAGTCCTTGCCAGGTAACATCCCCTCACCCTCCTTTCTCCCCCACAAACGAAAAATGACAAATTAATCAGCAAAGCAGTTAATAGCACCTACTTCAGTTTTAGGCCAGTCTGAGTTGTAGCCCAGCTATGCTGCTTTCTGGCCGTGCTACTTTGGCAAGTTCCTTTGCCTCTCTGAGTCAGTTTCCTCCTATGTAAATGAAGATAACAGGACCTGTCCCGGAAGGCTGCTGCGAATGAAATATGACTTAATCCATACAAAGCAGCTAAAATCGCACTCAGTACAGAACACACACACACACACACACACACACACACATCCAAATGTGAGAGAGCAAAGGCACCCCGGGACCATGCTACATATGAACCGTCACAGGAGGAAAGGCTGGTTTAGAAACAGCCTTTGCAGCCTGGACCAGTTCTCTCAAAGTCTAAGATGTGAAATGCACAGATAGTACAGCTATGAGCATGCTCCCTCTCCTCTCTGGTCCTCAGACAACTCCACTTGCAAATGGGATGCTGAGAGCTGCCTGTTCAGTCCTTCAGGATTCTATGAATGAAGTGGCTAAAGGTTCCCATTACCCATGACCAGTCCAAAGACCCTCAGCCCCATCACAACCAGAGGCAGGGGTCAGCATGATGGACCTTTAACACAGGGTGGCAACTGGATCCATGGGATTTTCTAACCCTGCTTCAAGTGTACACACACACACACACACACACACACACACACACACACACACACACACACACACACACACACTTCTTCAGTGTCCAGCAATACTTAGGAAGCAAGCATCCAAAGCAGGTAGCAGGTGCCTAGGCTCTTGCTCCTCCAAGTAGGCTGGTGGACAAGCAGTGTTACACTACTTGGGGTCAAGACAACAGTATTTCTACCCCACCCAAATCTCCTCAGTCACAGCCTGCACAGTTAAAGCCAGGTTACGTGAGTGCACATCTAAGTCTGGAAGGCAGGGCTGAGGAGATGCCTCAGTGAGTAAAGAGCTTGCAACACAAGTGTGTGGATCTGAGTTCAAATCCACAGAGCTCACAGGAAAGCCGGGCACCATAACTCCCGTCAGCAATCCCCACTACTCCTCTTGCGAAATGTGAGGCAGAGACAGGAGAATCCCCAGAAACTCACAGGCAGTTATAACTGTCTGATGTTCCAGAGGTGAGCAACAAAGAGACCCTATCTCAAACATGCTGGATTGTGAAAACTGACACCCAGGGTTGTTCTCTGGTCTCCACATGTATGCCTGCATGCACACATACATACATACATACAATGCAAAACACAAAGCTCTGGAAGGTATCATCAGCTCACCTTGAAGTTGTCCAAGCCCCAGGTAGCTCAAAGAACTCAGCAAAGGCCCCTGACTCAGGTGAGATGCCATCTCATCCCCAAGGCATTTGCAGAACTCACCCAGGAGAGACAGGGGCATGGAATTTCTGGCTTTTATATTTTATTTTCTCATCCAAAACAAGGTCTTGCTATACAGTTCAGGCCTAGAACTAAAAAAAAAAAAAAAAAAAAAATCCCCCTGTCCCAGCCTTCCAATACTGGGAATTACAGGTGTGCACCATGAAGCCTGGCTTAGGAGATGGAAATTTGAAGCCAGCTGTCAATGTGGGCTTTTCTCCCAGCTTGCCTATCTCCTAGTTAAGTTCTCTGCACCCATTTCTGCAATTGTACATGGAGAGAGAACCTCACAAGATCATTGCCAGATGGGCTGGCTGTGTGCAGTTATGGTGTGGAGGCTGCCCCCTCAGTCTGCTTCCTTCCACTGGTGACCCGAAGGTACACAGGCCACCCAGACTCTGATCACAGTGGCTCCTTCCCACTTCTGCCAGCGACAGCAGCATTCCTCACTGGTCATGACATGAGACCTGTCACAGTCAGACGCAGCAGCCAACACGGCACCTTCCTGCTTAAGCACTGCCCTCTAACTTCTGGACACTGGTGCTAGTAGACCTAACAATGAAGTCCTTTTTCCCAGGTGTGGAGTCTGAGGCAAGGAGGAACTGACCTGCCACCATGAACCAGGTGACAATACCAGGGATCATAGTATATTAGCACTCCCGCAGAGCTGTTACAAAAGGGTAGGTAGGTGCTACCAAAGTATGGCCTGCCTTTCATCTTTAGTTTCCATCACTCCCATTAGGGGAGGTGGTTCCCCTGATCAAAGAGAGAGAGGGGGGAGGGGAAGAAGAAGGAGAAGAAGGAGAAGGAGAAGAAGAAGAAGAGGATGAGGAGGAGGAGGAGAGGAGGAGAAGAAGAGCCTTCAAAGGCAAGGAGTGTTATGATGAGGGGCGCCAGACAAGATGTACGAGGGGCTTGGATTGGGCAGGAAGAGGCACAGTGCCCTTGTAGACTTTAGCTTCTTACAGGAGCAGAGTGAGTTCCCTATGGTAAGAGCAGGTCCACCTGCCCTTCCCCCTCCAGGCACACATATGTTGCACAGCATACACAGTGGATTCTTACCACTTTGCCATGGCTGCCATCACCACTCAACGTCTTGCTTCTCGGATGGGTAAGTCTGAGGCTGTCTGTCTCTGATTCCTCCCTAAGTCCTCAGTTCAACACTCAGTTGACCAGTTCAATTTGCCTGGTTGACTGTTGGGTCTAATGCCTCACTGGACAGAATCTGTAAGGGCTGCAAAGCTGGCCTTAGGGACCAGGACTCTCCCTGACTCTCGTTGTTTCCAAGAAACCACAGCTGTGGGCATAGACCACGGGTCCTCCACTGGGGTCAAGGGCCATGACCTGACCCCAAACAAACCCATTGTGGCCAAAGGCCCAGGGTGCATAGGAATTCCTCCCCAGAGCCCTGCTGCCTCCTCGCTTCCCTTTCTGGCTTGGATCACAAGCTGTTCCCAAAGGTGCATTCACAAACCCAAGTTACCTGGTGCCAATAAAGCAATTATAACACTGAAGTATAAAGCCACTCGCAGAACATTTAACGGCTAGAGACCCTGGGCCCCATTCTACTGAGGTTCAGACATTAGGTCCCTGCCCAGGCTCACACCACTGCACAACCCCACCCACTAGGTGCCCATTTGGCAGACAGCGAGTTTGAGACCCAGAGTGGACAGGGCATGGGCAGCAGCCGAACCCGAAGGCCTGCCAGAGGCACCTCCAGGTTCTGGACGCTCCCTGCCACATCGTCTCTCACTCGACATCCCGGAAGCCAGCAACGGCCTGGGCTAAGGGGAGACGCCAGCGGGAGTCCTCCTATGTATGCATCTAGGGTGAACACTCCCAGGGCTGGGCCCGGCTAAACCCTGGGACAGCCCGGGGACAGAACCCGGGCGACAGAGCCCCTTCGCGCTCACTTTGGGCTTGTTGAAAGCGGGTGTCTGGGCCATGGTGTCGAGTGTGCACCCTGGTGTTGCTCTCTCCGCTGAAGCTCTCCGGGTCCGCGCTGGCTCGGTGGCGGGGTCGCTTCCCGAGGGCTCTCAGAGAAAGCAGACAGCCACGCTCCTTTTTACCGGGCTGCCGGGGCAGGTCCCGCCCACTCCCCGCCCACACTGAATCCTCCGCCTTCCAGCGCTCGGGCTCCGCCCTTGGCCCTCTGGCAGCCCCGGCGCCCATTTCCCGGTATTGTGGACCCCAGATCTTCCTGGCGGTTACACCCTAGAAAACTCCCAGGTGAGCCCCCGGAAGGCGTGAACCCAGTGTTCCCGCCACCAAGCCCTGGCCCCTTTCCGGCCCCTTCTGCACCGAGGCTTCCACTGTTGCCTGGGCGCCTACTGTGTTCAGGCCGGACCTGGAGGCACCGAGCCCGGGAGCCTCGTGGGGCTGGATTCTGCCGGATAGGATCCACTTGTTGCAGAATCCCAAGGCGAAAGTGTGTAATTAGGGAGATATAGTGGAGTCAACGACGGCTGGAGCTCACCGTGGGACAGCAGGTGGGGTGCAGAGGACATTCGTTGTATGTGTGAGAGACTCCTGGGAGCTAAAACTGAAAGGACACCAGGGTGGCTGGAGACACAAAGGGCGAACAGAGAGACACAGAGTTTATCTCTCCCAGGGCAGCTAGGCTGGAGAAACGCGCCCACGTATCTAGACCTACTCAGAATGCTCACAATGACTCTGGGGCGAAACACACCGGACTGTCTGCTCCGCGGAGTATTTATTATGCACAGTAAAGTGAGTTTGGCTGCAAAGCACAGCAGGTGTATGCAGACACAATACCCAATGGGGACAGAAAGAATACGTGGAAGAAAACGTCATGCATGCTGGTCAACTTTGAAAACATAGAAAAACAACACCAAAAATATGTGTGTTTAGCTATAGGCATCAGAGAGGAGGAATGTAAAGCAAGGGAAACATACACTTAAGTCTAAGCACTGTCATTCCAGGGGTGGGACAGGATAAATCTGTGGGAAGACCGGAGCACACGGAAACATCGGTTTAATGACAGTATCCCAGAACTGGGCTAGATGCAATGCCCACTTTCCATCTGTAAACAAGCAAACCTATAAATAGGAGGGGGAGAGGAGGTAGGAGAGTAGAGGATGGAGACCAAACAGGTGAGGTGGAAGCTAAATCACGTTATGTTTCACAGTGAGGTTTGGCCCTTCCCATGAGCCTGCTGGGAAATAAGTGAAGGGTTGTCAGTGCTTTCTGGACAGCATCAAACCTTTGTTTGGAAAAAAAAACCCTCCAGCTGCAAAGTCTAGAAACTTACCTAGGTTGACATCACAGGTGAACTGGTTAGAAACATACCCTTGGCTGAGGGCAGGGGTGCTGTACTCTAGCAAATACTTGCATGCACGCCGAGGTGGGGACACCTGGGCACCCTGACAGGAAGGATCCAGGCGAGAGAGACAGTGGGGACAGATGAGAGAGCCATGCTGCATGTAAGCCACAGAATTTGGATTTGGGATTGGGTTGCATGTGGGAGTAAGGGAGAGGACAGATTGGATCAAAATGGTTTTTCTAAGACAGGGATGGTAATATGTACCTGTAACCGTAGTATTCAGGGAGCTGAGGCAGGGCAATGTTGGCCTATGACTGAGATTATTGAGATTCTGTCTCAAAAAAGGAAAATCTCTAACACACTGTGGCTTTGTGGAAGGTTTGTTACTTTGGATACGTGACACCACCACCCCATGTGGTCACACCCTCGGTGGCCAGAGTTGTGGCAGCACTTTATAAACATCCCATTCAATCTGTCCCACACCCTGCGATGCAGGAATCATTATTAGTCTACAGATGAAGTCCCTGAGCCCGTAAGAGGGCACTGCCCACTGGGTTCCTGGAAGATTAGCGCATTGTAGAGAGTGCTGGTACTTAAATTTGGTTCTGACTCTATATCTGGGTCTGGGCTATAACAGTCAAGTCTTTCTCCAAAGTCAGTCTGGCATGTTAGGGAAAGCTGAGGCCATGGGGATGACTTGCTGCTCCACCAAAGTTGACAATTCTTTGCTAGTCCTGTCTTTGCCTGATGGAGTGTAGGTTCTGGCTTCTTACCCTGGGAGGGCCTGAAGGTCTTGCTGGTAGAATATGGCAGAGGAGGTCTAGACTGTAGTGTCTGAAGGGGTTTGAGGCTCTTCCCACTTTCACTGGGGCCTCTTGGTTTTTCTGTCTGGGAACTTGAGCCACCAGAAGATACTGTCACTGGTGAAAAGTCTGTGTTCAGTTAGTTCGGTCAGCTGTGGAGCCAAGTCCCACCTCTGAGCCACCCCTAATCCCACCATCTGAGGTACTGTGAAGCCACCCACAGTCAGTGCCCAGTGGAGCCCGGCCACATTCCTTGCTTGCAAAGCTATGGTGGGTGTTTTGGGGTAGGTGCTTCACCTGCCATAGCCCCCAGCTTCTGTACCTCAGTGTGCTCCATCCTAACCAGACCCAGAAAAGTTTCTAGATCTCAGACTGCTGATGCTCTGCTCTTTAGGTAGGGCCAAACTTGCAGGAAATTAGCTGAGTGGTGGGTTACAAGTATGGGTACACGAACCACCCTTCTGCCAAAGCAACCTCATGGCGTACACAACACCATGGACTCTTTTGCCCATGGCACAGGCAGAGGGGCAGAAGGTGACAGGGTGGAGAAACCAGGACACTTATTTCCTCCACTCCCCAAGTCATCAAAGAGAACTGTTTTCTGGCAAGGCCATAACTTCTGGTAGGCCTCTTCTCTCTACATCCCCCCCCCGCCCCCCGAAGCTCCCCTCCAGCCCCTGCCTCTAAGACAATGATCCCAAGAACTGTACTATGTGTGGCTGCTCTCCCTGAGCTATGTTCCTGGTGTTAGGGCTTTCCTAGGTGTAGCTCCTGAGACAAAGTTTGGGGTTTATTTGAAAATATCTAAGGAGTCACAGTAAGGGGGATGCAGATAAAGGACAGGGCAGTGACAGAACCCAGTAGCAGGTGGGTGTCCAGGCTGAGCTCTAGACTTAACCTCTGGCAGTTGATAGGGTATGCAGTTAATCCAGCTGGGGGCCCGGGGAGTGAGAGGCATAACCGCACACTCCCTCCATGATCAGGTGTGCTTGTGTGTTTATTTTGCATTTCCAAGGACCAAACCCCAGACTCCTTGAGTGGCAGGCAAGCATGCATCCCCGACACTCTCCTCTGATATTGTTCGAAGCTTCTTCCATTAACTTCTTGGTGCCTTGAGTTCAGCACAACCAGCTAAGCTTGCTCCTGTGGTTGCTTAGGACCTGCAGCAGAGAGAGACAGATCTGGGGACATCCAGGTGTCATTGGGAAGTAGTTTTCACCATGGAAAGGGATTTCCCGGTTACTTGGGTGGCACATAGGCATAGCCCACACTTCTGTAGTCAGCACATGTGTTAAACTTTCGTCCATTGCTCCATTTGAGTGTGTCATCTGGTCCTTGCCAGGTGAAACGGGCTGGTCTTGAGCTTCTCCATACAACACACATCAGGCAGAGAGCAGAGGAGGGATAGAGAGAGATGCCTTTCCCCCTAAATGCATTCTGCACACAGTACCCTGTTTGTTACTGAGGTAGGTTCTTGGGCACACAGGAGCCCTGGCTCTCCTAGCCTTCCTGCAAAACCAAGGTCAAGCCTAGCCTCAACTAGGGTGGAGTGGCTCATGCCTGTATTCCCAGTGCTTGGGAGGTAGAAGCAGGATTGCCAGAAGATTAAGACCAACTTGGGCTACAGAGTGAGACTGTGTCTCAAATATAAATCCAATTCTAGCTAGTAAGTTGCATTATGGAAACTGCTTAGGAGTAATCTCTCCAGCTAAGCCTTGGTAATAACATTGCTGATGCAATAGCTAAACAGCTAATGTAACAACGTGTGTGTGTGTGTGTGTGTGTGTGTGTGTGTGTGTGTGTGTGTGTGTGTGTGTGTGCTTCATTAAAAAAAAAAAAGACAACAACAACAACAAAAAAAAAAACTACAATCTACTGGGCCAGGCTTTTAGTCCCAGCACTTGGTAGAGGCAGAGGCAGGCAAACCTCTGTGAGTTCAAGGCCAGTCTGATCTAAATGGTGAGTTTCAGGACAGTCAAAGCTATATAAAGACCTTGTCTCAAACACTAAAACATTAAAAAAAAAATACAATCTTTCATCAGTAAATACTGTAGCAAAGAGGATGTAACAAATACCTGGCCTAGTACTGATCCCCCATCTCCAAGCCCATGCTTCCTCAATTCTTCTGAGTGGGTGGTCTTCTCCAGGTCTGCTGAATCTCCAGCATCTACAGCACTGGGATATCAAGGTCATGTTTGCTCCAGCCAGTTGGAAGAGGAAGTTTGAGGTAGCCAGGCTCAGAAGAAGCACATTTAATTCACTCAAGTAGGGTACTTGCTGGGGGATGGGGTGTTCTGGGAAATGTAATCTAAAGTTAGTGTAGGAAATTATCTTTCTTGTGGAAGCCCTTTTGTTCTCCTTTCAGGAGACTTGCTACCATCTTCCTTAGGTCAGAAAGCCCTGAAGGGCTGAAGAGATGCTCAGGACTCAAGAGCACACGCTGGTGTTGCAGAGGTTCTGAGTTTGGTTTCCAGTACCATGTAGGTTGGCTCACAAACACCTGTAACTCTAATTCCAGGGAATCTAATGCCCTCTTTCAGCCTCCATAGACACTGCACTCATATGCACCTCCACATATATAAATAATTTAAAATAAAATAAAAAAGTCATGTGAATAGTAAATGTGGTGGCACATTTCTGTAATTCCCACATCTGGCAATTTGCGGCAGAAGAATTGGCTCATCCTTAGCTACCTAGAGAATTTGAGGCCAGCCTGGGCTACACGAGGCTTTCTCAGAAAGGAAGGAAGGAAGGAAGGAAGGAAGGAAGGAAGGAAGGAAGGAAGAAAGGAAGGAAGGGAAGAATGAAGCCTTATCATTAGAAGGAAAGCAGATAGGACCAAAGATCATCATGTTAAATTAAATAAATCAAGTTAGAAGAGAAAAGTAAGCCACATTTTCTCTCAAGTGCAGACTGTGGAGGAAAAATTATAAAGGAGTTTATTAGTGATACAACGGTCAGGAGAAGGAGAAGGTAATGGTGCATATGAGGGAAGCACATTGCATGCATGCTCCCACTATTTTGTATGATTAATGTCACGAATCAAAGAAGACCTATGACTTGAGCTAGCCAGTGGGTGGGTCCATTTTCTCTCCAGATCTCCAGGCCGAGGCCAAGGACTGAGAAGAGTGAGCTTGTGTGTTGTGGGGTGTGTGTGATGGAGTGTTAGGGGACACTCTGGTCATTGTGATGCCCTAGGGGAGCTGCATCTCAGCAGAGTCAGGTTAATGATGCAGGTGAGGATTTCCAGGTAGCAGTGTTAGTTCCTGGCACCTCCTATCTCCATACAAGATGTATCCCAATGATACCCACTGTTTACTAAGCACTTGTTATGTATCTCATATATGATGCCATCTAGTCCTCCCAGCACCCCTGAGATCCTGAGGGGCAAGGACCACCAATAGCTCCTCATTTGGGGAGGAGACAAAGCTCAAGGTTGGTTGCTAATGAGAGATGTACCAGGGTTGAGTGTGAACATGCTAGGCAGTGCACTTGCGTGGAAAGCAGGTGCAGCTGGCAGCAGCCAGGCCTGGGGGAAGATCCTGGCCAAGAGGCAGGAACCCAGGGTTTACATCCTGGCTCTGTTCTGATGCCAGGTGACTAAGGAGTATGGCCTCCTCATTTTCTCAACATAGCTCCCCAGGTTGACTCTGTACCAGGCTTTGAGATTATAGGGGATGTCTCACTTTGCTTATTCATAATTCTTTAGGTAAGCTGTCCCCTCCTAATGTGACACATTGTGACAATGATAAGTTTATCTTCTTCCCCTATGAGTCTGAGTACATGTCCAGGAGCCCCAGGATTACAGAGTCAATGATAACAGAGCAGTTACAGAGTACAAATGGTCAACATTCATGATGGCCTACACTTGCAGCTTCAGGCAGGCCCTGAGCCCCCATTTCCTCCTCTGTATAGTGGAGATGATGATACAGATTCTCACGGAATAAGCCAGAGTCATCCCTAATTCAGAGCCAATTTGTGGATATATCTGGCTCATAGTCTAAGCCATAGGCAAATCCCATTCTCAGACCAAGGAGAGCATCTTTATTTGGTAAGGAACCATCACAAGGAGGTACACATGCCACATTGTGGTGGCACATGCTTATAATCCCAGCATTCCAAAGGTTGAGGCAGGAGCACCAGAAATTCAAGATCATCCTCAGCTATTTAGTGAATTTGAGGCTAGTCTGAGCTACAAGAGACCCTGTCGTGAATAAACAAACTAAATACTACTGTGCTGAAATAATTGGTCCAGCAGCAGATCCTCCAAACATCAAAGACGATCCACAATCCTTGACTTCAAAGTTTAAGATATATTCAAGGGTTGGGGATGTAGCTCAGTTGGAATAGTACTCATGTAGCATGCACAAGACCCAGGGTTCAGTCTCCAGCAGTAGATAAGGGTGCATGCCTGTAAACCTAGCATTCAGACAATGGAGTCAGGAGGAGAAGGAATTCAGGGTCATCATTGGTTACATAGTAAACCTGTGGCCAGTCTGGGTACAGGAGACACTGATTCAACAAACAAACTAACAAAAATAACAACAACAACCAAACTCACCAAGAATAATAAGAACAGAGAACATATTTGAGTATTTTCTAATTCTTTAAACTTTGTAGAAGCTAAAGAAAACATCTGTGCTCCAGATTTGACCCTGGATGTGTGAACTCCATACAGCCCTGTCGCTGTTGGCTGATCTCCCAGGATCTGAGTGGGAAGAGAGCCTGGGAGAAGACGGACCTCACCTCAGGTTACAAAATAGGATTAGCATCTTTTCACAGCAGAAAATCCCCAAATGATAGTGGTTATAAGACATGTTTCTCTTTCTCTGTTGTATGAAATCCAGATGCAGGCCATGAAGGTCATGACTCTGTGAAGACAGCTCAGACCATTTTTGTTCTGTTACACTTAGTGTGAAGCCCCCAGGCCCAGTGTCTACTGTAGCTGCTGAGGAAATGACCACTCACACCAGCAGTTCCATGATCAGAGCAGAACAGAGCCCAGTGCCTTCCTTTTAAAGATTCAGTTCCCTTATGAAATTATATGACCACACTTAACTGCAAAGGAGTCTGGGAAGTATGTTGCATTTTAGTTGGAAAACAATTCTCCCAGATAAAAAGGAGGGTCCTGTTACTAAAGGAGAAGATAACTCAGCTCAGTGGTTGAGTCCTTGCTTAGACAGGCATGGCCCTGGGCCCCATTCCCAGAGACCTAGAAAACTGACCAAGAGGATGTTACACAGTGGAAGGCAATGAGCCCCCCTGGCCCATCAGATGGTCTGGTGCATTGAGGAGGGTAGGAAGAAAGTATGGCCAGACACTGGTGTCCATGTGGCTTCTCTCATTATATGTCTTTGAGTCTCTTTGTGATGAAGAGGAAAAAATGAAAAAGGGCAAGCCAGGAAGAGGGCATTAGTATGAAGCACTCATCAAAGAAATGAGCCCTGTGTGAGCACACGATAGGGTCTCCTTATCAGGGCGGGGAGGGTCTCATCCTGCCTGTGCCCGTGTGAAATGAGTCCTGGTTGACCAGTTGTTCCTCAGAGCAATAGTCAACCAGCCCTTCTGCCCTCCACCTCTGGGTGTTCAGAGGAGCCTAGTTCCTCCAACCCTTGAGCCTTGTGGGAGCTCAGCAAGTCTGTCTCAGCAGCTCCTTGGAGCCCCAAGGTCTCAGGCCCTGCATTCCCTGTCCACCTCCATCCATTATTAGTCCTATAGCATCCACAATTGAGCTGATTCTTTCTGTCTGCTGTTATCACTTCACAGGTGTCATTGTCCCAGTCACCGTGTGTGTGTGTGTGTGTGTGTGTGTGTGTGTGTGTGTGTGTGTGTGTGTGTGTTCCGTCCGTGTCCTTGTCATTCTCCTAGAATCCTAGAGAATGGTGATATTAGGTAAGTAAGTGATAGCAGTCAGCCATAGCTAGCCAATAACCTCTGGCTTATGGTCTTGCCTGGGGAAACCTCAAGGCTTGATAACATTCTGTGGGGTTCCCAGCCTGGCTACCCCTTCTTCTTTCAGCTTTGGGGGCCCTTGGTGCCTCAGAGTTTTCTTTATCTCTGCATCTGCATCTGCATCTGACCTCTGGCCTGTACTCCTGCTAAAGGGCAGGACCTAACCTTCCTTGAGCCTGAATGGGATTGGGCGGGCCCTAAACTGCTGGATATGAGTTCCTGGCCTAGCCCACTCCTTAGATGTCAGTTTGATCTATGATGTATTAAAAACCAAAGGTGGGGCTGAGAATGCTATTTCTAAACTAAAATGCTAGCGTCGATCTCCTTCCAGAGGTATGTTCCCACTGGAATATGGATGGAGTCCAGTGTCAGTCCCCCAGGGGAACCTGCCAGAGTGTTACCTGTCTGAGAAGTTTTTAAGAGCAGGGGTGATGGTATACACATGTAATCGCAGCACATGGGAGCCTGAGGCAGACAGATCATGAGTTTGAGGGAACCCTGAGCTGCACAGTGACAGTCTGTCTCAAAAGCTTAAGACTTGCAGACTGGTACAGATAACATGTGTCTTCAGACCCCAGTGGCCTTCTGAGATTCTTATGGGGAAGAGGTGAAGAACCAAGTGGACAGCCTTCCCGATGGGGATTTTCCTGAGGTACAGGGTTTTCAGAGCTAAAACCAATATGGTGGCATGGACGTTCACCAGAATTTCTGATGCCCACCAGAATACTCTATAGGTGCCATCTTGTGGGTGCCCATGCGTCATCAAAGCTTACTCTCTGTGGTGTAGAGAGATGACTTAGTTGATAGTCTTCCATATAATCATAAAGACCTGAGTTCAATTCTCAGAACCCACATAAAATTGTGCCTGCAAAGCTGGGCAGTAGTGGTGCATGCCTTCAATCCCAGCACTTAGAAGGCAAAGGCAGTCAGATCTCTGTGAGTTCAAGGCCAGCCTGGTCTACAAAGCAAGTTCCAGGACAGCTAGGACTGTTATACAGAGAAACCCTATCTGGAAAAAAAAATGTGCCTGCAGTCCCAGCCCTGGAGCAAAGACAGGAAGATCTCTGGCAAATCCTTGTCTGCCAACTAGTCTGGCCAAGTTGATGAGCTTCAGGGTCCAGGAGAGACTATCTCAAAAACTAAGGTAGAGAGTGAGTGAAGAATATCCAATATTCACTTCTGTCCTCCACACACACATACACACTCCCTTCCTTACCCAAATGCACACCCACAAGCATACACACACATACATATGCACACACTCAGACATACCCATGCATACACAAATAAGCATACACAAACGCACATATACATATACATAAGCACACACTCAGATATATACATGCATACACAAACACACATATACACATACATGAGCACACACTCAGACATACACATGCATACAAAAATAAGCATATACACATACATAAGCACACACTCAGACATACACAAGCATAAACACACAAGCATACAAGTGTACAGACACACAATGTTTACTATCTGCTGTCACATACATCTCTCCATTCCATGTCACCTAGCACTTTTTTATTCTTAATTTATTTTTTACATTTCAATCTCAGTTCCCTCTTCCTTCTCTTCTCCTGCTCCCTCCACTTGTCCCCCACCTCCTGTCTGCTACTTGGAGAGAGAGTAAGGCCTCCCCTAAGAAGTCTCTACTAAGTCTGGTCTGCCCCATCATCTCATTGAGGTAGGACCTCTCCACCCCCCACATCCCTGTGTCTAGGCTGGGGAAGGTGTCTCTCCATACAGAATAGGCTCCACTAAGTCAGTTTGTGCATTAGTGTTAGATCTTGGACTTACTGCCAGTGGCCTCACATATTGTCCCAGTCACAACATTGTCGCCTATATTAAGGAAGTCTAGTTCATTCTTATGCAGGTTCCCCATTTGTCAGACCTGAGTCAGTGATCTCTCACTAGCTCGGGCCAGCTGATTCTGTGGGTTTCGCCATCATGGTCTTGACCCCTTTGTTCATATTATCGCTCCTCCCTCACTGTGATTGGACTCTAGGAGCTTGGCCCATTGGTTAATTGTGAATTTCTGCATCTGCTTCCATCTGTTTCTGGAAGAGAGGTCTAGCTTCTCTGGGGTTGTTGATTGTAGTTTGTGTATCTTTTGCTTTATGTCTGGTATCCACTTATGAGTGAGTTTATACTATATTTGTCTTTCTGGTTTTGAGTTACCTCACTCAGGATGGGGTTTCTATTTCTGTCCATTTGGCTGTGAATTTTAAGATGTCATTGTTTCTTACAGCTGAGTAACACATTTTCTTTATCCACTCTTCAGTTGAGGGGTATCTAGGTTGTTTTCAATATCTGGCTATTATGAATAATACTGCTATGAACATAGTTGAACAAATGTCCTTGTGGTGTGAATATGCCTCCTTTGGGTATATGTCCAACAGTGAGTGGTATTGCAGGGTCTTGAGGTAGGTTCTTAATTTTCTGAGAAATCGCCATATTGATTTTCATAGCGGCTGTACAAGTTTGTACTCCCAGCAGCAATGGAGGAGTGTTCCCTTTTCTCCACATCCTCTCCAGCATAAGATGTCATTGGTGTTTTTGATCTTAGCCATTCTGATCTGTGTAAGATGGAATCTCAGAGTTGTTTTGATTTGCATTTCCCTGATGACTAAGAATGTTGAGCATTTCCTTAAGTGTCATTCCACCATTTGAGTTTGTTCTGTTGAGAATTCTCTGTTTAGATCTGTATCCCATTTTTTAGTTGGATTATTAGGTAGTTTGATGTCTAGTTTCTTGAGTTCTTTATATATTTTGGAGATTAGCCCTCTGTCAGATGTGGGATTGGTCAAGATCTTTTCCCATTCTGTAGGGGAGCTATTTTGTCTTGTTGACTGTGTTCTTTGCTTTACAGAAGCTTCTCAGTTTCAGGAGGTCCCATTTATTAATTGTTGCTCTCAGTGTCTGTGCTACTGGTGTTTTATTTAGGGAGTGGTCTCCTGTGTCTATGTGTTCAAATGTATTTCCCACTTTCTCTTCTATGAGGTTCAGCGTGGATGGATTTATATTGAGGTTTTTGATCCATTTCGGCTTGAGTTTTGTGCATGGCGATAGATAACGTGGATCTATTTGCATTCTTCTACGTGTTGGCAGCCAGTTATACCAGCGCCATTTGTTGACTATGTTTTCTTTTTTCTATTTTATTTTAGCTTCTTTGTCAAAAATCAGGTATTTGTAGTTGTGTGGGTTTATATTGGGCTTTTTTATTCAGTTTCATTGGTCTACCTGTCTGGTTTTATGCCAATACCAAGCTATTTTCATTACTATTGTACTATAGCTCTATAGTAGAGCTTGAAGTCAGGGATGGTGATGCCCTCAGATGATCCTTTATTGAACAGGATTGTTTTTTCTATCCTAGGTTTTTTGTTTTTCCATATAAAGTTGAGTATTGTTTTTTCAAGGTCTGTGAAGAATTGTGCTGGGATTTTGATGGGGATTGCATTGAATCTGTAGATTACTTTTGGTAGGATTGCCATTTTTATTATGTTGATCCTACCTATCCAAGAGCATGGGAGATCTTTCCATTTTTTGATAGCTTCTTTAATTTCTTTCTTTAAAGACTTAAAGTTTTTATCATACGGGTCTTTTACTTGTTTGGTTAGAGTTACCCTAAGATACTTTATGTTATTTGTGGCTATGGTAAAAGGTGATGTTTCTCTGATTTCCTTCTCAGTCCGTTTGTCATCTGTATATAGGAGGACTACTGATTTCTTTGATTTAATCTTGTATCCTACTACCTTACTGAAGGTGTTTATCAGTTGTAGGAGTTATCTGGTGGAATTCACCTGTTTTTTTTTTTTTGTTTGTTTTGTTTTGTTTTTTGTTTTTTTTTTTTTTCAAGACAGGGTTTCTCTGTGTTGCTTTGGAGCCTGTCCTGGAACTAGCTCTGTAGACTAGCCTGGACTCAATCTCACAAAGATCCACCTGCCTCTGCCTCCTAAGTGCTGGGACTGAAGGCATGAGCCGCCAACGCCTGGCTCACCTAGCATTTTTTTATGGCAGTGCTGGAGAGTCCAGAGTGGGCTCTCCCAGGGTACTAGGTCCAATCCTCATCTCCAGCCATCTCCAGCTGTGTCTCTTCAGATGTGTCATTTCAATATACTTCTGCCCTATTTCCCTCACCTGCAAAACACGAATATAATCCAAGTTCCACCTCAACAGGTGATTGTAAGGATTAAGTGATTCAGTAGATGCAAGTCCTCTGAAATGCTGTCAGTCCTCCAGCCAGAGAGGCCACACCCTTTATCTATGAGGACATAGGCGTCTGCATTTTCTAGTAGGTCTGGTAGATAGGAGTCTTGGGATAGTGGAGAAGCCTCTTGGATTCCAAAGTCTCATTATATAATTAGTCTGGACCTTGATCCATTTCAACCTAGTTCCCTGTAGACATGCTGGCTCCATTAGAGTATCAATAATTAGAATAGCTCATTCTCACCTATCACTAATAACTACTTGGAATAAGTGAGCTATGACTAATTTTTCTTGTTGATCAAAGCAATAAATGAAACAACTGGCAAGCCCTCCTGGTATTTTCATTTTTTCTTCTGTAAGAATAGACCCTCTTAGCTGGCTGGTGGTCACACACACCTTTAATTACAGCATTCTGGAGGCAGAGGCAAGGGATCTCTGAGTTTGAGGCCAGCCTGGTATAAACCCCTTGTTGCCACTTGGAGCATTGAGTGTGAGAAGCAAGAACACGTGTTTTCACAAGTAGCCACCCTCATTGTTGGTACAAAGACCTCCTTCACCAGCCCTCTCTCTCCTCTTGCTGTGGTTTCCCGTGTGTAAGGATGTCAGAGAAGGTAGCTCTTCTTGCATGATCCCGTGCGAGTCTGCGTTTTAGGGTGCAATTTCTAATGACCACAGAGAGACTCTGTGGTCTGCTCTAGTCCTGATAATTGGTACCAACACTGAATTCTACATTTCCCAACTTCAAGGAAGCATCTATATTATTTTCCTGTCACTATGACAAGTACCCAGACTATTCAACTTACATGGAACAAAGGGGTTTGGGGGTTTTCTTTGTTTGATATTTTTGACTTGCAGTTTTGGAGGCGTGGGGTCTATGGCACACATCATGGTGACCGGGAAGCAACAAGAGCAAGAGGAGGGAGCTAGGCTCTACTATCTCTTGCAAGGACACCGCTGCAGTAACCCACCTGAAGATTCTCGAGTTCCATCTCCTAAAGCAGAGGCTCTCAACCTGTGGGTCGAGACCTCTTTGGCCACCGCCTATCAGATATTTACATTAAATTATTAACAGTAACAAAATTACAGTTATGAAATAGCACCGAAATAATTTTATGGTTGGGGGGGGTCACCACAACATGTGGAACTGCACTAAAGGGTTGCAGTGTTAGGAGGGTTGAGAACCACCCTTGGGACCTCTATCAGCTTCCCATAGTGCCACCCTGAGAGCAAGCCTTTGCCCCAAGTAATTGAAACTGGACAGAGTTTGCCCTGAGATACAGACCTCCAAGATATCTTGGAGGAAGTCATAGAGTATTTGCGCTGTTGTTGGACTTTCTCCAGAGGAAGGGAGAGGAACTGAATTTTGTCTCTGTCCCCATAGGGGATTAGGCACTGCTGTCTTCCTCTAGAATTAGAATAATTTAAAAGCAAGGCTGCTCTTTAAAGCAAGCAAGCCAAAAAACAGAAAGCAAAGCAGCAGAGGGCCTTTTGGTGTGAATTGTATTTGTTGTGTGTGGGTGTGTGTGATGTGTGTGGTATGTGGTGTGTGATGTGTGTGGTGTGTGTAGTGTGTGGTATGTGTGGTGTGTGGTGTGATATGTATGGTGTGTGGTTTGTGATGTGTGTGATGTGTGTGGTGTGTGTAGTGTGTGGTATGTAGTATGTGATATGTGGTATGTGATGTGTGTCGTGTGTGATGTGTGTGGTGTGTGATGTGTGTCGTGTGTGATGTGTGATGTGTTTGATGTGTGGTGTTTGATGTATGTGGTGTGTGATGTGTATGGTATGTGGTATGTGATGTATGTGGTGTGTGATGTGTGTGGTGTGTGATGTGTGTGGTGTGTGTGTGTGTGATGTGTGGTATGTGTGGATGTGTGTATGTGTGGTGTGTGTATGTGTGGTGTGTGGTGTGTTATGTGTGGTGTGTGTGGTATGTATGTGTGTGGTGTGTGTGGTGTGTGGTGTGTATGTGTGTGTGTGTGGTGTGTGTGTGTGTATGTGTGATGTGTGGTGTGTGTGGTGTGTTGTGTGTGTGGTGTGTGGTGTGTGGTGTGTGGTGTGTGTGATGTGTGTGTGTGTGTGTGTGTGTGGTGTGTGTGTGTGTGGTGTGGGTGTGTGTGTGTGTGTGTGTGTGGTGTGTGTGATGTGTGGTGTGGTGTGTGATGTGTGGTGTGTGTGGTGTGTGTGGTGTGTGTGATGTGTGTGGTGTGTGGTTTGTGTGGTGTGTGGTGTGTGTGATGTGTGTGGTGTGTAGTGTGTGGTGTGTGTAGTGTGTCCCGTAGCATGAGTGTGGAGACGAGAGGATAACTTTGTGGAGCTAGTTCTCTCCTTCCACCTTCATTACCAAGGAAACTGAGATCCCCATTTGAAGTTCTTACTCTCATTAATTAAAGAATTTAGAACAGATTCAAAAGGAATCCCAAGAACAATTTGATTTGAGCCTAAAAGGAAAACATAAAACAGGTTAGGTGAAAATCCTAGCAGCCACCAGGGAGATGGAAGAAAGCTTATGTCTGTTAAGTTAAGCATGGAATAGAAATAGACAAATTCTTTAAAAAGAAAAAGTAGGTTGGAGGGGTTGGAGCAGCTAAAACTACTACTCTTGCAGAGGATCAGGAAGCTCACAATCACCTATAACTCCCCTCCAGGAGATCCAACACTCTCTTCCAGTCTCTGAGGATAACTGCACCCCCCCACACACCCGCACGCATGCACGCACACACGCACACCACATACACACCACACACACACACACACGCACGCGCACACACACACCACATACACACCACACACACACGCACGCGCACACACACGCATGCACGCACTCACACACACACATACACACACACCACACACACACGCACGCGCACACACACGCACTCACACACACACGCGCACACACACACACACACACACACACACACACACACACACCACATAACACACACGCACGCACACACACACCACATACACACCACACACACACACACACACACGCACGCGCACACACACACCACATACACACCACACACACACACCCGCACGCATGCACGCACACACGCACGCGCACACACACACCACACACACACGCACGCGCACACACACGCATGCACGCACTCACACACACACATACACACACACCACACACACACACACCACATAACACACACGCACGCACGCACGCACGCGCACACACACACACACACACACACCACACACACACACACCACACACACACACACCACATAACACACGCACACACGCACGCACGCGCACACACACACACACACACACACCACACACACACACACACACACCACATAATTAAAAACAATATTATAGGGGATGGAGAGATGGTTCAGCAGTTAGGGGCACTGGCTTCTCTAGAGGACTCTGGGTTCTATTCCCAGCACCCACATGGCAGCTCACAACTGTCTGTCACTCCAGTTCCAGAGGATCTGACATCCTCACACAGACATACATACAGGCAAAACACCAATGCACATGCACAAAAAATAAATATTTTTAAAAAACCAACAATATGCATAAATAAATAAAACGAACTGTCATTCTCAAGAATGGAAGTGGCTAATGCGCTGAAGAAAGAAGCTACAATAATAGCACCTGGCCACACGGTATAC
Organism: Cricetiscus sungorus; assembly: GCA_030556225.1. Taxonomy (NCBI): domain Eukaryota; kingdom Metazoa; phylum Chordata; class Mammalia; order Rodentia; family Cricetidae; genus Cricetiscus; species Cricetiscus sungorus. Next base: position 6,849,947 of record JANBXA010000391.1, on the reverse strand, counting down.
AGTCTTTCACAACCCCATCTCCTGTTTGTATTTGGGGATTTTATTTCATGCATTTATATGATGCCAGGATAAGGACGGGCTTCCGGTCTTCCTCAGAAACTCACTTCTTTTATATGTTGATCTTGATTTGTAATTTTATTTATTTATTTATTTATTTATTTATTTACTTATTTATTTATTTATTTTAGCTTGGATTTATATAGCCCTGGCTGGCCTAGAACTCGGTGGCCTTGAAGTCACAGAGCTCTATTGCGGTTTAATAAGGGTCAGGATAAACAAATAGGCCGAATAGAGGTTTATTAAGGGAGAAACAACTCACAACACAGACAGATGAACACAGCAGTTAGAACTGGATGCTCCTCTCTCTGTGTCCCGCCAGAAAAAGAGTGTTCTCGCCTCCTTCTGAGACCAAGTCCCACAGGTCACTTCCGCCCCTGGCTCCACCCCTCAATGGGTGTGGTCAGTGCCACAGAAGCAGACACAGTGACTATCCCACTACAGAGCTCTGTCTGCCTCTGCTTCCTAAGTGCTGAAATTAAAGGTGTTTATCACCATACTTGACCACATGTTCATCTTGACATAGCTGTGTTAGTTTCTATTCTCCCAACACACCTTAGTGGGTTCTGGGATGGAACTCTGGTCACCGTGCTTACACATGAAGTGTCTTCACCTGACGGACCATCTGACCATCCCTGGTTGAAGATGTGCATACAAACAGATGATCATGTATGTATTAGACACATCCCTGGTCAATGACCTTCTGCTTTGTTTTGCTCTTTGTTCTGTGTTACTGCATGAGAGCTCGGCTCCAAAAGGAAGAGATGCCACTCCTTACAGCCCAGAAAGAGGGCTGTGTTGGGACGTCATCTGTGACCTGCAGTGGTCCCTTACAGACTGACACCAGAAGGACAGGTAGAGGGAATTCCTAGCTTGTCTGGGAGGTGCATACAAAGGCTGGCCACATGTGTCTTCAAGTATCTCAGTTAGTTTAACAGAGTTTAATCAGTTTAATCAGTTTAACAGTTAGTTTAATCAGAGGTGAAGCTGACTGTGAGGGGACGCTTTGAAAAGCTCCGCCCATAAACTACACACTCGACTCAAAGCGCTTTCCAGACCCAGTCACTGTGGAAGGCACTCAGGTTAAGGAAGCCAGTTTTCCACAGCCAAGACCTTCTCCGAAGCCTCTGTCCTGTGTCCCAGCTGGCTCCTAAGGTGACACATGGGGACGCTTCATCTAAAGGGTGATTGCAGCATCGGGGGCCTGGAAGGGTCTAAGAGACGCCCACCACCATCTTGGGTCCCAGTAACTCAAGAGTTCAGCACTCGGCTGACTTATCCCTGAAGCCCAAGGAGAATGGGACAGTCAGGACAGAAGCCCGGCAGCACGGGCTGCGTCCCTGCTGAGTCAGTGCCATTGAGCAGCCCTTGGCCAAATTCCATAAGGACACCTTGAGAACAAGGAACGCTACAGTACTCCCCGAGCTATAGCCACCGACACTCCCACGAGGGCAGCTCTGGTCTTAGGTGGGTCTTCAATCGCCCAGAAATCAGGGAGGGACCACATAAGCTCTGGATTTCCCTGTGCCTTTGTGGGCCTCTGCCCACACCCTACTTGTACTGTGCACTTGACCATGAGATCTGCCCCACCCCATCTTCTTTCTTTCTTCTGGCAACTCCTCAGTCATTTGATTCATGGTTCAGAAAAACCCTTCTGGGAGTTCTCAAATCTGACTTCTGTGGACCTAGCCATGTGCTCTCCAATCCCCGACAAAGCAGCCTTTGGACCACATTCCCCTCCTCTCCGCATCCCCCTTTCTAGAGAGTCCACACTGATTTCCACTACAAAGCATTTAATAAACCAGTCATAGATGGCCTGCCCATTTTTAGCCCTTGGCCATTGCTAGCTCACAAGGAACATTTGTCTTGTTCTGAGGGCCTCACCTAGGCCAGCCATGGTGATACACGCTTGTAATCTCAGTGCCTGAGAGGCAGAGGCAGAGGCAGGAGGATTAGATTTTCAAGATCATTCATGGCTTCATAGTACGTTTGAGGCCAGCCTGGACTGTAAGAGATCCAGTTTCAAAACAAAACAAAACAAGAAAACCTTGATCAGGCAAGTTGGTGCCTCTTGTCTGGGAGGATCACCAACATTCTGGAACCCTGGCCATGCCGATACCTCCCACCTTTACAAACACACAGCCACTGTCCCCTGATATTGAGGACATTCAGGCTCTAAAATGCCCACCCCTTTTGGAATGCAGATGCCAAATCCAGGGTAGGAACATAGGTCATAAGGTCATACGGATCCCCATTTGAGAGTGAGTGTGTGTTTTGGTCCTCTTTACCCTCTCTTTTTAGGTCTCAAAAAAATGAGTAGACTCAGCACAATGACTTCCCCCTGGACTGCCCAGTCCTGCTCTGGAAAGGAGGCATTTCTCTATTTTTCTTCTTATTTTCCTGTGTTCTCATGTGCTGATGTCTGACCCATGGCCTCCTAGATCTGTTAACATTTGGTTTCTGGACTGGGCAGCTCTGGTCTGGCTGAATAAATGTCTTTCCATGAAGCAGAGGTTGAAAATACAAGGTTACGATTTGTGTTTCTCTTTTTTATATCTGTGTATGTGCTTGTACACGTTTGTGGGTGCCCATGTGTGTTGGTACTTGTATGTGCTGGTGTGCATGCAAATGTATGTACATATGTGTGGAGGTCAGAGGACAAGCTCGAGTTTTATGTAGGCATCATTCACCTTACTTTGAGGCAGGGTCTCTTACTGGCCTGAAGTTTATGGATTAGGCTAGGCTGACTGGTCAGAAGCCCCAGAGATCTGTGTGTGTCTGCCTCCTCAGGGCTGGGAATGTAAATACATACTGCTTGGCCTGGTTTTGTAATATATGAGTTCTGGAGCTCAAATCTTCTTGCTTACAAAACAAACACTTATGAGCCTTCTCCCCCACCCCAGCTTTATGCTTTATAAAACTCCTCTTATGGCTAAAAAGGATGATATGTTATTAAGAATAGTTTCCCCAAATATCCAATAATATTCTGATTTAATATATGTGTTCTTTTAGTTTCTTATCTGTGTTCATGATAATTGTTGACTCTATGCAACTGTTGATATGTCATTTTATCATTACTCTGACATTAGCCTTTGTCTATGGTGACTGACTTGTTGAAAGCTAAAAACTCTAAGGGGACAGCAAGGGTCTCATTAGAGATTTATCTATATGAGGGTCTCCAGACCCCAAAGAAAGAGGCAAATGCTCACCTTGGTCTACTGTGGGTGACTACAGGTGACTAGGGTCTTAACAGAAGCATCAAAGTGTCTGACCCCACCCCATGCATCCACCTCACAGGGCCTCATGTATCTCATAGGAATGAGGGTTGGAAGCAATTCAGCAACTCTTCTGGGGGATGCAGAGGTGTGATGACCCTCACCTTGGGTAATCCCACATCCCTTGGCGTTGGAGTTTTTTGAGACTCTAATGGAGGATATCTGACCCATTGGTGACTCCAGGAAGCATGGTTTGCTGAGCTCAAATGCTTCCCTAGCAAGCATGGTTTGCTGAGCTCAAATGCTTCCCTAACACAGACTCTTGCTTTAGCCATCAAAGTGAGCCTCTCCTGATGCATCCTGAGACAGAACTGGGCAACCTGCCGTTGCTTCACGTGCACATGTTGAGCTCGTCTCTCATCTTACATATCTGGGATGATACTGTTGTGTCTGTGTGCATGTACGTGTGTTTCTAGTGCATGTGCATGTGCGTGCGTGCGTGCGTGCGTGCGTGCGTGCGTGTGTGTGTGTGTGTGTGTGTGTGTGTGTGTGTGTGTGTGCATGCGTCTCCAGGGCTGCCTGTTGCCTCTTTTGAAAACACAACTTCGACAAGGTTATCGCAAGCCAGCCCTGCACAGAACACAGACGTGCAAGGGCGAATGATGAAACTGGCGAAGGGTTCAAATGTGACTCTTTAAAATCCAGTCATGCGTGAGGCTTGCTAAAGACTGGCCTCCAGCCAGGAAAAGGGATACAGATCTGTAATCCCAGCCTTGGAGATGCTGAGGCAGGAAGATTGTGAGATAGGGAAACCAGCACTACATAGATTTCTCTCTCTCTCTCTCTCTCTCTCTCTCTCTCTCTCTCTCTCTCTCTCTCTCTCTCTCTCTCTCCTTCCCTCCCTCCCTTCCCCCTCTAAAAAACAAACCACTTAGAACACCTAAAACCTAAAAATCAATCATATAAACAAATGACCTCACTTATTCTGTCATAAATGTAACATCATAAATATAATTAAATTAATGGATTTGTGTACTTACATTACTTTGAGGTTTGTTTATTTATTGTTTGCTTTTGAGACAGGGTTTCTTTATGTAGCCCAGGCTGGCCTTGAACTCACAGAGATCCACCTTCTGTAATCCAGATGCTGGGTTACAGAACTCTTGGCAACCCCTGCCTCATACTGAGATTGAAGTTGCATCATCCATCTTAGCCTTCCACACTCCTTTTCATCTCATTTTTGTTTGTTTGTTTGTTTGATTGTTTGGTTATTTTCATTTGTTTTGGTGTTTTGAGACAGGGTTTCTCTGTAGTGTTGGCTATTCTGGAACTCACTCTGTAGACCAGGCTGGCCTCGAACTTAGAGATGCACCTGTCTGCCTCCCTAGTGCTGGGATTAAAGGCACGCACCACCTTCCCATCAATGTTCCTTTTCAAATGAGCATATTAGTCTTGCCACATTCCTTTGTCTATGGAGTCAAGTTTTAGCTTAAAGTCTATTTAATATCAGTTTGTGTGTATGTAGTATGTACATATGCTGCCTTTTTGTATATGGTATAATATGTGTTTGCAAAATAGGATTCTCTAAAAAGAGTTTTATTCCAACTGGCTCATGAATAAAGAAATGCTCACGTAAAATTAGCTCAAATTCCTTTTAGTTCATAGGACTGAAATCATTGGCAAATAAGTTAATTTGTTGATTATATAAAACAAAAACATATACTTTATTTATGTGTATGCATGTTTTGCCTGCATGTATGTCTGTGTACCACATGTGTTCCGGTTCCCCAGGCACTGGCAGTAGAGGGCACTGAATCTCCTAGAACTGGAGTTACAGATGGGTGTGAACCACCATGTGGGTGCTGAGGATTGAACCTGGGTCCCCTGGAAGAGCAGCCAGTGCTCTTCACCAATGAGCTAACTATCTCCCCAGCACTCTGACTCAGCATCTGTTTTAAGGTCTTTTAAATGACCTATAACTCCAGTTAGGGAAATACTTGTTTAGGTTATTAGGTGTATTTGTGAACACTTGGCTATAGATACACATTCTTTCTGAGAGCTGAATGTGTTATGTGTCCAAGCTTTATCTGCTACTAATGGGGGATGTCCTTCTGTATATATATATATGTTTCTCTTATTGGTTGATGAATAAAACACTGTTTGGCCAATAGAAGCAGGAAGGTAGGCAGGACTAGAAGATGAGGAGAATTCTGGGAATGGTAGGCAGAGAGAGCCTGCCAGTAGGAAACACTATGTAGAGACCAGGAAGATAGGCTGTGCCAGGTGTTCTCTGTAGGATAAGGCCATGTAGAAATACATAGATCAGTAGTTATGGGTTAATAATTAAGAGAGAGCTAGCCAATAAGAAGCCCTAGCCATCAGCCAACAGTTTTATAATTAATATAGTATCCATGTGTTTATTTGGGGCTCAAGAGCAACGGGACCTGGCAGGACAAGAAACCTCCAGCAACATGCTACTGTTGTACTAAAGTTAAAATTATAAAGGTTTAAATTCAACATACACACATGCGTGTACACACACACACACACACACACACACACACACACACACAGAGAGAGAGAGAGAGAGAAAGAGAGAAAGAGGAGACAGCCAGACTATTGTGAGTGTTCAGCAACCACGTTTTGGAGATCAAGACAAATGATCTTTTGAGGTTAAAATGGTGTCAGGTAAGGTAAGGCCCTACCCTCCAAGCTGGCCAAAACTCAGAGGGTGACAATCCTTATAAGTCACCTCTCTCTTTAGAGGACAGCCATTGGGCAGGTGGCTCCCAGGGCCTGGCTGAAACAGCAGGCTCCAGTTCTGTGAGAGGCTGTCTCAAGGGTAAGTAGGGTGTGATAGATGAACACCTGATGTCAGTTTCTGGTTCTTCACTTGCACACACAGGCAAGTGCACCCATACAAGTGCACCCACACAGGCAAGTGCACCCACACATGTGCACACACACATGTGACACACACAGGCAAGTATACACACACATGTGCACACACACAGGCAAGTGCAGCCACACATGTGAACACACACAGGCAAGTGCACCCACACATGTGCACACACACAGGCATGTGCACACACACATGTGCATGCACACAGGCAAGTGCAGCCACACATGTGAACACACACAGGCAAGTATACACACACATATGCACACACACAGGCAAGTGCACCCACACATGTGCACACACACAGGCATGTGCACACACACATGTGCACGCACACAGGCAAGTGCACACACACATGTGAACACACACAGGCAAGTGCACACACACATGTGAACACACACAGGCAAGTGCACCCACACATGTGCACACACACAGGCATGTGCACACACACATGTGCATGCACACAGGCAAGTGCAGCCACACATGTGAACACACACAGGCAAGTATACACACACATATGCACACACACAGGCAAGTGCACCCACACATGTGCACACACACAGGCATGTGCACACACACATGTGCACGCACACAGGCAAGTACACACACATGTGCACACACACAGGCAAGTGCACACACACATGTGAACACACACAGGCAAGTGCACACACACATGTGCACACATACAGGCAAGTGCACACACACATGTGAACACACACAGACAAGTGCACACACACATGTGCACACACAGGCAAGTGTACACACACATGTGAACACACAGGCAAGTGCACACACACACATGTGCACACACACAGGCAAGTGCACACACACACGTGCACGCATACTTGTTACTCCCCCCCAATCATTAGGACAGTCCAAGGGAAGCCACCTAGTCAGCAACCCCGACATGCCCCAGCAGAGGACACACCTCCTAGAGGAAAAAAGGCTAAAGAAGCCAGGGGCTGTTCACAGGCTCTACTAGTTTTAGTCCTTTAGTCACACTGTTTAAAACCTTGCCCATAGTTAAGTCGTTTTGTTCTGTTGCCCTTCTGGATGCTTTCTGGAAATAACCAGACCTCTAAAGAAGGCATTGATGACAGGCTTGTGAAAGAGCCGGGCAGAAATAGGAAACTCAGGAAACACTGAAGGCAAGACTGGAACAGTGTGATTTCAAATAACGGGTTATGGGCTCAGCAACTTCTCCCTTCAACCTTTGGCGCATTGGTTCTAGTTCCCAGGGCCAGCCAGGCAGGACTTTCAGGCTGGAAGAAACAAAGAGGCTTGCTTCACCGCATCCTCTCAGCTCCTTGGGAGGGACATTTATTCACCCTTGACCTAACAGTTTCAGGGCCCTAGGTGAGACCAATGCCACCCTCTCCACTTCAACCCTTTTACTGGACACTCTCCAATATAATGTTTCCTTGGTTGTCACTGGCTGTTACTGGCAGTGGGGGACCCCTGAGAGGACTTAAAGATGTTCCTTTGCTGAGCCTCTTGTCATTTGTCCTGATATTACAGTAGGACTACTTCTAAAATCAAAATTATGATGGCAAAAGAGTAGGGTATGATTTTGGAATTTACTGCACTTGGGACATGACTGCCTAGAAACGAACCTTCCTTGTGGCAGGGGATTTTCTCCAACAATTTTGATATTGATATTATGTATTAAATATAAACACATTATACTTATATATTATGTCACATAAAATATGTATTTATCTATTATATAATTATATATTCATAGAATATAAATAATACATAAATATATAAATAAAATAGATATATTATAAATGCCTTCAATGGAAAGAACATCACCAAAAGAGAAAACAGCACTAGGGGTGTGGTTCAGTGGGTAGAGTGCTTGCCTAGCATGTACAAGCCACTGGGTTCCATCAATGGTAGCGCATGGCACTCAGGAGGCAGAGGTTGGAAGTTCAAAGCCATCCTTAGCTATATACTGGATTTGAGACTAGTGTGGGGTACATATGACCCATATCAACAAAGAGGAATGGGCAAAGAGGATGGTGGTGAAGTCATAAGTAAGGGGGAAAAAACAGTAAGTTTTTGCTGAGCCTGCTAGGTGTGTGTGTGTGTGTGTGTGTGTGTGTGTGTGTGTGTGTGTGTGTGTTCAGGGGTGACTCTGGGAGTCTCACGCTCTAATTGAGTTAGTTGGATCTTACACCGTTTCACCTCCATTTGTCTCGGTCATTTTGACATTACGTGAGTGAAAAACTTCCCTAGGAATACTGTGCTCTAGCTTCTCTATATCATACCTGAGCCCCAGGGACCAACCAACACCCAACGCTCTTGTCACCAATAGCCAAGTCATCCATCCTGTTCTTGTTAAATCTGTAACGCCAGACTCTTTGCATCCGTTCCAGGGTGCTGATTCTGGCAACTGGAATGTGTTTTCCAGCTTAGACAGACTCCTCTGACATGCTTTCAAAAGAGTTGATGTGTTAGGTGGTATAGGGAATGTTCAGGGTTACGGCCATAGACAGATTTTGTGCTTTAGGTTTGTAACAGACACCCTGATGTCTCAAGGTACCAGAACATTTTGGGATGTGAGGTGTTTTGGGGTTTGGACAAGCACATGATAAATATTTACCAAACCTATGGGATCTGGATTATGTCCCATAATTCAATGCTTTGGTATTTCTGCAAAGAATAAGGTTTTAATAGACACAAGTCTTTTTTCTTTGTCACACATCTTTTCAAATTAGGATTTTACTCTTCTTTTGAAACAGGTTTCATATGTTCCAGGATGGCTGTGGACACACTCTGTGGCTGAGGATCATCCAGAATTTCTGATCCTCCTGCCATTTCTGATCTACAGCCCATGTGCTGGGATTACAGGGACAATCATGCTCAGTTCATACAATGCTGGAGATCAAACCCAGGGCCTTGAGCATGCCAGGCGAGCTCTCTATCAGCCTAGCTACATCAGCTCCCCAGGTCAAAGGTTTCCTACCCAGTGAGTCTGATTGTAAACATCCTGCGTTTAGAAACGTGTGAACCTCAAAGCTGTATAGATTGCAACATTTGTTTTTACTATACTTTAATGGACATTGTGTAATTGTCAAGTGGTCAGTCAGTTCTTAAGAACAACTCAGAACTTTTGTATCTACAACCCCCCTGGGTGCTTGGAATTTTCCAGCATGACCCTTTCTAAATTAAGTTTGAGGACTGAGGGACTTGGTCTGCTGTCTCTATCCAGGCCCTACATATAGTGTTGTCTGCCTGGTCCCTTGAGTGTGGTGTTGGGAGTGGAAGGCCCTTTCTCAGTAGAGGGGGAGAGCCAGCTGGTTCCCCAGGTAGAAGGAAGAACAATGATTCTGGCAAATTTTCTCTTAGTCTGAAGCAGACATCTCATCCGAGGGAGACAGCAGAGTCCCAGTACCTGCTGGGTGTCCACAGTCTCATGGCAGATGCAGAACAGAAAATGTCACATGTTTTCCCTGAGCATTCCAGGAAATGCTTGACTCAACAGGCCTGAGGCTGTGGCTAGGAGATGGCTGGGCCTCCCCTGCAGCATAGCCACTGAGAGGGCCCCTCAGAGAACACCTCCGCTAGTTCTCCAGCTCTGTTTAAAACAGACATGGTCCCACTACTGCCACCTGGGACTCATTTACAAATTATTGGTTTTGAGGTGTTGGCATCTGGTCTGCTTCTGCATGAAGGCCACAAGCCATTCTTGAGGATGAGAAGACCAGGCTGACTAGTGCCTGGCTTTCCCAAGGTTTGCTTCCTGTTTCCTGCAGCCGCGGGCAGCTCCTCTGGGGAGCTCTGTCTTCTCACTTCGTGATTCTGTCATCTCGTAGAGCCGTCTCTGTCTGGCCAGAAGCGGGGGAAGATTATGGTGAGGGAGGTGTTATTACTAGGTGACATCATACTTCTGTCCATAGTCCTTTGGCTGGAATGTGGTCCTATGGGCCTAACTGCAAGGGAGACAGGGAAATATCATCTATCTCTGTGCCAGGAGGAAAAGGGACTCAAGTGTCAGTGTTGCTACAAACTGGAAGTTTATTTACAATTTTCTGAATTTTGAATAAAATCAAGACATTGTTGTTGTTATTATTATTATTATTGTTATTTTGAGACATGGTCCTCATGTAGTTCAGGCTGGCCTTGAACTCACTAAGTAGCTGAGGATGACCTGGTGACCTTGAACTTCTAATTCTTCTTCCCCAGCTACCCCAGTGCTGGGATTATAGGCATTTGCTACCATAACTAGTTTTATTTCATGCTGGGGATTGAACCCAGAGCTCTGTGCATTCTGGGTAGTTTTATTTCATGCTGGGGATTGAACCCAGAGCTCTGTGCATTCTGGGTAGTTTTATTTCATGCTGGGGATTGAACCCAGAGCTCTGTGCATTCTGGGTAGGCACTGAGTGAACTACATTCCCAGCCCCTAGAAATTTAAATTTTAAAGATACCATGTGGATTGAACAACAACTGTCCATGATCCATCTGACTGATAGGCTCCCAGTTTTTGACCCTTGGGCTAGTGGGTCACTGTTGGTGTATTCTCATAGCTATTCAACAAACATATATTCAACTTCTCGAGACAAGTTCTTGTTTTCCCCTGGGAGACAATAATGTTAGATTTTAAAAACTAAGTTGTAAAGGCTGGGACTATAGCTCAGTAGTAAGAGTGCCTACCTAGCACATGCTCACTTCCCAGAACTGCACAGAAAGAGAAAGGAAAGAAAGAAGGAAGGGAGAGAGAGAAGGAAAAAGGAAAGGAGGGAGGAAGGAAGGAAAGAAGAAAGGGAGTGAGGGAGGGAGAATGGGGGAAGAAGAGAGGGAGGAAGGAAGGAGAGAGGGGGAGGAAGGGAGAAAGGAAAGAAGAAGGAAGGAAGGAAGGAAGGAAGGAAGGAAGGAAGGAAGGAAGGAAGGAAGGAAGGAAGGAAGGAAGGGACTTCTCAGTCTTCTTTTTTATGGAGTTACTTGGCAAAGTGTTAAATCTTTTTTTTTTTTTTTTTTTTTTTTTTGGTTTTGGTTTTTCGAGGCAGGTTTCTCTGTAGCTTTGGTGCCTGTCCTGGAACTAGCTTTTGTGGACCAGGCTGGTCTTAAACTCACAGAGATCCACCTGCCTCTGTCTGCCTCTCCAGTGCTGGGATTAAAGGCGTGTGCCACCACTGCCCAGCAGGCAAAGTGTTAAATCTTAAAAGAGAAATTGCTTAGCTGAGAAGAGATTCTTGGGATGAGAGCTGTTCCAGGCTGAGCTTTGGGGACAATGACAGCTACTTTACAGGGAGACACAGAGAAGTATGGTGAGGCAGTGGCAATGGTTTGGGGACAAGAGGCACTGTGACTGCTTCCCAGATCCTCTGCCTCCATTACTGAATGTTCCTTGGGCTGCACACATGATGAGGACATACAATGGGATGTATTTCCTTACTAAGAACTCAAGTGCAGGGACAGCTGCCTTCTGACCTCTGCTCATGGGGACATGGGGCCCACACCCCTCACTTCAGGAGGGAGGAATGAATGCTCGCCTTAGCATTACTTTACAACAACAAACAGCCATCTTCTTCTCAGACGTCCACAGAGAAGTGTCAGCAGAAATCTTAAGGTTCCTGACCCTGAAGGGATTGTGGGAAGGTGTGGGCTTGGGGCAGCTGGGTCTGCAAAGGAAGGAAGGTTCTGCTTGGGCTCTTGTTCATAGAGATGAAACTCCACCATGCTCTGTCTCCACAGCCTGAGCACGTCCTCTGATCTCACATGTCCTGTGTGGGAAGGTATTGCCATCTGTCCCATTTTATGGGTGAGGATATCAAATTTCATTTTTTAATGGCTGAGTAATACTCCATTGCGTACATGTGCCACATTTTCTTTATCCATTCATCTGTTGAGGCACATCGGGCTCTTTTCTAGACTCTGGCTATTGTGGATAGAGAAGCAATGCACACTGTTGAGCAAGTGTCTCTGTGGTAGCAGGAGGCGTCCTTGGAGTATGTGCCCAAGAGTTGTACAGCTGGATCTTGAGGTGGATCGATTCCCAGCTTCCCGAACCACCATGCTGATTTCCTTAGTGGCTGCATGAGTTTGCACCCCCACCAGCAATGATTGGGTGTTTCCCCTCACTCCACATCCTTGTCAGCATGAGCTGTCACTTGTGTTCTTGATCTTAGCCATTCTGATGGGTGCAAGATGGAATCTCCAGTCGTTTTTCATTTCCCTGACGCTAAGGATGTTGATCATTTCTTTATTTCTTGGCTGTTTGAGTTTCCTCTTTCAAGGATTCTCTGTTTAGCTCTTTATCCCATTTTTAAATCGTGTTATTTGTTTTTCTTGATAGTTTTTTTTTAGTTCTTTATATATTTTGGACATTATTCCTCTATTGTATGTGTAGTTGATAAAAATCTTTTCCCATTCTGTAGGCTGCTGCTTTGTTTAAATGTGTAACTGTTGGACTGAACCTGTTCAGTTCTAGCTATGCCAAGATACATGTGAGTCCTAAAGTGCCTAACTATAGACTCAGCTAAAATCTTCACCACTCCTATATTAATGCTCATTTAACTTCACATTCCATTTCAATTCCCGTTACATATTCAATCTGTTTTTCTGTCATTGTGTCTATTTTTCTAACTTGGGAACAACTAAAAAATAAGGTTAGCTTTGAAAAGCATTGCTAATATTCAAACACAGTTTTCCTATATCAAAATGTCTTAGGCTTTATCTTTTTCATATTTCCAGTACCTAACTCATACTATATATTTAACCATAAAATGAAAAATTATTCAATATATTTTAAAATTTCACTCTCTCTTATACACTGCAATATATTCTAAGACCCTGTCAGCGCTTTGAATGAAAACTCTTATCAATCATCAAAAACTTTAACCAGCATAATCAATGTAGCTATATTTTGTCTAGTGAGGCCAACTTGCCCAGAGATCATGTTCACTCAAATTTCAATCTGCCTGTATGTGAAAATGTCACAGTCAAACCCCTTACTTTGTATGGTAACTTAAACAGAGATTTTTCAAAAAGATTTAAATTCACAGGCTAAGGATGTGTCTCCGTGGTAGAGCCCTGGCCTATCATGTCTCAAGTCTTGGGTTTGATCCTTAATGCTGTGAAAAGAAAGATAGGATGCTCACACCATTGCACACTCTTTCGTGTCTCTTGATGTGAGGAGTGGGAGGAGACTCATGCAGGACCCAGAAGACCTTCTCTTGGGATCCTGACCCAGGTGGGTCACAGTGGGACACAGTCAGGCAGAGACCAAGAGTTCTGCTAAGAAACTACATTTCCCTGCCTGAGTCTGGAAAGCTGGAGTTCATCTGCTGCCTCCTCCGTCAGTTGTTCGTTCATTCATTCATTCACTCATTCATTCATTCATTCACTCATTCATTCATTCTGGGTCAGTTCCTAGTTCTGCTATTAATCTGTGGGAGGCCTGGACAGGCTACTTCAGCATTCCCAAGTTGAGTCTGTTATGGATTAGGTACAATTCAATATTTTATTTCATGTACGTGTACACTCGTGTATGTGTGTGTGTGTGTGTTCCCCAGGAATGCTATGCACTTGCTTTGAGACAGGGTCTCCCACTGGCCTGGAACTCATCAGTTGAGCCAGCCTCTCCAGTTCTTAGGTGACGGAACCTCAACACCACACCTGACATTTTTACAGGGGTTCTGGGGACTCAGGTCCTCAGGTCTGTGTAGCAGATGTTTGACCAGCTGAGCCATCTGACCAGCCTCTGTCTCACGGGTACAGAGCAACTAGAAACAGGGGCTACTGGTGCCTTAGAGCAGGTGCTGGGCTGGGTAGCTCAGCTACTCTGGAGGCCTCCTGAGAGAAGCAATGGTGTGAGAGGAACAGCTGTTGATGGTGTTGAAGATGGAGGAGCAGGGCTTTCTTTCTGAGGAGAGGCTGAAGTAGATTCACTGTAAAGTCAGAGGCTTACCCCTCAGAGCAGCTCTGGGTGTCTCCCAACAAGCTGGGGGATGGGCCCAACACAGGCAAAATCACATGCTTTTGTAGAATTCCCACAATCCTGTATTTTTTTTTTTACAGTAACCGGTCGATCGAGAACGCCTCCTCTGACAACTCCAACTTCCCTCTGGCCATTTCCTCTCTCCTTGGGTGTCAGAGTGTATGTGTGACATTTTTAGAGATGTGGCTAAGGAGAAGTTATTGTTGAGTAGTGCTGACTCTGACAATAGCTACAGTCCAAATATGTCATCTGGAAGAAGATGCTGACACTGAGCTGGTTAATAAGTGGTGTCAGTTCAAAGAGTCCTCAAGATTAAAGATCAAGGAAACCCAGCTCAAAAGCTCATGCACAGCTTTTGGTTTTGTGTTGCAGTGCTGAGAAATCTAGTCTGACAACTATTGTCTCTGGGTTGTTTTCATTTTGAAGTAGGGACCTGCTATGTTGACAAGGTCTTCAGGGCTCGAATGATGGCCCTCCTGCTTCAGCTTCCTGAGCACCTGGGATTAATGGGTTCACAACCATGTCTGGCTAGTCTTAAAGCTTTGCTGTGAAGGAAATTTAGTTTTCCAGTGATGAGCAGAGACGCTGACATTTTTCCAAGGATCAGCAATAAAAAGTTTTGATCATCTGCTAGAGAAGAGATGACATTATCTCACTTTTTAATGGAAGAATGACACCACAAATTGCTATAAAATAGGAGCTTATTTTAAAAGTATGCAACTAAGATGTGGTGATGAAATTATTATAGAGACCCTTTACCTTAATGTAAGCATTGATGCATATTTTAATTTACACAATTGCCTACATGAACGCAAAGATAATCTCATATAAACTTAATGTTTATTGTTACTATGCAACTTTAGCATGCTCAATATATTTTATTATTAGAATGGTGTAAACTCTTGCTGCCTGTGTTACCAAACATGGCAAGGATTTTGGGACCTATCTAGTGAGATCAAGGCCAAAAAAGGAGGTGAATGGTATTTCCTTCAACTTCCCAGCAGAGCAGGAATCCCCGCCCACGAGCCTCAGCGTCACAGACTTGGGGGTTGGCGTGCTCCTCCAGTCCTGTCCTGTCACTGTCATGGGTGAGAGCCCTGGCTGTGAAGTCCTTCTGTCCTGCTGATTGCTAGCTGCAGTTCTCCTTTGGGTCCTGAGCATCCACAGAGCTGCAGACATAGACAATTCTCTTCCCACCTCACGATAGCTCTGAGGTGAAGGGCTCAGGTGTTTTGTTCTTGCCTAGGGTGACCTGGCATCCTGCAAGGATGTCTCCAATGTCTTGTTTTCCAAAGTCTGGAATCTTCCTCATCCTGTGTGTGTGTGTGTGTGTGTGTGTGTGTGTGTGTGTGTGTGTGTGTGTGTGTGTGTGTATGCATAAGTATGTAATACATACACACATACACACATATACATATATACATACATGCATACATACACAGATACATACATACACACATACACACACACATACATACATATCTCCACCATTCAAGGAAGAGTCAGTGGCATTGGAGAGACTGAAACCAACTCACAAACCAGGTGGGCTTCGGCTTTATAGCAATCCTAGAGGCAGGCAAAGTCATAAGCTTATACACGAGGAGGCAGAAGCTCAGAGAGGTTAAGTAATCTAGCTTACAGAGTCCACAGGGGTTGTCACTGGACTTTGATTGCAGAGTCTGTGTCTTTAGTCACCACACCACACGGTTGGAATTAGGGAGTTGCAGCCTGTGGGGGTGGGACTAACACCACTGATCTAATCGTGAGTAGAGGTCCATTCATCAGAAGTCTCAACAGTTACAGTCACACACGGGACCAACAGAAAACTTTAATACATATGAAGCAAGACCAGGTGGGATTAGAGAAACAATTCACAGTGAAATGTTTAGTTGTGGTAAAACTCCTAGAACAAAAACTACCACCCTAATGTTTGAAGGACAGCTCAGCCTTGCTGAGTCAATGCATTGTCACAGAACCAATCTCAGAAGCTTCATTTGGACGCACTGAGCAGTGGCTCCCACATCCCTCCCTCAAGTCCCAGGCCACCAGCATTCAACCTTCCGTCTTTGTGAACTCGATGGCTCCACACACCTTGCATAAATAAATAGTCTGTTTTTTTTTCTGATTTGTTTTGATTGGCACAGTGTCTTCAAGATTCCTCCATGCTACAACATGTGTCACAATTGCCTTTGTCTTTGGGACTCTATATTGGTTAGTTGCATTTATAGATGTCATGAAGCACTTTCTGAAGCACCAAGCGGGCTACGCGGGGACCAGAAGAGAGGAAGGCACCTGGCAGCTGAGTGTTCTTAAGTATTTGGAGCCTTGAGCGTCCTATTCTGTCAGTCAAATCCTTAGCAGGCCACTTGAGTGAAAGGGCCCGTTTGACAGCTCCCTGTTGCCTGGCCCATGCACCCCCGCCTTGGCCCGGGAAGGTGAGATCAGCATCCACCTGGCTGTGACTCCACAGAGGTCCTGCTCTTCCCAGCCAGGTGCAGGTCCCTGTGGAAGGGCCAGTCCTTGCCTACTGACAGGGATCTCAGAGCTGGAGCTGGCAGATCTAGTCAGCCCAGCCTGGGGCCAAGGGGGGCTAGTGAGCTTTTGTCTTTACCCCATCAGTTCACCTTCCCAGGCCACCAGCAAGTTGGGTCCCCAGCTGTCAATGGTGCTATAAAAACAGGCATTCACAGCCACTGTTCCTGCACGGTTCACCAAGCTGTCTCCACCCAGGCCTCACAGAACCCTCACAATGGGCTACCAGGGAGGGAGGGATGAGGGGAGGGTGATGGGGTCTGCATAGTTGGCCATTTTGGAGGTGAGAGGAATAGGACCCAGGGAGGGTCAGCTGGGCATCTACTTGCTTTTTTTCATGTCGGAAAACCATCTGGAAGGCCCGTGCAACTTGAGCAGAGGAATGGGAAAAAGCAGTAGAGATGTGGGCACCAGAAAAATCGCTTGAGATCTTGTAGAGCACGCACAGGAGTCTGGCTCTTAAGCTGGGATGGTGGTGCACGCCTGCAGTCCCGGCACTTTCGAGGTAGGGGCAAGAGGATCCGGAGTTCAAGGTCATCCTAGCTCCACAGGGAGTTCAAGGCCAACCCGGGATACATAAGCCTGTGTCTCAACACAAAGCAAACAAAAACGAGCTTGGTGTTTGTCTATCATCTGTCTGTCTGTCTGCCTGTCTATTTTTAGTGATTCTGTAGTAGAAGTCCCACTGACCCAGGAGAGAGTTCACAGTACTGAAGTAACCTATGAGCTGCTGTCCCGTGCTACCCAGGTCAAGCCCTGTGTGAGGTCCCCCTTATTTGGTTACCCAGAAGTCACTGGTGGGTGAATAGACCCAAGCACAGAGAAGACAGCAGCCAGCAGGACAGTGCGTCCCCATCTTCTGATGTTCAGTGGATGTTGACAGAGGACAGAGGAGGGTGGCTCCAGGGGGCCTGAGAGAGTTTCTCAGGAAAGAGACCTGAGGATGGAGCAGGGTTAGCCAGGTTGGAGGGAGACCAGAAGGGGCAGGACTGGGTCCCAGGTTGGAGGGAGACCAGAAGGGGCAGGACTGGGTCCCAGGAAGGGGACAGCAGGTAAAGCGGTGAGAACAGACAAAGGCTGAGGCTCTTGGGGATTAGAATTGTCACACGGGTGGATTGTTAGCCTGGGTGCAGGGCAGAGGTGGACAGGGTTCTCTCTGTCTGCCCTCTCCCTTCATGCATTGTGAATATTTCCTTCAGACACTGGTCTTTTCTTCCTTCCTTCCTTCCTCCTTCCTTTCTTCCTTTTTTTCCTTCCTTCTTTCCTTCTTTCCTTCCTTCCTTGTCTGTCTTTTGTGTGTATGTGTGTGTGTGTGTGTGTGTGTGTGTGTGTACATATGTGTGTGGTGTGTGTATGTATGTTGTGTGTGTGTGTGTGTGCTCATGTGTGTTTGTGTGTGTTGTGTGTCTCTGTGAGGTGTATATTGTGTGTGGTGTGTGTGCATGTGTGTATGGTGTATATTTTGTGTGGTGTTTTATGTGGTGTGTGTGTGTGTGCTCATGTGTGTTTGTGTGTGGTGTGTCTCTGTGTGTGGTGTGTGTGGTGTATATTGTGTGTGATGTGTGCATGTGTGTATGGTGTGTATTTTGTGTGGTGTGTTTGTATGTGGTGTGAGTGTGAGTGTGTGTGTGTGTGTGTGTGTGTAAGAGAGAGAGAGAGAGAGAGAGAGAGAGAGAGAGAGAGAGAGAGAGAGAGAGAGAGAGAGGGGCACTTTGGGGAGTTGGTTATTGCTTTCCTCTGTGGGCTCCTGAGATTGTAGTCAGCTCATCACACGTGTGTGGCAAGTACCTTTACCTGCTGAGCTTTCTGGTCAGCCCCAGATTTCTTTTTTGTTTGTTGTTACTGTTTTTGGAATAGGGTCTTGCTCTGTAGTTCAGCCTGGTTTCCAAGTGCTGGGATTGTAGGACCGAGTCACTGTGCCTGGCTTCCTTTGGAGCTGCATCACCCATGGCCTAGAAACATCCTCTTAGAGCTGGGTACTGAGGTTCTCTCCATTTTCTCTGTTATAAGCAAGGGACAGACATCTCTGCCTGCATACCTTTTTGCAAGTGTATTATTTCTGTGCCACAATGGTGAGAATCCTGGGGGCGATGTGGTGGACAGGGTTGAGCACTGCTGTGGAGAGACTGAGTTGGCTGTGTTTACAACCAGCCTGGGGATCACCAGGGCAGTTCTTGGCTGGGTTTCTCCTCCAGGGGCCCCAAATGGGGACATTTTGGGAGAAGGCTTGAGCAGCAGATAAAGAGCCTTGACCACATTTTCTGGTTTCCTGTTCAGATAACGGACGTGGGGGAAAGGAGTCCCACCCAGCTAGGATAGCCCGTGTTCCCTTTTTTGCTGCATGCCCAGCTGTCAGCTGAATGGTTACCAGCAGCCAGTGCCTTCCCAGGAGACGATAACAATGCTTCAAACTGAGCATGGACTTGGGTTCAAATCACAGCTCTGCCACTGACGTGATCTGGGGCAGTTCCTTGGGAGCTCTTGGACGTAAGTGTTCATGTTTGCACAATGAGGGGAAATAGCCTGATAGAAACACCCTGAAAGGCAACGGAGGATGAGCGGGCTCCTGGCTGCCTAATAGTCCCTGCTCCAGAAGCCATGCTGCATATTTTCATTGTCACCCGGGATCTCCATTCTCTTTCTAAAAGAATGTTACTGGGGCTGGGGATGGCTCAATAGGTAAGATGCTTTCTGTGTAAGCAAGCGATATCCAGCACCCTTAGCATCCATATAAAACAGTCAAGAGGGTGCGGTGGTCTAGCTGTAATCCCAGCACTGGGAGACAAGGATTACCCAGGGCTCGCTGGGTAGCTGTACTAGCTGGAATCAGTGACCCTGCCTCAATGAACAAAGTGAACAATTGAGGAAGAAAGCTGATGCCAACTTCTGTCCTCCCCATGTGTGGGCACAGATATGAGCACTTTCACTCATATGAATACACATACACACATTCACACACATATGCAAATATATTATATATATACATATTATATGTATACTTATAACACATCATACATTCAAAGGCTTGAAATGTTCAGTTCAATGTACCCTGAATTGTGTCATCCCCTAAAGGAATCTTGTCCCCATCGGGAAGCAGAGCCCCTCCCACCCAGTGACTGCTAACTTACTTTCTGTGTCGATGGATTTGCCTATGCTGGACATGTCATATCAGCATAGTCTGGCACTGCAGTCTTTGGTGACAGTTTCCTTCACTTGGCATGTTCTTCTCGAGGTCCATCCAGACCGTAATGTGCATTGCCACTCTGTCCCTGTCATTGCTAAATGATACTCTGTTGTGTGGGCCAACCACATTTAATGTGTCATTTTCTCAGTTGATGGCTCTTACAAATGGTGTCATGAAGAGCATTTTTGTGTAGACACTGGATCTGGAAAATGGGAGCAGATGACACAGGAACAATAGAAATGAGACAAGCCACCTATAGTGAAGAAGACAGGCATAACTCCTTTATTGAGACTTCAGCCTGAATGTCCTTGAATTATGATGAAGCTGAAGGACTCCTATGTTTGGGGCATTGTAAGGCCCACATCTCTGCTCCAGTAGGGGATGCCCGAGGCCAGTCTGCATTACAGTTTTGGAAAAAGCATTTCCTAAATGATCAATGTATGTACATGTAGGGCTGAGTATCCTCGTACAGGCTGATCCAGCGATGGGGACAGTCGTGGTTTGAAGACGGATGCAAAGTGCCCTCAGTACCTGTAGGCACAGGCAGAGTGTCAGCATTTTTAGCAAAAGCAGCCTTCTACACAATACTCTAGGTAACTGTTATCATATGCACACACTCAGAGGTCTAATCTGCAAAGTGATCAGGGGGCTTCACAACGGGCTGCTCAGAGGTGTTATCTGCAGTGAAGGCAGTGAGCCTGCTCACTACATGCTCAGGGCGAGATCTCCAAAATCAGGGGTTTCAAAACTCACCATCAGTACAAGAGGATAGAGGGCTTATCTAGGTGTCGTTCGGTGACAATGGTCCTTTATTTCTGCTTATCACGAGTGGGCACCTTGTATAGCTCAGTCCAGTCTCCTAGGCTATGGACATTCTGACTTTGTGGTGTAATCAGTGGCTGTATGACAGCGACAGAAGAAAACTTACATGCTGTGTTTTGAATGGGTGACACAGTTTCTTTGCCTTTTGTCCCAGTGTCGTGGTCCTGAGCCGGTTCCAATATGTTTCATTTCTCTGTCAGCACCCAGAACTCTGGGATAGAGCAGAACTCTGATACACGGAGGGGCTGCCAGCTGGTTTCCTAGGGGACTGCCCACTTCTGCCACCCCACGCTAGTGCAGGAGAACTCAGTACCTTCACCAACTCCCGCTACTGTCTGTCTTGGCTGTAGTCATCGCTATGGTAGGTAGGTAGCTCATTGCAGTTTGATTGACATTTTCTTGAAGGCCAGCTTCCATCTGCTTCATGTCCAGGGGATAAATTATGGGTTTATTTCCCTAATTTGCTACCACTAACTTATCCCAAAGAAAGAAACTTTCTGTGGAAAAAGATGTCAGGGACAGCTACAGAATACACCTTAAAGTGACCTTCCCACAGTGACAATGACCTGCTTTGAGACATTGAAATCAATCCCCAGTACTCTTATGTCTAATAATTGCAAAAGACTGGGTAGTTATATGGAAAATATCTATGATATGGGAACAGAAGTAGGATGAAAATATGTTTATTTAATATCCACTTAGTCATGGTTAAAGCAGCTTGTTAAAGGGGCCGATGAGGCCATTCCTGCATGAGGACTTGAGTTCAACTCCCAGTACCCACACAGACAGTCAGGTATAGTTGAGCAGTTGCAACTCAGTGCCGAGGAGGCAGAGGCAGGTGGATCCCCTGGAGTTCACTGGCCAGTCAGTTCAACCAAATTGGCAATCTCTAGGTCTGGGTGAAGAACCTCACTGTGTCTAAAAGCTCAAGCTCATGGCCTCGAGCGGTCACAGACTGTGACCTCTGACACCATTAGTGAAGAAAATATTAAAGTTTCCGTCAAGGGGGCACAATGACAGGCAGGAGCAATGCGAGAGATATATCTGTGTCCATGGCTTTGGAGTGTTGAGCCCATTGTGGTGGGGAGGAGGCATCAGGGCCGAGCAGCTCGTCCTGGAGCATGGAAAGGAGACATGCTTGTTTTACCCTGACTGGGGCTCTCCAACTCAGGGTGTGTCTGCCTCCTTCTGTTAATTCTTCCTGGAAATGCCCTCACATCTCTGGTCCAGCGGTCCCTCACATTTGAATGAATGAATTGGTCATATTTAGGGTTGTCAGGAAAAGTCAGATTCTAGCATCACAGTTTGACTTAATGGAGTAATTGTGACATTCCTCCACCCACAGTAAATAGTAGCTTTTCTTTTCTTTCATGATGTTTTTTTTAAATATATTTTCTTCAGTTTTGATAAATAGTTTTTTTCCCTTTCTTTTCCTTTTGTTGCTATTGTTGTTGTTGAGACAGGGTTTCTCTGTGTAGCAGCCCTGGCCATCCTGGAACTCCCTTTGTAGACCTGGCTGGCCTCAAACTCACTGAGATCTGTCTGTGTCTACCTCTCAAGTATTGGGATTAAAGGTGTGCACCACCATGCCTGGCTAATGATTTTTATTAACAATTTGCCATTGGTAGGAATGAGACCCCAACAGGTCCCTAACAAGCAAGTTGAAAAGCATTAATAAACAACCACAACAACAAAAAAACCTAACTCCAGGGCAATGTGGTGCATGAAATGCCTCAAAGGGCAGGAGGACTAAATACCCAAGCCCTAATGATTAAGACACAAACCAAAATAAATGTTAGGTGAAAAAAAGCATCTCACATAAGGAAAAAATTCCCATACAACTAAAAATCTCATCAGTGACTGGTTAGCCTAGTACCTGGGTGGTAGAAGCTCCAAATCCAAGGCTAGAGATAAAACCAAACAAAATCTCAAATGGGTGTGATGGAGGCAGTGGGATCAGGTCATCCTCAGGGACATTAAGACTGGGGCCAGCCTAGGGTACATGAGCCCTCTCAGAAAAAAGAAAAAAGAAAGCGGCAAGCAAACATCTGCAGATTAGGGAGCCAGGCCTGGCCCTGCAGTGTCTGAAAAAAGCCCTCTCTATAGATTCAGGGATCCATGGAGAAGGGTACATTTTGTGACATGCCATTTCCACCTTGGGACCCAGATTTCCAGGTAGATACTGAACACCTCCTCCAGGCTTCTGGATCTACTCGGGATCCCAGGGATGACAGTGTCCAGGGAGGGCTCCCTTCTGGCCCTGAGCTGGCCCCAGTAAAAACAGCCGACCAGAAAGAAGGCCTCTTCCTGACATCGTAGAGATGCGGGGTTCTCCATCTGTCAGTTTCTTCATCCTTGCTTCAGGCAGTGGTGATGAAATGCCTTGCAATGCTTGTGCTGGCATCAAAGGAGCCAAGTCTCAACTTGCTTGTTCAGGTTAAGTCTGGTGGCCAAGGCCTTTTGTTGTAAGCCTCCCCATCAGGGTAGGGATGGAAATTTTTTCTCAAGTGTTTCTTCTGCGCTGGGTGCTGCTCCCAGCTGTAGATTTAGTGTTGAAGACCTAGAACACAGTAGGGTGGGGAATGTGAAGGTCCCTCCATCTTGAATATAGCCCATTGCAGGTGTTGATATTGCTATTGCCTAGCAAGGAAACATGCTCATTCTGAACCAGGAAGGAAGCTATGAGGATCATGCCTCTGATGGTGCCCTAGCCAGGGCAGAGCCGGTCAGGTCGCGTTAGGAATATCTGGTGCCCTCCAGTGGGCAAAGAGAGCAGAGCTCTAACTTCTTCCAGGCTGGGGAGGCCAGACTCAGATAAAAATTCTAACAATAATGGCTCCATTCAATGAGTATTTTCACATGGAGGTACTTTATGAACTATAATATCTGCACCAATTCCCTGGTGCATTATTACCATATTACAGGAATAATCTAGGATGGAAGATGGCTCCATCAAGCTCCACCCCCACACCCTAAAAGGCTTTCAGTTGGAAAGAGCTGAGGAAGACGCCACCAGCAAGGGGCTGGACTTGGAGGATTCTGAATCCCTTAAGCTCTCCACCCCCTTACACATCTGCTTCCACAGCCTCGGAGGACCTCTCCAATGTATCCACATGACTGCATGTCTTATTAAATCTGCAGAAGGAAGACATTCTGGTCGCAACTATCTATGTTTTGAATGTAATTGTCACTTAGGCAATAGCTGAACATCAAAAGACTCAGGCCCAGTGGTGGGGATCAGAATATGTCGACACACTCCCCTAACCCAGCACCTCCAAAAACCATGGCAATGGGCTTCACTGGATGCCCTTGTGAAGCATGTTTGTGGAAGGCATTTCCAGGTATCCACTCTTCCTGCAGAGGGTGAGTCCAGTGCCTCCGTGGTCACTGAATGGATGTGGTGTGCTTAGCCTGGTATGGAGGAGAGGCCAGGCCCCTGCTGGCTTGTGCTCTGGGAAGGGTTAAACAAGTGTGAGAGGTTCTGCATCCAGCTTGCCTGAGCTCTTTGCTGGACAGTGAGGAGGCCGTTCCACAGAAGAAGAAACCAAGGTCTTGACATTGGCTGGATAGCTCTGGTCCATGGAAGTACAGCCATGAGCTGCCTCCTTTACCAGCTTGAATGTCAGCAATCTCAGACATCCTCTGGCTAGCACAGGCTGTCCATCACATCCTCTGAGTGTGTTCAGGTCCCACCACCTAAACATCCATCCCTAAACAAACATGGGAATCATGGCTATTTCCACTTGACAGATGGGGAGGTGGTGAGCCCAGATGGGTGAAGCTGCTGACCTGGAATCCAGACACCACCCCTGGGTTCCGAGCTGCCCAGATGCCCTTGCTTCCTGGTTAAGGGCATGAAGCTCATTTTGACCAGCAGGGGGTGGCATGCCCTCAGAGATAATGCCCGGCACCCAGCATTCTGGCCGGCAAAACTGATTGATCTTGTGAAGTACCAAGCCTTCAGCCCCAGTTACATCCCAGACTCCAAGAGGGCTGGGGAGCAAGGAGAGAGGTGCAAGGCTGTGAACGGCGCCCAGCTCCCTGGCAAGCTCACAGTCCACAGCCAGAACAGTGCCATGCCTTCTAACACCGGAAGAGATGCTTCTGGCGCCTAGGAAGAGAGCTGTGCCCCAGCTCTGCCCCAGCTGGTACTGTTTAACTAGCAGGCAAAGCTACCCAGGGTGGGACCGGCCAAGGGAGATAAGCTTGGGCACTGTCTGTGGGATTGTGACCGGCTTTGCTGCCTACAAGTGACAACCTGACAATATCTATCAGAATCAAGAATGTTCCTGCAGTAACGGACACGGAAAAACCTCCATAGCTTCTTCAGCAGTCCTCACGAAACAGCCACTGGCCACGAGCCCTGGAATTCTGGCTGGTCCTAATTTGGATGTGCTATTCCTGTGCAGGGTGTACACGTCATTACAAAATCCAAGGTGTCTATATGACACACACACACACACACACACACACACACACACACACTGGGTGGTGGTGAGCTTGTTTGTTTTTTACAGTGCTGAAGATTGAACCCCTTGCTACACTCCAAGCCCTGTTACACTCCAGATATGAAAGAGTTCTGTGAGTGAATGGTGGTACTGGCTGTATAATGGCTACTCAGCAGACACTTAAAAGTGAAGCAAGCGAGCTTAATGCTGGGTGTTTTAGGTATGAGAATTTCCAGAAAATGATGGGTAATAAAAACCAAGGAGAGACCGGCCTGGGTGGTTGTGTGCTGCCTGAGCCTTGCGACACTCTGGGATCCATTCCCCATCACCTGGAAAATAGGAAGAAACAATGAACAAGAGGGAGAGGGCATGGTGTTGGGTGGGGGACGGGCTTCGGGATTTAAATACATCGCTGCAAAACCAGAGCCTTGAGCCTGGAAGGCTGGCCTTTCCCCAGAAGGTCACAAGGGCTAACAGAGGAAGGCCAGCAGCCCACCTTCAATCTCTCACTCCCTGTCAAGGACCAAGAGATACAGAAAAAGATCAGGTGCTGGGGGAGGAGCCAGACTGGGGAGGGGTGGAGCCAGACTGGGGAGGGGGTGGAGCCAAACTGGGGTGGAGCCAGACTGGGGGTGGAGCCAGACTGGGGAGGGGTGGAGCTTCAGGATCAAATGTGGGTTGCATGGACATGTATGGGGAGGACCTGCTGGAGGAATGATGGAGGCAGCAGCTGGCATGGGGTGTGGACTCCCAACGGCCGAGGAGGAGCTTTTCAGGGGAACCCCAGAAAGAGAGAGAGGTGTGCATCTCCCAAGGCCAAGGTTGAGAGAGGCCTGTGAGTGTGGCCATCTCTGTGAGACCCACCCCAGTGGGTGATGGGTCCAGAGAACTGGCAAGCAGCCAGGCTGGGACACCTGAAGGGACCCTTCTTCCCTTCTCCCTCATGACTTCTACAGGGCCTCAAGCCCCTCTACAGGTGTGAGGGGAGGGCTAGAGAACACCAGCTGGGGTAGAAATTGGGAATTTCAGTCATATCCTGACTGGACATTCCCATCCCTCCCTTCCCCCCCTCCCCTACTTTCTCTTACTCCCTCCCCCCCCAATTCAAAGATGGCCTTGAATTTCAGAGATTGCTGCTACCTCCCTGATTGCACATGTAGGCCACTGTGCCTCGCCCTCCCCATTCTTTCGGTGCTGGGGACTGAAGCCAGGGCCTCCGGCATGCTAGGCCAGCACTGTACCAACCGATTTACACCCCTAGCCCCGGATGTTCTTATTTTTTAGGTTGAGATTGTGTTTGCGAGCTGAGTTGACCTTATATAAGTTCTACCTAGTCCCCTTGGGGAGGAGAGGTGACAGAGATAGGAGAAGAGACAGAGATATGGGGAGAGACAGAGAGATTGGGAGGAGAACACAAAATGTTGAGTCCTGGCCTCCCTCAGAATTAGGCAAGGTCTCTTCTAGCACACCGTGTTGACCAAGGAGACCATGGGGGGGTCAAAGTGACATTGCTTTAGCAAGATGGAGCTTGGACTCACTTTGATATGTCTGTCACAAAGGCTTGGCTTTCCTAGCACAGGGTGTCCAGAACCCACTGTGTGTCCAGAACCAGTACATGTCTAGAAGAGAAAACAAGTTCAGAGAGATGCCAGTCCCCACCCCTCTGCCCTCCCTCTCCTGAAGGATCAGCTCAGCAGGGGGGGGCAGAGGGAATGGAGGCCCAGGGAAAGAGGCAGGGTGTGCCCACCCCACCCCCACACCTGCCACTCATTGCCTCTGGTTCCTCGCCTGTCAAAGGGAGTGACCTACTGACCTCTGCCATTGCTGCAGTGGCCATGGAAGTGCTTTAGCAATCCTTCATCACCTGAGATCATTCAGAGAGGTGGGCACTGGAGCCCCATCCTCAAAGAAGGTCAGACTGGAGTCCTGGCCCCCACAAGATGAGACTGAGCAGTTGTGTTGTCAGAGGGAAGATGAGGCAGGCTGCAGCAAGAGAGGGTCCAAGGCCTAGCCTCGGGCATGGGTTGGATGGCCTGGACAAAGGGGACAGAGGCTAGCACGGTGGGGAACAGACACACAGGTATACAGGTGAGGAGACTACACAGGTGTGGAGACTAAGAGTACCCATGGTGGGTGGCAGGGGCCCAGGTCCCATGATAAAAAGCAGAAATTCCAAGGGATTCATGTTAACCAGGCGGGAGCTGACACTGGTTTGCATGCTTGTTCCTTGGCAGGGACAGATTGAAAGAGGGGGAAAAAGACCAACTGATTGAAAACAGATTCCTGGGGAGGAAGTATTCCAGGCTGGCGTGAGACAACTGCCTGCAGCCTCTGGCTCCATC